>JAODKF010000135.1:28398-48362 GCA_026779585.1 Mormyrus proboscirostris
GGGAGGGGTATCAACTGCAAGGGAGGTCCAGGGAGGGGTATCAGCAGCAAGGGGGGTCCAGGGAGGTGACCATCAGAGGGTTGCTGGTTCAAAACCTGCGCTAAGCAGAGTGGTTTCACCACTGGGCCCTTAAGCACGACCCAGAACTCCCAGGGGACTCTGGCCGACTGCGAGCGTCAGTCAGTACACAGACACCTACCTTGGAAGAAGCTCTTGACCCGGAGGTAGCTGACACTGAGTCGCAGGACGGACAGCTTGTCCAGCTTGGAGATGACGTCGGGGGGGAAGGGCAGCAGGCCGGCCAGGCGGTCCAGCTCAGCATTCAGCCGGTCGCGGTGCCTCTTCGACGGGTTGGATTTCTGACTTCCTGCTTGTGGCTTCCTGCCGGGAGAAGCGGCAAAGGCCGGTTGGCGACCACAGCCCCGCTTGGTACAGTAAGACCACGTGGTGCTGAGACTGGGTCAGGGGCATCCCAGCATCCTCCAGGCTGTGTCCTGTCACAGCAGCCAATGGAAGCAGGCCAGAGGGTGACCTTTTACCTTTAACATTTCACAGCTGGGGAATCATCCAGAATTTTATGCCATTTTAATTATATGTGGGCACAACCCCACTGTTCCAAACACACCTTTTTAAAGAAGCCAATTACGCAGTTGTGAGTTACTTAGAGCCCCACTTAATAATTACTGCAAATTACCTATTTAATAGACCTTAACAGATCAGGGTTGCTTCCAGCATGAATGACATGAGTAATTCCCCGTTTAAAGTGGCAAAAAATCATAGTGGATAGTTAGGCATACTAACCAACTAGTAACCAGCAAGCTGGCGGTTCCACATTGGACCTAAAAAGCCTGACCTGTCCACTGGTACAAAATGCGGCTGTTACGGATGGTGTTCAGGGAAGCAGCACAGAAAGCTGTGAAATTATTCGGGGAAATCACCAAAACACAGAACAGAAACACAAGCATCGACGTCAGTGACCGGACAGGGGGAAGACAGACTCGGAAGCACTTAATGCACAGAATTAATTAACAACAGCTAGACAGAGCTGAGAACTCCAGGATTCCACAGGAGGTAGCGAGTGGCACACAAGAGGATCAGGCGAGCAGGACATGAGCGCGACTCCTAAACAGCTGCAGTCAGAGAAACAGCACCAGTGAAAATGACTCTGCATCTGGAAGGACCAACAAATAAACAAAACTTATTCTGAAAGCTGTTTAAAGGGCTGCAACTGCAGGGAAACAGCTTCCAAACCATCACGACAGGCCCTCCCAGTGCAGCACCAGTACGGCTACCTCACAGCGGCCCTGGAAAGCGGCGCCTCCCCCAGTGCAGCACCAGTGCGGCTTCATCACAGCGGCCCTGAAAAGCGGCGCCTCCCCCAGTGCAACACCAGTGCGGCTCGATCACAACGGCCCTGGAAAGCGGTGCCCCTCCCAGTGCAGCACCAGTACGGCTCCTCTGGGGACGGTTTTCTCCAGCTAGCCACAGTAACCCCCCCCCCCCCCCCCGCCCATCTTTAAATAACCTGGGAGTGTGACTTTCATTTCCTGGCTCTGGTGTCTGCAGGTCCAACTGTCGGCCCATTTCATCTTTATTTAGTGTCTCCACGTGCGAGAGACGGCCACCTAATCGCACACCGTCACTTTATCTAAATGAAAAGCCATGCAGATGAAGCATTCAGACATTCTAAAACTCCCCATCAAAATGCAGCATCTTCTATTCCCACTAAAATGATACAGCTGTGATGTTTTTCCATTTCTACAGCTCTGTTCATATTGAGCTGATGCTTTTATTTGGAACGTTATAACGTTTACCGTGAAAACAAAACAATTACATTACATTCTCCGTGGCGTAAAAAGAGAATAAAACATTTGCCTTCAATATTCCAAATACTTAACATTTTTTACCTGGTTTTCTTATCACTGTTTTCATTTTCCAGTTATTTAGATATTTATTTGCAACTAAAAACAGGCAGTGTCATATATTAAATTACAGCATGAAGTCACATCAGTGAAATACATAACAATATGAAAATATTTCAGGCATAAGACCATTTTATATCGCAATTCAGTTAAACAGGCTACCATTGAGTTACATGCAGTTAGAAACTTTATCTTGTTTAGAATTATGCAAATTTAGTCTCCATCTGAAAATGATTACCTACATCGTGGATTAGAACTTGTGTTCTGACTCCATCAAATTTCACCAAACATTCTAAAATATTTAAGTTACACTTGAAATATCATAATGCTTTTTTGCAGTATTCAACCTGGTTAATTTATAAAACAAAACTGAGAGTATTTTTATCCACAAATATAGAACAAAAATATGCACTCATTAAAAAGAATTTAAATAATTTATTGAATATGTTGAGAAATGTAGCCTGGATATCTTTGTTTAGGAATAACTCAATAAACCTTCGGCGATTGAGTTAATTTGATAAAGTTAATGAAATTTTTGAAATTGCAGCTGTATTGATTTGAAATTAATTGTAATGATTGAATCGTTATTTGCAATGATGATATAGGGCAATTTCATGGATACTTAACTGTTTCTGAACCGGCTTGCGTCGCTTGCGGCCGGCATACATGCAGTCTCCCGGCGGGATCATGCTCTCGCGCTCAGGGGGGGTGACAGGTGCCCTAAAGCCGGTAAATGAGAAATATTTTAACAGAAAAGACAAAGTCAACGGGCTTTTCACACTTTTGTAAAGTACGCCGGTGTTGTGCCGAATTCAGCACCGGCAACAGGCAGTCACGTCTAAAAGGCGGACTCGGAGACAGTCATGATTTTGTCTATTAGCTGAATCACTAGCAAAAAAAATATACTGAAGGCATTAAAATATTAACATCTTAGTCCAATACATTTGAAAAGCATGTGGACTGTGTGTTAACCATTATTTACCAACAGCACCAATAGCAATTGCACAGATGGTACAAATACTGTCTCACTGACATGCAGATATTACAATAATACAGTTAAATCAACAGTTATAAAATGCTACACACTCCGCATGCCACTTCCCAAAAACATTAGCTATGGATAACGCACATAACAAAGCACTTACCTAAAAGCTCTATTAATGTTTATCTGTCCCTGTGCAGTTTCAGTGTGAATTTACAGGAATGTTTTTGGTCGGTTAAAATAAAAACTCGAAGTGAGTATTTCTGCTTTGTGTCCGACGGCAGATGTGCTGGATGCTTTAAAGCAGCCCGGGTCGCCTCCACTTCCTTGTGTTTCAGGTGGCGGATTCCTCTGAATGACAAGGCGAGCTCTTCGCACGCAACTCGGCCGGCCTCGCAAACGCGGGTGCGCACACACACACGGGCATACACACATACACACACACACACACGATCAAGGGGCGGGATCGCAGGCAACCCCGTCCACTACAAACGCCGGGGGAGGTGCATGGCCGGCATACGTTCTTTGGGGGGGGGTTATTTGAAGTTTTCCGTACAGTAAACAGAATACACGTGGAATCGCGTTTTACCTTGGAGAGAAATGCTTGAGCTACTATTTAAGTTCCCTTAAAGTCCGATCCACGTATGATATTAGAGTACAAAGGCAGATGGGGTTTCGGATTTCTTTGCTTGGTTTTCATAGAGCCAATAGTATGATATTTTATGAAAACGAACCCAAGTTACAGACGAGTCTGCAAGGAAAACAAAGTGATGAAACGTATTGGCACAACTGAAGTAAGTCAGTGTCTTGAGGCGTTGAAGCATTATGCAATATACTGATTAAGGGAAACAAAAGGATATTAGCACCAAGCGGAATATTGTATAATGAATTGTTACATCTTCATTAAGGTTGGAGATCAATATTACCATTATACGTGTAATTTTGGTTTAATGATTTCTAAATGAGACTGAATGGCCAATTAGTTCAGTATAGCGTAATGTCTGTTCATTTTAGTCGTATATGCTTACAAGACTTGCCACATGCGATAAGTAGTTGGAATATTAAAAGGTAGATGCACAGTGAGTACTGGGATTTAGATACACAACAGTACTTACCCTGACCAAGTTAAAACTAACGGTTTCTTTATTAAAATATGAATGGCTGGCAAGTTCTTTGGCGGGAACCCGCTACAAATTTCATATTAAGAAAATCCTTTCTTTGTGAAATTTGCTGTCGTGCGGATTTTGCTAACGCCTTTTCCACGGCTTTCCCCGCTGTTTAATTGTCTCGGGTTTACGTCGTTTCAAAAAGGCTATAGTCACTGATCATACTTCATTAAACCTTAAATGGAGTGAAAACATTCCTTTCGCAAATATTAAAAGCTGACCAAGACTTTTTTCAAGTTAATGCTTGAACAGTAGAGCACTTAACTTCCCGTTAAGCTCATTTTGCTTCATGTTAACACACCATATCGGCACCAAATCTAAGACATTATCTAACGTAATTATTTTTATATTTAACGCATGTCGGAATATTAATGGCTATAAGTACTTCAGTTACATATATTTAAACGTGATATAGTTACCTGTAAACTTCGAACTTCATATGAATTTAGTTTACGATTTATAAGATTAAGAATTATTAATCGCAGGTTAATAATAACAATTCAACATATTGCAAAATAAAAACGTATTTTTACCGAAAAACCTAAGAAAGATTAAATGTTGCAAAAATATGTTATATATGATTTTTTTTATCGTAAAAACTATTCAGTCTCACTTAACATCAGCTATTGACTTCAGTCTTATGAAGACTGTTAAGTGTATTTACTTTAAAACTGAACTGTTTTGCCAGATTAGTCCACACAGAGAATTTAGTACAATAGGCCTATAACATAGCTAGATATAGTTCATGTGGTTTTGGAGTTTCATAAAATATTTAGGCCATGCTTTGTACAGAGAAATACTTCTGCTTCATAAGGAACATGTGGACAGATCCGAGATGTGACTGCATGGCTGAGTGAGGCGCTATCCTTTATAGCACTTGAAGGAACCATCGGCTCATTAGCAATGTAGAACAATCCAGAACAATGTCCAGTGACACCAGTTCATGGCACACTAACCCGATATGCGGGTTTCTTTTTTGCCAAATCTATTTACTGCAGTAATTCATTTTCTTTCATGGGGCTTACTTACCGTAGGCACTTATCAGTAATATGCTGCTGAAAAAATATAGCGAACTAAATTCCCTGACACTTAATATATTTTTGTATAAAACCCAGGAGCTGGAAAGCAGAAGCATCCTTAGGAAGTGATTTCCCTCCCTGCTCGACGCTGCTGGAATTCAGTGCAAATACTTCATTCAGGTTATTGCATCACTCGTGTGGGATACGACGAGACGATCTCTTAGGCTGTGTGACCCCTGACGGACAGGACGACACTGGTGTTAACACACCGTTCAGTATCATCAGCGGGCGATTGGAGCCCTGATGTGTGAAAAGGGTTCGGTTCGCCCGCCGAACCCCGATGGGTATGTAGCCTACCAGGACCGCGGATTCAGCAGGTAAGAAAGGAAGTCAGGAATCTACGTGTTTATAGATAATATATCCGAGGACCCATTCATTGAGGGCCGGGAAATGCCGGCACGTCCTCACTCGGGGTTTATTTTAAGACTCCCTGCAAAGACCCGTTCCCTCGTCACGTTAATGCATACGCTATGCCTAAGGAACTGGAAATGAGATCAGAACACTCTTTAGAGGAAAAACACACAAATGCAATTTCACAGGAACGGAGACGCTGCACCCAGGTATGATTTTCCATTATGATGTCTGATAAAATGAAGAAGGTTTATCCATGTTCGGCGGCAAATGGCACCACGTTATATCCGGCATTGGCAGCGTGCCGTCAGGCCGGAGGGGTGAGATGCAGGGTCTGTGCAAGCGAAGGTGGGATTGAATTTTATCATAACTACGAGATTCTGCAAAATAGACCTCACAGGAAGATTATCCTTGTTAATATGAATGTATACAGAAATATAATCTAGCTTCCCCACCATGCCTCTTCCTGGAACGTGTCAACCCCGGCAGGATGCTTCGCGGACCGGTTCGTGCCAGGGCACCGGACAGAGCGCCGGTCCGTGCCAGAGCACCGCCATCTGTAGCCTACGTGTATCTGCACTCTCAACGGCAAGCACAGGGATAGGACAGGAATAAATGAAATCCATCAATTCGTCAGATATGTTAACAGCTGAAGAAGGTCCGAGCATAAGATTAAACGACAAGCCGATGACTCACTCGGGGGCGGACAGCACATCCTGCGTGACTCATGTTTTCCATTTTGGCCGTAGTTTTACTGCATGGTAGCAATATTTCTCAAAATAAGCAGAAAATAAACCCAAACAAAGGCTGTGTTTAGATTTAATTATTAAGCAGCAAAACAATTCCTAGAGAATCGCGTTGATATTACTGACTGAGCCATTGTTATGAAGCAAACAGAGAAAATGAAACTCACATGATTACAGGATGTAGGCCTATTAACAGGTCGGAATAATGGGCCAAGCCGCATTTCAGGCTCCAGTCCTTTCTGACATTCATGTTTAACCGTATATTTAGCACCTTACTTAAAAACAACGTGAACACAGGACCTATATACAGCTTGGGACAATAAGTTTGTCTGTAGAAGAGGTCCGATATAAATGGAGTTTCTGTGGTAAGTAAATGAACAAAAAATTTTCTACACAAATTTTTAAACGTTTATGTCATACATACTACGTACTAATCATACACCAACACTAGACCATATAGCCATGGTGTAAATACGAGGGGGGGGGGGGGGGTCGGCACTGTGAGCATATCTGAATATTCAATATGTAATTACGGCCTTATCTTACACAGTGAAACTCAAAGTTCTTCACACAACAGCAACATGGTACTATCCTACGCTCAAGCTGCCATCTAGTGGACATCAGAGTAGTTTCAGCTGTTGGAGCAGCCTACGTGTCCAAAATAAACAAAACCCGAGAACGCAAAAAACAAAACAGTAAAAAAAAAAAAAAATATATATATATATATATATATCGAATCGCTATACACATCATGTGCCAATTAACACACGTGAAAATCGAGTGCCATGACCTAGAGCAGTTAATATCAGCCTGCACATACAGCAAGGAGACAGCATCATCGATTCCATAGGCATGTTATTCTCAGGTGTTTCTGTTCTCATGCTTCTTTGGTTTACAAGGAAAACGGCTCCATGATGCCGACTGCTAAAATATGAGGCAGTAAGTAAACTTTATAAAAGGACTTTGAAAACAACCTTTGCTACCCAAAGTGCTGTACAGTTAAAAACAAAATAATGCATACAAAACCCAAAGAAACACAAACACGACAGTTATGCAAAAATAAGTTTATTATGCTGCTACCCCAGACGTAGATATTCAGTATTTAATAGAGAATCTTCAACCAGCACAGCTGGCACCTGCATGCAGGACTCTAGGCTACTTATGCACATCATAGATATACATCTGCACATCATAGATATACATCTGCAGTTAGTCTTCTAGCACGTAATTAGGATTGACGACTAAGAGAGGGTCCTCTTCTATGACGGGTTCCTCGCCCCCCTTGTCCATCTTCTTCAGCCCCGTCTTTGTCAGCTCTATGAGGATGTGGTCCTGATGGAGACGGAGGGAATGGAGACACCGCGATGAACAGAAAAGCACAGTCTGACTGGCCCAGTTCGCCATTTGGCCGAGCCGCACTTACATAGTGAATGAGCCGGTGAATGACCTTCTCTACCAGGTTCTTCTTGGCGATGAGCTCGGACTCGGACTCGATCTCGCTCTCCATCTCCTTCAGGTACCAGTTGACCAGCTCGCTTCTCTTCAGGGAGGAGTCCTCATTAACTGCAAAAGAGCATTTCCAGCTCGGTACCGACGATGAAGCGTACGGCTGGTGGGACCCTCAGTGCCCCCCCCCACGGGCCCAGTCACCCTCTGGGCGCACTCACGCTCCTCCATCCTCTGCAGGTGCAGCACCAGCAGGTTGGAGACCTTCTTGTAGTCTGCGAAGGACATCCTGAGGGCCGGCTTGGGAACCACGGCCTTCTGGAGCTCGTCGGGTCGGGCCGCTGCCGGGACTGTGGCCGACCTCACTTCCTCCTCTTCCACGTCATTCTGATCTGAGGGGAGCAGAGACGCCCATCAGCGGAACCAAAGAGCCCGGAACATGGAGCAGACCACCTCATAAAATCACGACATCATCGATGTGACAGACTAACAGATTGAAGTCTGTACCCTACACAGGGGCTTGAAGATCAGACTCATTGATGGACTTTGACCTTGACCACAGTCGACACCATGCTTTTAGCAAGCAAGCACTCTTTCAATAAGTGGGCTGCCAGTTCACCTCTGACCCCGAAAGTGGAAGATGCTTGCAGGGACCACGGGGGGGGGAGACACTCACCGCTCTCATCCGCTTCCTGCTCCTGATCGAAGTTGACATCGGGGGAATCCACACGGATGATGGATTTATTTAAAAGCCTAAAAGCCTCCTTCACATGCTTGGGCTGCACCTTGCAGGG
Organism: Mormyrus proboscirostris; assembly: GCA_026779585.1. Classification (NCBI taxonomy): domain Eukaryota; kingdom Metazoa; phylum Chordata; class Actinopteri; order Osteoglossiformes; family Mormyridae; genus Mormyrus; species Mormyrus proboscirostris. Next base: position 36,885 of record JAODKF010000135.1, read on the forward strand.
GCCAAGGAGAGAGACGCATGGAAAGGCAGGACTGTAGATGTACCTTTATAAACTGCAGTTACATTTATAGTTATGTATAAAGCTATAATTCTATATGTTAAAATGAACAGACCAGACCCAGTATCACTGCTGAGGAGAATTCTTGTATGAAAATTAACAGTGGTTAAGGCCCACGCAGGTTAAATTATACTGTAAAACATACACCCTCCATCTTTCCCAGCCAGAGAGCACCCCCCTGTGGTCACAGCCCTAACCTCGTCAGAGCAGTACATGCGGGCCATAGCCTCAGAGAGCCGCAGCATGCTCTCCAGCTGCCGGACGGTGATGCGCCAGGCGGACTTGGTGGCGCCGCTGCTGTCTCTCTGCCGAAGGCGCTTATACTGATCCACCACAAACTCCTCCGCCTCCTTGGTGATCTGGGACCGCAATGCCAGCCGGCACAGACAGGGGGAGCCAAAGCCCAGGACACAGCGTCAGCATTGGCGCTCGGAACCTCTACAACATGCAACGTGGCCGAACCCATGTTTAAGTTTTTATTTGGCAAAAAGGCAGACCACCCAAAATTCAGAGGGGCACAAAAAGTTCCTCAAAGATCTTATAGGCCTCCAGCACAGCTGATTTGACACTCGATAAGATTCATCCATCCATCCTTCATCGACCGACCATCAGAAAGCACGGGTTCAGTCAGAATACTGATGCAAAAGTCCACTTATTGACCTGTTACGCTTATTAATGGTCACTGCTGATTTCAGCTGGTTTAGAAAACGATGCAGAGCTGAGTCAAATACTTCAAATAAACAAGCACATAAATTTCAAATAATCACCACTGGATCCTGTACAGGGAAAGAGACTGCAAGACACTGGAATGGAATGAGAGGTACTGCAGTTAAAATGGCCTCTTCTGCTTAATGGCTGCATCACTGCAGGGGATCTGGCACGGCATTTTGTCCATCCCATCATTCCTTCCCCACAGCAGTGGTTTGTAATTTGCAAAAAGCAAAAATGGCTATAATAATGGGTAAAGCTGGAAAATGACAGGATGGTTTGTGGCTTTGAAGTCAAGGTGATATGAAGATCACTGCAATGGAGACGGCGCTGTAAGGAAGATGGCAGAGAGCCTGACCCGCTTACCTTTGGCTGGAACTGGCGAGCGAAGAGAATGTACCTCTGGATCTCGTCAGGGCTGTAAACCCTCTCCACAGACTCAATGTTCCTGGAGTGCAGGTCGACAATGCGTCGTGCGATTGCGTAATCTGTAACCTGAGCCACAGATCTGACATCTTATTACGCTGAGCTAATGTTGCATTTTAAGTGCATAGGCTGTAAGTATAATTTGCTCTATCTGGTTAAATTCCAGCCACAAAATAAAGAGTCTGAACACAATCATTTTGACCAGCTGTGACCAGATAGCAGCCTCTGCACGAGTCAAAAATGTTACGTGGAATCAGGAAATATCAGATATGAGGCGGAAATTAAGCCAAAATTATGTGGCAGACACTAACACAGCCGTTAGCGAAGAAGCAAATCAAAGATACAAGATATGAGACAAAAACTGACACTATTACTATTCATGGTTTAGAATATTTCCCCCAAGTCTATATTCCGCAATTTCTACATTTCGCATTTATAATATTTTTAAGATGTTACTATCTTGATAGATAGTAGTCAAAGACGTGCTCTCTTCAGTTTGAGACGGCACAAACCTCATTGCACTCATCCACCAGAATAAAGAAGAGGTCGAATCTCGACATAATGGGGGCGGACATGTTCACGTTCTGCTTCAGAGACTTCGATCTGTTGTACCGGCCGTCGATCGGGTTCGCAGCCGCCAAAATAGACGTCCGCGCGTTCAGAGTCGCCTGCAGACAGTCGCCGTAAAGCCATTAGTCCCTGCCCAGGGGACTTTCGACAGGCGTGATTACAAACTTCCACTCATAAACAGACATTTATATCGCCTATTGACGAAGGGACAAGGAGCTACAGGTAAAACAACCTCCACTTAGGTGAATGCAACCAGTGGAGTTATATAAACACCAAACCAGGCCTACAGTGAATGGACTGGAAACATTCGATTATCAGACTGCCGACTGTAGCTGGCAAACCTGCCTGGCACTGCAGCCTGGACATACTTGTTTTGGGAGGAATAAACCCATGTCAGGTTTCCCCTTGAAGGCCCCCACCTTGACCCCCGCCTTGGTGATTGAGATGGTCTGCTGTTCCATAGCTTCATGAATGGCCACCTGGTCTTTGAGATCCATCTTGTCAAACTCATCTATGCAGCAGACGCCCTGTGAAGAACACGTGCTTGTAGTAAGGCTGGCGTGAGTAACCACGGTAACCCAGGGAGCGCCCCCCCCCCCCCCCAAATCGTGCACTTACATTGTCAGCCAGCATGAGGGCGCCGGCCTCGATGACGAACTCATGAGACTCCTCGTCTTTCACCACGGCGGCCGTGAGCCCGGCAGCGCTGCTGGCCTTCCCGCTGGTGTAGACGGCCCTGGGGGCAAAGTCCTCCACATGTCTGCAGGAGGACGACTGGGTCACTTTCGTTTGGCAGTTTCTGCAGCAGACCTTAACTAGTGAAATCACCAGAAACGGCTGAAGAACTGGCTTTGCTGAGCTAGACAACGCGATAAAACCATAAAGGTTTACGGTGCTCACTTGAGGAACTGACTCTTGGACGTGCTGGGATCTCCTACGATGCACACGTTGATGTCCCCTCGTAGAGACGTCCCCTCCATGGTTGTCTTGGCAACGCCACCAAACAGCATGAGTAATATTCCCCTTTTAATTTCATCATTTCCTGCAATCGAAAACCGCGAGAAGCCGATTAAGGTGCCACTAAGGTGAAGACTAACGTGTGGATCATATAATCAGAATCAGACATGTTTAGGCTACAAGCAGTGACTCTTGCAGAGCACAGCCCCAGCTCACCATGGATGGTGGGGAACAGACTGGTGCACAGGTTGTGGTAGAGGTTCTTGTCTTGGCTCATCTCAAAGACCTTCTCCCACTCCTGGACAGTCATCTGGTTCTTGACGCTTTCAGCCGTCTGGTCCTCTTGACGGAGCTCTTTCCCGCCAAACTAGGAAACGGCCATTAATCTTTCCAGCAGCGAACAGCCACCTTAGTACCATCAGAACAGGGAGCTTCACCGGGCACTTCAAGGTGTAAACTTCCTGCATGAGTATTTATACTCCCTGACTCTGGTTATCGGGGCTCTCCTCCTCGTAGCGCTCAGACACACGACCCACCTCCAGGGGTCCTCGTCATCACTACACTACACCCCCCCTCCCCCCCCCCTCGGCAAGCTCACCCGGGGGTTGGTGGGAGCCACGTGACACGCCAGGAAGGCCAGCCGGTAGGATAGATCTCGCACACCCAAGGCCTTCAAGCCCTGGACGCCATCGGCCTCAAAGCCCTCCTTGCCGGTGACCCGGCTGCTGGTCTCGGCCCGAGTGCCTAGGAGAGCGGAAGGAAGGTCAGTCAGCAGCAAGCCATGGTTCTGCCATTCTCACACAGAGAGAGAGAGAGAGACAGAGAAAGAGAGAGAGAGACAGAGAGAGAGAGAGACAGAGAAAGAAAGAGAGAGAGAGAGAGACACTCCCTGCCAGAGCAGCTTGAAACCCGCACACTAAATAAAACTACATCATTATTCAGCACAGTAACAAAATCACATCCTCACACAAGCAACACCAAGACAAACTGACTGAAACAGAATAACAACTAATCAATAACAGAACATAATTCAGCTGAAGAAGAATACAGGAAAACAAAATTTAAGCCACTACACAAACAAATGGAATAATAAAGGAAGAGAGACCCAAGACATTTTGAAAGGTGTGATCACTCATACTGATGAGGAAACTGCTCTTTGGAGGCGAGTAACCAACTGGCGACTGACTGCAGAAAACAGCTGGTCAGCATTCAGAGTGAAGACCGGAGTGTAAATGCAGTTTGGGTGCAGAACTCATTCTTTCCTCATTTACTATATGCCTCAGTTGAAAAATTGGACTTGAAACCGAGAAAGAGAATAGAGTCAGTGATCAATGTTACCCGCCAACTCTGCTGCTAGACCAAACGAAACGATCATGTTAAAAGCGATGTGATCACGTCAAGAGAGTGATGGTTAGAAAAAAAAAAAAATCAGCTTGGAGGCTGCCGTGGAACACTGACATAGCGGCGGCCGCCGCATTTTAACTTACGACACATTCATTTTTTTGGGTCAATCCTTAAACGAATAACAGCACAGATATTTTTAACAGGAAATACTGTTTAAACTGTATATGAATTGAATTGAATATCCTAAGCCTCACAAGTCAACACGTACAGTGTTACCGTACCTGAGTTTCACCCCAAATTCAAGCAAACATTTTCAGTCTAAAAGTGTAATACGGAACCTGAACATGAATATTCAAGTCCCCGCCTGTGATCTGAACCTGAAATAGGGGTAAATGCACGGGGTTCTCCGGCGAGATACCTGCGACGGCCAGGGCCGACACGTCGGGCACCACGATGAGCGCGCCGGTGAAGTCGCAGCGGTCGCCGGCCTGCGCTGCCTCCACGGCCTCGGCGCGCAGGATGACCTCCACGCTGCGGGGGATGGAGCCACGAGGCAGCTCCGCCTGCGTCTCCTGGATGCGCACCTTGCGGGGACACGGTGAACAGCAAGCGGCGTGACGGAGACAAAGCTAAACGAAAGCAGTCTTAGGGCTATTCATTATTCTGTCTGCAGAATTTAAACACGACATTAAGTGCATTTTTGGAAATGACTTTTAATTACTGCTAATCTACAATCATCATAAACCTCCGCGCCACCGTCTTATCAATTTGTAATGTTCTTCCTAAGGGCAATATTAAAATACAGCATGATGCATGAGTATGTGTGCATGACAGGCAAGTCCTCATTAGCAAGCCAGGGCAATCTGACACATAGTGGATGTGATTTTCCTTCATCTTGCTCAAAGATCAAACAGTAGCTGCCCCCTGCTATGTCACATTGGTACATATGGGTTAAATGCAGAGAACACATTTCGTTGTTGTGCACTGTGTGATGTGATGTGTCAACAATGACAATTAATCACTAAATTCATGTCTAAATTCTAAATAAAATTAAGTAAAAATACATTGCAAATCATTGCAATCTCAGCCAATTCACCTTTATTGGTGTTCTTTCCCCAGCACGAATTCCCATTTAATCACAGCAAATGTCTGCGGGATGTTACAAAGGTCCTTTAAAAGCTGTATACGGTAATACCTTTATACGGTTTGCACCTCAGCTCACCTTCTGAAAGTCCACAAAGCGGGACCTGTCGGTGTCCAGCATGAAGCGGCGCCGGTTCGCGCACACCGGGTTCCTGCAGATGGACGGCTGGGTGTATCTGAACTGCTGCTCCACGTCCTTGATGACGGACTGGCAGTCGAGGCAGAGAAAGGTGCCGCTGACCAGCTCGGGGTGCACGGGGTGCGTGCGGACCACCTGGCCGCTGATGCGCAGCAGGGTGCCGATTCGGGCGGCGGACAGCTCCCGGATCCTGCAGGGGCACCATTATTAAACAGTAAAAGGCTGCAATCAGTACGAAATGTACTCATTTCTAATTGCTGCATCTCTTAAATCATATAATTACTACGCGGAAAAGGTTAAACTCCGCATAAAGCAGCCTGATATTTTAGATATAGTCTCAGGAGAGCCTAAAGTGTGGAGCATTAGGCTATAAATCGAGCAGATAAACTGTAATGCGCATCGGACACGTTACTTGTGCCGAGTGGGGAAATCGGAGAAGGCCACGTAGAACTCCTTGGACTGGGGGATGTTGCCATGGTCGCGGGCGAAGTGGCGCACAGCCCGGCAGAGGTAGGGGTACACCCTGCAAGGTACCGCGCATCAGCCCATCAGATGCTGCTGTATCAAGCCAGAGCATCGAATGACCATCTCACACAAGATAACACAGCGTGACAAACACTACGTTTAAATACACGTGGGTAATACAGCAAATATTATTTTAAGAGAAGCTGTCGCGGCAGAAGGAACATGTAACGCTGACATTATTATCATGAATACCGGTAATATTCCTCTTGGATCGTAGTAGCCAGCTGTTGATTGTATTGCTCTATGTTGGTGAAGCTCACGGCCATGGTGTTTCTTTCAGGTCGGATTAATTCCTCCGCGTCGGGTAAATATAATATGTCCCCGTTCTGGTTCTGAAATCTGTTTATAAGCACAGAAACTGATCATGGATTTTAAAGACAACCATGAAATATCGTCTGCAAAGTTTATATTGATGCTATGCGTGCAATCAAACGCAATGATTATTCAACTTACTCCTCCAGAAACTCGACGAATAACTTCTGGCACTTCTCGGAAAGGTCATCCTTCACTTGCACCCCCGCAGAAGCAGTTCCGGCCGCGGGTTCCATTCGGAAACGCAGAAAGTAAAGATGCTGGGGTGAGAAACAAACGCAGGGCCGGCTAGGGCCGCTGCCTTTATCTGCCCTGTGCCCGTAGCATCTGGGCTTCTCCACGCCAAAAGGTGCCGCAATGACCCCGGAAATATAACGCTGACCAGCCGAGACCTGTGGAACAGGCTTCCCAAAGTTTCATAAACTAGATCTCGGCCTTATTCATTAGCTAAGGTTGTGATTTTAAAATAAATTCTAAACGGTGTAATGAGAAACTTCATCGCCGTTATGTTATTGAAATGTTTTTAACAATTGTTTGGTTTAATTTCATTAATGTGCACTTAGCAGAAGTTTTACCACTTTAAAATGAATTTGTAAGAATAATATAAATTTAACTTAAATATTTCTCATAAAATTATACATAGTACGCTATCTGTAGAAAGAGAATATTTGTTTTCAAAAGGAGAAATTATGCTTCCAATTCAAATTTTTCTGATGTGAGGTGAGCAGTGGTCATGAAAACAGCTACGTCACACGCCTTCAGCTCACACCAAATACACCTCGGCTGTAATGTCTGCTAGAGAACATGATCACCGATCGTTCTGCATTTCCTTGCAAGCCCATTTGGGTTCCATGCCTAAATCCTTCTGACAGACCAAAGCTAACTTCCACTTTCAGACGCCTCCAGGTCAGTCGATGAACTGCGTCACGTCTGTGTTCACATGCAGTCACGCTCAGTAGAGGCCGAAACACACGTGGCACCCTAGGGTTATGGACGGGCATCCCGTCCAGGGTGTCCCCTGCCATGTGCCCTGTGATGGACGGGCATCCCGTCCAAGGTGTCCCCTGCCCTGTGTCCTGTGATGGACGGGCATCCCGTCCAGGGTGTCCCCTGCCCTGTGTCCTGTGATGGACGGGCATCCCGTCCAGGATGTCCCCTCCATGTTTATATACAAAGCACGTTTCTCTGAGGCCCAGCATCATGACCTCTGACTGCCCACATCTCTGATGCACGTTTCCTGCTGTCTGACGAGCAGAGCTGCAGAGGATTAGACATGACATTTTAAACAGCCGAATGGGTTTTATGGCATCGTCTGACCTGTTCATTTAGAGTATATGATGGTCAGTTCTCAATTATCTGAAGCCTCATAAAGTACGACCTTTAATTTGGTTAATTAAACTTTGTCACTCAATAATCTTTTGAAATGTGTAAAGTCAGACTACCTGTAGCTCCAAAATTGGCTTTTCCAGGCGTGGCAGAAAATGTCCTGAACCACAAAATGACATAGAAAAATTGCTAGAACATTCTACCACCAGATGTTTAAGGCAGACCATGGCTGTGACTGCAGACTGACAGTGGGAGGGGATGGAATGTCAATCCATCACCAGGGGGCGCCACTACTGGGCATGATTGGGCAGGGATAATGTACAGCCCGTTATGTTGTGAAAATGTGCCATATAAATGAAATTGAATTGAACTGAACTGAATTTATCTCCTTGAGCTGAGGACTCCGTCTCCATGCTGTAGCAGGTTTCGCTCGTCTCTTACAGTCCCTCATTCAAGCTGGCCCAGTTGCTCCAGCATTTAATGATCTAACAGTAATACTGTGAACAGCCTTCATCCTGCTCATTGCGCTATCTTTGTTCTTCATTGCCGGCCTGCTTTGCATGGAATGGTCAAATTTCCCTGAAATTACCAAGAACATTTAAATTATGAAAGGGAAAAAATTACAGTTTAATCCAAGATGCGTCATAACGGGAGAGATAAGTGGTGTGTTTTCTGTTTCACATCTTTAAAATACACGCAGCACACTGGGAAATTTAGAGGCAAATTAGCCTAACTGCACATCCTTGGGATACAGATGGACTATTACATAACCTGTGGAGAACATGCAGACAGACACAAACAGAGGAAAGATGGGATTCAAACTGGCAACCTGCTGGTGTGAATTTTCATCTGAAAAAAGATGTCGTCATGTAACAAAAACAATAAATGGTGTGAGACGATAATGTGACATGATAAATAGAAGGAGAAGGAAGCCATTTGTGGCACTTCTGTACTGATTATGCAGTTAATGTCTGCATTGTTATGCAGCGTAAGGCTTTGCGGTTCTGTGTAGGTGAATACCTCAGTATTTACAAATGAATCTTCTGCTTTAAACAGTCCTTGTCTTTGTCATGTCCCTGCCTATGTCCTCCCTGTCATGGCCCTAACAAGCCACAGCTATCCCGCTCATCTCGCCTCTCCTTCCTGGAAATCACTCCCAGCTGCCTCTCCTTAGCTCCCTCCTTAGTCTCATACATACATGCTTCCCAGTCCTGTGTTCCCCAGTCCAGTCCTTGACGATGAACCTTCCTGTTGGCTGTGCCCTTCCTGGGTGCCAGTCCTCCCATTGATGATGCCACTCGATCCGATTTGTTTATTTCATTAACCCTCTTTTGCTTCACCACAATGCCCCCCCTCGAGTCCTTCATCCCTCAAGTCACAACAATCATCAGAGTGATGTGCTCTAATTCAAATCTCACCAGGGTCAGATCTCCCAAGCCAGACTCTGTCAGGATGCACTCCAATTACCACCTGTTCTTCTACCCGAACAAAAGCTTTATGATGACTGGTGGTAAAGCCTGCAGCCACACACCCCCCCACCCAGACTGAGGCTCTGATACCAGCTTCCGTTGCTTCAGCCTGGTCGTGCGTCAAACCTGTACTGCTTTTAGCCACAGGTCTGAATAAGCATTTAGTTTTGGTCAGCATGCCATCATATTATTATGAACGACAACGTGATGTTCTGCTCCGTCCAAAACGATGCGTATCGCCCTCAGAAATCAGAAGGAGAGATGCACAGATGTATCACCCTATAACATCTGCATAGAAATACTTTGATAAGACTGCAATTTATGTTTGTGTGCAAAAAATGGTTTAAATGTAGTGATTATTATTCATGGACGAGCTCCATTATATTTTCACTCGGTATCAGGTAATTATAGTTAAGATCTAGTAGTAACCGCAGGACAGTGATAACGTGTAGCAGCTTAGTATGGGTCATACATGCATCTGCGATTCATGTACACGGACAGTGATTATTACGCATATTATTGCAGTTTATATCTCATGCCCGTAGCTCGTCTCTGACTAGGCCACGCTTGACATTATTGGGTTTCCACAGTGAAGCTGAAAAGAAGCTGAATCAGGTCAGTGGGGGCACCATGGGTCAGAGGTCATTTGGGCTTTGCGGAGGGGCGGGGCCCTGGACGATCACCCCCGGGGGCCCATGCGTGGCGTTTAACACGAAACATTTCACACTGGCTGCCTGTTTCAGGGTGAGTTAGGCCAGAATTATAACTTGCTATTGCGTCGATGTGTATTTGCTATCACTAATGAGGTATTATAACCTGACTCATTAGTATAACCTCTTTACCTGAGCATATTATTACTATATACTGTATTTCATTTTTAATTTCACTTTGCCTGTATTCTGTAATGATTTTATTGTGGTCTTGTACCACCCAGTTATCACATGATATCTTTGTTATATATTCTGCTGTCCTCCTTATTTTAGTATAACCGCAGCAGAACTCTTAATGAGAAAGCAATGAGAAAATGGCATTAAGCTGAATTCATTAATCATGGTTCAGGGCCAGACGGTACAGTGGATGAATTTAATTGCTGTTTAGATTAACTTATCAACATAAGTGTGGTTATTAAAAACAAAAGGAAAAAAACTTCGGTCCTTGGGTGCCGCTGGTTTGACTTTGTGTGGAATGAGTGGTGGCTAGAGGAGTCCTGAATGAGGCGCATGACCTGCATGGCGAGGGAGCGTCAGTTACGGCGCTACGGCCATGTGGCGCGTTTCCCTGAGGGTGATCCGGCTCACGGGATCCTCACTGCTGAGGACCTAAGCGGCTGGACCAGGCCAAGGGGACGCACGCCCACGTAACACCTGGCTGCGGCAGATGGATGGCCATTTCCGGGGGGTGGGGCTGGACCGTGTGTCTGCCTGGGGGGTCGTCGGCCGGCATCTACGTGGACTTTTAAGACCTTCAATGCCCCAATGTGCACAAATTCTTCTTTTCATAATCAGAATTAAATTAAAACGAGGCCTGTAAACGGTGTATAATTACATAACTTTGTACACATCCCTTATTAAGGTGTGCATGATGACAGACACTGATGCAATAAACTGATTTATAATGGCGAAACGTTTAAATTAAATAAAGATGATTTTTCCCATCCTGGTTCCTGTGTGTAGCTATTTTTCCAGGTTAATTAATTAGGTTAATAAGGCGACCAGCTTGTGAAATCATTTATGAACTTTTTCTGTCGAAATTTTCGAACGTGTGCCTATTCTGATAATATCGCTGAAAGAAAAGGAAACATTATTTTTATGCTAGAAACATAATCCCTGCTCTAACTGCTTGTTATGCTTGGATTACTTCACATTCTCAGCCCCAGACCTACTGTCTTGGAAAAAGCCGATTCTCAGATCTGCATGTCCATCCATCCATCCATCCATCCATCCATCCATTCTCTCCATCAGGAAAAGCCTGAGCTCCCAGGCAGCTCAGAGCACATGCCCTCCCCAGACAGGATGCCAGTCCATCACAGGGGAAACACTTACACAGCAACTCACACACCATGAGAGATTTAGCGATGCTGACTTGGGGGGGACTGGAGGACCCAGGGGAAACCCACGTGACATGGGAAGACCCTGCAAACCACACACACAGAGTGGGGGCGGGACTCCGAGCCCCAAGCTTGCATGACACAGTGATGCTATCCACTGAGCACCTGTACCGTAAGTCACTGTACTATCCACTGAGCACCTGTACCGTGATGCACTGTACTATCCACTGAGCACTGTACTATCCGCTGAGCATCTGTACCATGAGTCACTATACTATCCTCTGAGCACTGTACAATCCACTGAGCACCTGTACTGTGAGGCACTGTACTATCCACTGAGCACCTGTACCGTGAGTCACTGTACTATTCTCTGAGCAATGTACTATCTACTGAGCACCTGTACTGTGAGGCACTGTACTATCCACTGAGCACCTGTACAGTGAGTCACTGTACTA
>JAODKF010000135.1:95476-119004 GCA_026779585.1 Mormyrus proboscirostris
GGGGGCATGCTCCTCTAGCGGGGGCGGGGAGCCGGCTGCCATTTCATTTTCACGCCTTCAGGGTCTCCCGTGAGCAAAAGGATGAAAGTCGAAAATACACCCGGGGGCATTAGATAATGCCCCTGTGATTACCCAAGGACGCCCACGGCCAGCACTGTTATTATGGTGGACATTTATTTGAATTGGGAGAGAAAAAAAAAATCAGACCGCGTCTCACAGAACTTATGTAGCCGATTTGCAAGGACAGCAGCATGAATGAATGAATGAATGAATGGAGCAGATTTAGATATTTACTGCTCCAGTATCATGTGAAGTTTTACTGTATTAATTATCTATGTTCGCTTATTGTCATTAGACCCAGAAACTGCATCGTGATTGGAACCATCAGTCACTTTGTTCTTTTTTTCCAAGACCTAAGATAATTAGGTTGCATTTTAAATCAAATTTCTAATGATTTTTTTTTTTTAACTGGATAGATTGCAGTTTCAATTCTGGACCTCAAAAAGGTGGTAAGCTTTGATCAGACCATTGATATCAGAGCTGAAGCAATTAAAAACAAACCATTCTTCACAGACTGAATCTAATTAGCAGTTAATTGATTTTAGGAAGGTCTAAATTTGATTTATAATACCCCATTCTGTACGAAGGATTAATTAGATTCCTTGTTAGATCATACAGTACTGGTAATTAGTAAATTCTAATATTTGATTAGTATTAAATCAATGTGTTTAATTTACAGACTTACTAAACTGAAATTTTTATGGATTTTTAAAGTATGGATATATTTTCTGTGTTCAGTAATACCACAGAATTACTAGTATGTCATTTTTGATTTCTGAACATTTCTTTGAATGAAAGCTATTATTTTGCTACTGAAATTTGCCTGGAAATGAATATTACATGTATTATACTTTTTAAGACACCCAAAGGGCTTTACAGAACAAACTGTGGGCGGTGTTAGCCAGGGCATCAGGGAAACCCCCCCTACTCTTTCTAAGGGTCCTCCAGGATCTTGTATGGCCTCAAAGTCAGAGCCTCAGTTTTACATCTCATCCGAATAACAGCACAATTTTTACAGCACAGTGTCCCAGTCACTGAACTGGGGCATTGGGATCCACACAGACCACTGGATGGTCACTGCACTGGGGCCCACACAGACCACAGGATGAGGTACCCTCTCACTGCACTGAGGCATTGGGACCCACACAGAGCACAGGATGGGCTCCCCTGTCAGCCACACCAACACCTCTTCCAGCAGTTCTCTAGCCTTCCTTGATGGTCTCCCATTCATGTACTGGTCAGGCCCAGACCTGCTTAGCTTCAGATGGGTTACCTAGTGGTATGGCTGCTGATTCATGCTGCATGTAAGTAAGTGTATCTATACATTTCAGGGTCATTCCTCTCTGTATTAACTATCATAGTGTTACCACAATCATTCTACATTACAGAGGTCCTTTGGCCAGGAAGTTTACATTTAAAACGTAGCTTATTGCGTGACTTGCATCTTAAAACACTTCAAAATAAGTATTCCTTTTCTGTTACTTTGGAACAGACAATAAAGTTTTCTTGAACTTTGAATACAAATAACATTGATTTAACTATGGGAGGTGCTGCGACTCCCTGGGGCCACTCAGGAGGAGGTGGGAATGTGACAGTGTGTGTGTCCTGTAACAGATGAAGCCCCCATCCAGCGTGGGGCCCAGGCAGTGCTCCGGGCTTCACTGCCACCCGAAACGATCAAAGCGATTAAACCAAGCAGCTCACTGGGGATTAAAGATTAAAGTCCAGGGCTATTTATCCAAAAGACAGGCCGGAGACGTATTCAAGACTGACATCAAAAGTGAAGACGGAAAAGGTGTGAGGACTTACCTATGTGAGGAATGTGAAGAATCAATGATGCAGACAAACCGGAGCAGGCCACATAGAAGAAGCAGAGGGGAGGGAGGGAGGGAGAGAGAGAGAAAATATTAGTGAGCATCTCAACCAAAAGACAAACAAGTCCAGTGTTTTCCTGATGCAGTTTTGTGGAAGAAGCCGGCTATGCATGACAGTGCGAAAATGGGCAGGGAGAACGGAAGAAAGTGCATCGATCTGAGAATGGATTACATCCTGCCACCTTAGACCAAGGCCTCCAGCACCCACCCCCCTAACCAGCCCCAACCGAGAGAGCGGAAGAGAAATAGCCCAGCGCAGATGGCAAACGAGAACACACAAGACTGCCGTCCCCACGGGGAGCCGGCCGCTGGCCCACAAAGGCCTGAGCCAGCCCGGCCGCGCTCAACCATGACACGGGACAAGTGCCGAGCTGAACATTTCAGGATCAGAAAATACAAACCAGGATTTTGTTTCAACCAATCAAGTACTCTATGAATGTGACTATACTCAACAAAATCTGGTTGGTTGAAACAAAATCTTTGTCTGGGTTTGTACTTTCTGAACCGGAACTTTCCACCTCTGATCAAGTGAGCATGGGGAAACAGCATCTGACCAGCATGCTTAAAGAATAATAATAAAAACCACAACCACAAGTCTGATGATTATTCTCTGCAGATAATAATACAAATCTTTAATATCATTATCATTACAGCTCTAGTTGCTGAATAAAATCCTTAGTAAATGGCCCAAAAATGAGCTCAATACTGTAAAAAAACCTTTCCTCACGCATTGCTTACGTTTCTTTGCTTTGTACAGAATAAACCTTTTTCTGGTCAAGATAATCCTGTCGGTAGCCACACACAAATCAGCCTGCCGTTTTAGCTTGCAGTAAATACACTCAGTGAAGCATCGCAGACTGCAGACAGGAGAATCCGGAGTCCATTTGCTAAAATAATACGTAATCTTGCGAAGTTCAGAATGACTTATTATTTGAGGCGTAACATTTTTTATGGTACTTACAGCAGCCTGCTTTATGATCCATCTGACAGGAGAGGATTCTGTACTTAAAAAATCCGTTTTTGTTAACTGCCTAAAGTGATCATGTTTGATTAAGTAATAAGGGAACTGTATGGAATTATAGAAACAAGTACACAATTTATTTTCGCGGCTGAGATCTGGATTTATAGCACTGTCATGAAACTAGACGCCATCTTCTATGACCTGCTATGGCCAGTCATATATGAGTCACTTTACCATTACAACACCCAGCCAGCAAGCCTCGTGTAATGCAACCACACACACACCTTTACTGCAGCATTTATATACTTAGCATACTCTTACCCAATGAGATTAACATTGCTTACACCTCTCTAAAAGTTTTTTTTTTTTTTTTAATTTACGGCTGACATTTCCCGTATAATAATCACTCCTTAATCATATATAACTCGCTGCAGCTCAGTATATCTTTGCCATTGAATGGAAGTGGCGACCAGATAATTGCAGGCGGTCTGCAAGCCGCCCCCCGAGTGTCCTAAGTGTGTCATAATGAGGAACCTCAGTCAGCGCGCGCACTGACGGCCTTTTCATTCCCGGGTGACCGATGTCCCGGCGAGCTGAGGGCCGCCGTTTGTCTGGCAGCGAGCCGCCGGCGCCCCTGCGCCCGGTATTGGGAAGTTGAAGCACGGCAGACGGAGGCGGCGAGCGGCGGGAGCGTGGAGCAGGTGAGCGGCACTTCAGGCGCTGTTAGCCGCGCACTTTATGAGGCTGCCTCATCGCTGCTTAACCACTTTCAGGACATCGACACCCCCAACAGCAGGCCACTAACCCCCGCGTTTGATGTAGGAATACAAAACAACCCCGCTGCAGTTCCTTACCACTTATTTGTGCTAATTAATGAAGAGTCTGGGCTCGCGGGCGGAAAACGCGGCTATGAATGTGTTCCTGGTTTTTTCATGGTAAAGTGCTTAAAATAATGAGAAATCTTGATTTTACAAAATAATACCCTATGAATAAAAGGAATTAGACAGATACTAACGAGTATTACTAAACAGATTACATTAAACAGATATTAACGAGATTAAAAAAGCTTCATTTTCCATGTTGTTGATCCATTTCTGCTGGGTTAATGTGGGCAAATAAGTCACTGGTCCAGACTCTCCTCAGTTTATCTTGTTAGAAGCATGAGTCACTTTCGGTATTAGTCTGGTCCCGTTTCCCAAGTCTCATGCTAGCAGAGTCTATTATGATCTCATTATTTCATGATGAAACATAGCGCTTCTGCTGAAATCATACCAGAGGAAGATTAAAAAAAACAGTTCTCCAGAAGATTGACTTAGAGAAACAAGCAGAACCGGGCAAAAGGTCATCAGCGGCCACATATAACAAATTAACGTGTGAATTTCAAGCAGAGAATTTCAATACCGAGCAATCATGCCGGGACTGAAGAACAGCACAGCAGGAGGGCGAATCCGCGCGCTTGTTAAAGGCTCTGGAGGCTCGAGGAGCGCGCGCCCGACTGGCGCGAGAAAGCGGGCGCCTGCCGCAGCAATGATAGCGCTGGCCGAGGAGCTCATGTGCGCTTTAGGAGTAGGAAGACAGACCCTCTAGGATAGCGGTCTAACATCAGTGAAGCAGGGCTGCCGGGGATTTCGCCAGGGGTGGTTGCTCGAATTTTGCGTGATTGGCGTGAAAAGAGGCATTCGATCAGGACCTCAGCAGGGGGGCACTCCCCCCCCCCCCCCTTTTGCAATGACTGTACAATGTGTCATGCTTTGAAGCACTGTGATCTTAATGAGGACAATACTCACCACAGTGACGATGTCACTCTGATGCCATACTCTGATGCGCTGTGATCTTAATGAGGAAAATACTCTGCACAGTGAGGATACCAGTCTTACTCTCATAAGCTCAGCATCTTGGGTCTTGCCGTTGATTAGCTCCACCTACCGCTGTCCTTTAAAACGTTATGAAACCTAGAAATTGTAAATATGTTTTAGACTCCAGGAGCCAAACTGAGAGCCTGTCCTGTCCTGTTTGTCTGCTTTTCATCTGTTGAAATGGCATCTCTGTTTTTGCGTTTGCTTTCTGCAATATTCCCCATCCCTTGCCTGTCCTGTAATATTCCCAGCTTCAGGCTATAATCACATTTCCCGCACTCCTATGCGTCGTTATGAACCAAGGGATTTTGACAATGTCCAACCAAGACTATATTTCACTCTCTGTTTGCACTCAGCGGCCACTTTATCAGGCAGATCGGCTTGTTAATGCTAACTGCTGCTCCTGCAAACAGCAAATCATGTGGCTGCGGCTGAGCACACATACGGCACACAGACTGGGCCCCGCGGCTGAGCACATACGCGGCACACGGACCGGGCCCCGCGGCAGACAACACACACGGCACACTGAACGAGCCCCACGCCTGAGCACACACATGGCACACAGACCGGGCCCCGCAGCTGAATACACACACACGGCACACGGACCGGGCCCCTTGGCTGAATACACACACACGGACCGGGCCCCGTGGCTGAATATACACACGGCACACGGACCGGGCCCCGCGGCTGATTACACACACACGGCACACGGACCGGGCCCCGGCTGAATACACACGGCACACGGACCGGGCCCCGCAGCTGAGCACACACGCGGCACATGGACTGGGCCTCGCGCCTGGACACACACACACACACACACACACACACAGTGACTAAGCGCCAAATATAAACGAGTATGATCGTTGCTGCTGTTCGTGGGGCCTTCAGAATCTCAAAAATAGCCCCTGTCCTGGATGTTCCACCCAGTAAAGAGTACCAAGATTACAGAGAATGGTGTAACAAACAAAGAAATATCAAGTCGTAGGCGATTATGAGGCTGAAAACACATGATAAACGACAGGGGTCAGAGGATAATATCCAGAATCATTAAAGGTACCACAAAGACCACGAGTATATGACTACCAGCTTAGTACAGCAGTGGTGCAGGATGGTCTTTCTATGCAGACAACTCGTCAACCGCTGAAGCCATCTGGAGACAAATATGGAACGTACCCATTGCTGGCCAGTACCAGTTACTGATCGCACTTAAGTTCAAACAACAAAACTGACCTTTTCATTAAAGTAAAAAGGCTTAGAACACCTAAATTTTATGGAACGTCCATGCTGTGAATACGGCTTTTTAATCATGACAGAAAGTGAGAGGACCACTGACTCATGAAGAAACATGGTTGTAGGTGTTGTGAATTTAGGTTTTCATCCACTTGTTTGGACACGTAACATCCATCTGCTCAGCAGCATGGCAGAGTGCGGGGAAAACACATTTTAAAGATCACAAAATGCACGTTTCACTTTAGTAAACAGACTTCTTTATTAGAGATATATATTATACATAGTGTATGATCCTAATGCCTCAGTGAGTGCAGTTTTCCAAGCAGAATTGCCCTTTGTGGCCAAGCAGAAGTCATTCCCAGAAAATACCTGTGAGAATAATCGTCTTATTCAGAGGTAACAGAGCCTGTCTCCCAATTCAGCATTACTGTCACCCACATGCCACATTTCTGTCATGCACTAAGGAGCAGGTACAGTGGGAATGCCCAAAAAGTGGTCTGGTGTCACATGTAAAGATGCCACGTGGGGTCCCCATGTGACCTGACAGCTGGGCTCACAACCTCGGCCTGCAAGCCTCTCTGCGCCTGCCTCTGGCGAAGGGCCCTGATTAATATTCCCCGGTGACCTCCCAGCTTTTACACACGGCGTAAAACACTGTGAGCGTGTTCCTGTGTGCTTTAATTCAATCCCAGCTTAAATTAAATTTCCAAAGGCTTTTTCAGGAAGATTCAGCGTCTGAGAAGTGGCATTAAGGACGCTGCCTTTTGTAGGCAGAATCTAAAGAAGTAACCTTCAGATTTCCCAGAAAAACGGCAGCATCATTAAGGGCATGTTTAAAGGATCATGGGAAGGCCGCTGCACATTTATAGTTTTGTTTTAACATATATTAAAGAAGCCTTTCGCAGGGTGTGAAGGAGCAGGGTTTTTAACCACACATGACAATAGGAGAAATCCAGTAAAATCAGCCAACAACCTCTCAATAATACATTATGCACTGCTTTACATTAGAATTAATTTAATTCTGACCACCAAATAAGGAAACTTAATAGGGAAACTTCAAGGTTTCATATGAGGTGTTGTGAAAAATACTCCTAGTTGTAGTACTTAGTTGTACTTGTAGTTCATGGTCGTGGGGGGAGGGGGAGGGCAGGGGGTGATGGACAGGATGCCTGGCACTTTACTGATGGGATGGTTTGATATTTTAAAGTAGTGTTTCCCAACCTGGTCCTCCAGAATCCTCAGACAATCCATGTTTTTGCTCCCTCCCAGCTCCCAGCACAGCTGTATCTGGTATTCAGTGCTCCTCATTGGCTGGGAGTTGGGAGGGAGTAAAAATGTGGACTGTCTGGGGGTCCCAGAGGACCGGCTTGAGGAATTTTGTTTTACAGATTTACAGAGCTCTTTTAAGAAAACACAGGAGTAGATATAGAAATTATCAACAAGTCAGAGATGATCCCCATTATCCACAAGTTATTATTCCTAGAAAGAGGTTGTGTAAGATGGTCATCATGATGATGTCATACCCAGTGCCTCCCCTAGAGACCCGTAGGACAGTGTCAGAGGAAGACAGCCTCCTGTACCAGTCATGGACGTGACCATTAAGCATCTAGATAGCTGACTGTTCTGCTTCAGTATCTTTACCATGAAGCTTCACATACAGCGTGATGATATGCTTTCACAGTCCCTCCCGCTGGGCTCCGACAAGATAACACAAGATTTCTGACCCAAACAAGCAACTTTGACGTTAAAAAAAAAAATTACATCAGAGTTGAAGATTAGCAAAAGCAGTATTTTTTTTTTTTCTCCACGGCTCGCTCTGAGGTGAAATTTACGAAGTGAAAAGCACCTTCTTCTGGCATCACCCTGCATTTAGAGGCAGATCCTCACGCGGCCTGCCTTCCTGCAGGGTCCGTGAATGTAGCCTGCCTCTGCACCTTTCAGCATTCTGAGATTAAAGCCGCCCATTCATCTAAAAAGATGCTTATTTCGTCTTGCACATTATTTCTGTCTCATAAAATCCAAACTTGTTTATTTGAATCCAAAAGATTCTGCAGCTCCAACCTGACAGAGCACTGCTCAGGGTGAGATCAACAAATTGTGTACAAAAATGGAAAAAAGTTATTTATGCACAGAAACACGCATTAAAGCTTCCACTTAGGAAACCATCATTCTGTGATGTTTGTGCTCAACTTTGACATGTTAAATATGTCCTTGTCCCTTAGATACCGGTGACTCAATAATATGGCTGACAGATATATTGAGGAAGTGTCAGTTATACATAATGACAAGGAAACTTCAGGATAAGCATTCAGTGTTTTGACTCAATCTGGGTCTGAGGCAAATACATGCAACTCAAAAGCACAATTACCGCTGGCAATAGCATAATAAAAGCTTATGAACACTAATGCGCAATGGGCTGTACACTCTGATTTAAAACACAGCCTGGACTCGGGGATGGTGAGTATTTGACTGATGACTTTAGAATTAAATTTGCCATTTGAGAGTTTTAATATTACCCAGGTGGGACACAATGCTGTTTCTTATTGTAGTCTTTAGAATTAGTATAAAAGGAAATAAGGACTTAATTATTACAGCGTTCCCTTGGTGTCCAGTTATTAATACATATAAAAGTGAAAAGGTACAATCTAGTAAGAATATCTGTTACCCTGGGCGATTTCAGAGTGTCCAGGTAGTTACATTATATGACTCCATGTATTTTTAAAATACTTTTATCCATCTGCCATCCATTCATCTTCCAAGCGCTACCTTAGGCAGGACCGCGGGAACCTGCAGTCTATCTGAGGCAGGAAATGGCTGACTTACTGCCTGCCAGTGCATCGCAAAGGCACACGCGCACGTAGACCTCCCAATGCCATACAGCCTAATTGGGAGACTGACTCTGGGATTCAAACCCTGCGACCGGCGTGAGCCTACGGTGCCCATCACTGAGCCACTTTCCAGAATTAAACACGAACGACCAGTAAAAATGTCGATTACTGTCGTGTTGTTTTACACTGTTTTACATTCCTCTGTAGTTAGCGATGCAGAAATCTAATTGGATGCACGAGCGGGACGGGGAGAGCGGGGTGCGGTAAACCCGGGAGTTTACAGGGGAGGCTGAAACGCAAACCGCGGGGATGATAATAGACGGAGCAGTCTGGCTCTTAGAGGGCTCGATTAAAACACGGCTGAACCGTCCGCCGAGCCCTCGGACGACCCGGTATCCCGAGGTGCAGCTGCGACTCAGACCGCGGCGGCGTGGCGGGTCCCCAAGCAACCCGCGCAAATTGGGATTTGATGCGAACAGGGAATGTAACCTGTATTCAGATGCAGGGATTCTGTGCTCTGATGTGACTGGGCGAGAAAAGGCGGCTGAAAACAGCCCTTTCAGAAGCCTAATTGTACCCTTTGGGCAGTTGTGCATTAAAAGGCAAAATTTAAAGAGATTTATAGAAGTGGAATGAAGCAACTGCTTACATGTGGGGAAAAAACAATAGAGTTGATCTGTTGAAAAGGTGAGTGCTGCATCAGTGCTGTGACATTTTTAGATGCCATTTTCAGGTGAAAGGACAAAATAATGGAATAGGAAATAGAAAAGGCCAAAAAGGGAGGGAATGATCCCTTTGAGTGCATATAAAGATGAGTGGCCCGATTTCTCACCTCTTCCAGCTCTCTCTCTCTCCCTCTCTTTGAGTCTCTCTCTCTCTGTCTGTCTCCCTCTTTCTATCTCTTTACGTCTCTCTCTTTCTCTGTCTGTCTCTCACTACATCTCTCTCTCACTCTGTGCAGCCTGTTTAATCATTTTCACCTGAGCGGGCTGCGCTTGACACGCCCCTGACCGTGTGCTGGGTTAAGCTCAGAGCCAGTGACCAGGTCTGACCTCCCCGGGTTCCAGAGGCCATCTGAGGCGAGCTGATTCTTCGCCTCCTTCCTGACTCAGTCTTTCATACAACTTGGCACATTTTACATGCTTTTATCAGTGAATATGCTGATGACAATCTACTCTGCTGCTGCAAAAGGTCATGCGCGTCGCCAAGAAAATGTCAACTAAATAAACTGAATCTTAACGTCTGGCAACAGTGTACAGATAACGAGGGAGCGTCACGCGACCAAACCATCATTACAGCGCATAGGGAATCCCAAATCAGCACAAGCATGCTGCCGTCTTTTAATAGCTTAATATGTTAATATTGCCCAGTAAAAATCAGTCTGTTTGTTATTTAATGTGGCGTGACACTTCTTAATGGAACAGAGGCTGTAAGGCTTTAGAAGGACGTTCAAAGCTGGAATTTTGCTAATCAAACTTTATTTTAGCGTAATGATCAAAGACAGTGACCAAAAATCAAGGCAGTAATGAAACGGAAGGGGGAGGTGCAGGGTATACAATCTTTTATGAACTTCGTGCATCAGTTGTGGCACTGGGGTAATGTGGCGTGATAAAGCAGTTTGTGAAACCTAAAACAGACGTAAAGGAGCGATGCGGGTGATTTACATTTGCGGGGGCGGCCGCCGTGTCCGACGTCGACGGGCTGTTTAAAGGGGCCGCGCCGCATGGCTCTCCCGTGTGTCTACTTCATCTGCACAGTGTCAGGTTGTGCAGTAGCACAGAGAACAGCACTGACCTCGGTGGCCACATGCTTTTTACAGTAACTGGCGCTTGCAGTCAGTTTGAAATCCAATGGATTGACTGGATGCTGATGAGCTGGTTTTGTGTTGGAAGATCGAACGATGGCAGGAAAAAACACCACGGAATCTAATTAGAACGGCAATGACAACGATAAACAGGCACAGCCACGATACTGAGGGCATCTGCTAAGAGAGCGTGCTGCACGACTGGTTAATATCTATCTGTCTGTCTGTCTGTCTGGTTGTCTTAGTTCAGAGTAATGCACCAGTAGTCATCATATTTAACTTTATCCTCTAACATTACACTTAAAGTCTTGTTTATTCGCTTTTCTGCATTTACACATCTTGTGTATTTCTGCTTGCTTCCATTAAGGTTTCTGTCAGGGAGCTGCTTATTCCATCTCTATGTACCTGTTGCATGCAATGTTAATAAAGGAACCATGCATGACAGTTGTCCATCTTCTCCATTCTGTAAATGTGTCCGCCGAAGGTGGACGCCTTCCAGCACCTTTTCTCCCCAGATCTTTACGAGATGCTCAGCAATCGCCATCAGACGCGTACCAGCGTATCAGCGATGGTTCTCGTCATCTTCATACCCGTCACACCTGCGGGATATCTTCTCTGTACTCTTCCCCCCCGTACCATAAAGAGGACCCGCCCTTATTCCTGTAGCGGGGTAACTATGCAGGTACTGTAGACTTGCTGCCTTCCCATGTACTACGGGCAAATAATTGCCGTAAATGAACAACCGCACGTAAGCCTGCGGCAGAGGTGCGCCACAAGCAGGCGATCCCCCATTACAGCAAACACAAAGGGCACGGGCGTCAAGGATGATCTATAAACGTCAGTTTTATCTGAATGCTTCGAAACAATATTTTAATGACGCCGCAGGGCCAAAGATGGGTACTACAAAAATACAAGTGGTTGTGATGCGAGGTGAAATTACATTGAATTTCCCTTAAATGCTTAGGTGTTACATTTCTCTATGATTAACCACAATGCCTCTGAGAGAGCTTTAAAAACCATTTTAAGTGCTGTGCCGTTTCCAGTGTTTCCTTTTCAGAATTATCTGTGAAAATAGACGTACTATTGCGTTTCCCGAAAGCATAGCCGCTGCTTACATAGTTGGAACCAAGCAACTGAACTAGCTGAGCTATGTAAGCTGCTAAGGGGGGTGTTTGGGAAACACCCCAGAATGGGTGTGTGAGCGGATGGATGGATGGATGGATGGATGGATGGAAAACACACATGGCGTAAAACATTCGGCCCGCAGGCTTAGCTGGTTAGCTATAATATCCATTGGTCACATGCACTAAATTATGCTGATTTATTTAAACCTGATTTATTTGTTTCTGAAATGCTACATTACGGGAAACATCTTGAAGCACGACAACATTTGAAAATATTTACATTTTAACCACAATTATGTTCATTATATTAATATCTTGTTTTTTATTTTGTGAAACATATTGCAGTGATGTGGTATTTCTGTCATATTAAAAGGATAAATCGTTCAAAAAAGTGTCATAATGCAATAATATTCATGCACACTTAATGACATAAAAAGTACTGTGTGTTACGATTCGTGAGGCAGGCAAGCAGGTAAGGAGGCACGAGTCCCAGGGTAGACGCGGAAAACGGGGTTTAATCGGGCAGACAGGCACGAACATCCGTAACACTACACAATACAATGACAGATATCACATACTGGGGAAAGACGCGGACTAAATACACAGGCTGGTCAGGGATTAACGGGACACAGGTGATCACAATCGGGGCAGGAACACAAGGTAACGAGGTGGGCGTGGCACACGGGAGGATCGAACGGAGCGGATCATGACACTGTGGAAAATATAGCACACAGCAGCAGAATTTGCATCATAAAATGTAAAAAGCGAAAAAAGAAGAAATGTACGACTCATAGACGCTACTACGTCATATTGGAATTAAGCAGCATGACGGATAATAAACCTCGTACGTCTATGAAACGTCACTGACACTACCGTCATTAGGTCCCTGAGCAAGACCCTTATTCCCAACTTCCCACAGGGAGATGGTCCCTGAAGTTAGAAAAATGGAAGTCGCTCTGGATAAGAGCGTCTGCTAAATGCTGTAAATGTAAATGTAAGACGTCACGCGTCGCTCCAAGCCGTCTGTAGCGCTGAAACTGCAAAGATAACTGCTATTAAATAGCACCTTAACCGCCTTCTTCCTGACCAGATATGTATACATGCAACAACCGTGTTTTTGTTTTTTGTCTAGGAGGCAGACCAACATTCAGCAAAGTTTCAAAAGCACCCCAAACCCACGAACATCACACGCTCACCTATGAGACCATAATACACAGCATCTCTGCTCAAGCCCCCAAATAACGAACAACCGCTGGGTGCAGAATTACCAAGGGGCAAGGCAGCGTCGATCTGCTTCAATACTATATTTAACAGACGTTTTTTTGTTTCTTTCTCGGTGAAAGATATGAACAAGCGGCTGACTGTTGTGTTTAGAGAGACACTGACAGCTCAGCTGCTCCGATGCGGGCCGCGGGCGTCGCTGAGACTTCATCCCCTCTTATTGATCTCGCTCCGTCATTTCTGTCTGTTCACCTCCGAAAATGATGATCATCTTAAAAAGAGGAGAAGGTGCTGGCGTCTCACTGCGAAACGAGCCCTGTAGTGCAGTGTGCGCAGACTTCGAGAGGCAGATGCGGGAGTTTTGGGGGGGAGGAGCCCTTAGTAAATTTTACTTCATCGTGATCCTCGATGTTACGGAAAAGGTATACATAGTACCTAAAAGGGGGGCACTTTTAATCATTCTGACAAAAGGGTCTGGTGCTCAGGTGCACCCAGACCCCCGCCTGCAGGTGCCTGTTGTTCACTTCCGGCGCCAGCAAAAATCTGTCGTTCTCAGCGGTGAGATTAGCGCCAGTTTGATGAGTTATTTTACTTTGCCACAGCACACTTCCGACCTGTTTAACGCAGTGATCCTTTCTATAATTAACGCAGCCTAGCGCTTTGTTGTTTCGTCGCATTTCCCACCACGAAGTAACGGAGACGCGTTCGTCCTCGCCAATTCGCACGGTGCTTACCGCATAAACGCCTTTTAAAAGCAGTGCGCGATATGATCCCTTCCGTGGACGTCCCGCCGGATGGTAAAGCCGTTTAAAGCTCGATATAATGAGCAACACGCTGCTATCTGTGCTTCCAGATTTCAGAGCGGCAGGCTCTGTGGACAATCCTTCAGTAAATACTGTACTCATCTTCGATAAGGGCGGAGGGCCGATTGCAAAACGCATGGGCTGTCCGATAAAAACCTGAAATCTTGAAAAAGCACTACCGGCAAACTGCTCAATCAGGGCCATGGACCATCATAGGATTAAAAAGATTTATTCTTCTGAGTACAGCTTTAACTAAATTCTCCTTCCTTTATACCCGTTGTCATCTTTCAAGTGTTGCTTTAACATGCAAGTCATTTTTAGTGGTAGAGAGATAAGACAGAAGATGATTAAACTGTGATGTTCCGTACATATGATGGTAAGGAAGCCAACTGTAATAATATATACCAATGTTTCCAAATCCGGTCCTCAGGGAACCACAGCCAGGCCATGTTTTTGATCCCACCCAACTCTTTACTGGGAACAAAAAATGTGGACTTTCTGGTAGGGAACTGGAAAGGAGTGAAAACATGGAGCGACTGTCCCCAAGAACCGGATTGGAAAACACTGATATATACATATCTGTATATTGTACATAAATTGTAATGTGGTGATGGTGGTGGGGGTCTTTTGTCCTCGGTGTCCAGTATTGCCTGACTCTGCACCCTGCCAATGTGTAATAAATCAGTTTCTGCTTTGAGCACACAGACCCTTTGCCAGAAGCAAATGCCTCCCTAAGATGAAAGGCATATGTTGGTTTTTTGTTCAGGCATTTTGGAGAGCACTTCTCCTGAGGTCTTCAGCCTTCTCCTGCAGTGTTTAATTAGCACGCCTTCCAGCTGAGGCTGCCTGTCGCCTGCGCCCATTACACTCAGACAGTCTTGTACAGAGTAGGAGGGGTGGGGGGCACCAATCAGGGCCATGAGAGCTCCCCCTGGCTGTAACTGGGTGACAGGGGGGCGAAGGCACCACATGACTGATATGAGGATAAGTGCCACCAGCTGAACACCACAAGCCCCCCCCCCCCAGCAGGCCACTGTGGATGCCTTTAATGACCACTAATTGCTGTCAAGCAGATGCTGGAGGAACGGGGAGGGGGACATTACCCCAGTCACAAGAGCTACACCGGTTTGGTGCCGCCTCTAACATGCGAGCCACTCCTCCCACTGGTTGGGCGGCAGTCTGGTCTGATCAGCTACCTCTGACATGTAAGACACTCCTCCTGCTGGCTGCCTGGTCCGAGCAGCTGCCTCTAACATGCGAGACACTCCTCCTGCTGGCTGCCTGCTCCGATCAGCTGCCTCTAACATGCGAGACACTCCTACTGCTGGCTGCCTGCTCTGAGCAGCTGCCTCTAACATGCAAGACACTCCTCCTGCTAGCAGTCTGCTCTGATCGGCGACTGCTAACACGCATGCCCTCCTCCTACTGGCAGTCTGCTCTGATCAGCCCCCTCTGGTGAGCTGTGGCCATGCTTGCAGTGTGACGAATCGCAATGACACAGTGGCTTCTGGTCCCGTCCTCAGAAACAGCTACATATGCAAATCACAACTATAAAAACCATCGCTTTATGCCACCCCCTGCCCCACAGCCTCTGCCGAATGGGCCTGTTCATGCTCCTCATAGTTGCACGTTTGCACGCCGTAGGAGAGGCGGGTAACAGATCCGCGAAGGTTGAACTAGAGCCTTTGCGTCATGCAGATTCTCACACACAAGCCTGGGGCAGCTATTAATTAATATTAATAAGTAATGCTGTGCTTAACAAACATGGCAAGGCTCCGAGTTGGGGTAGTTCCAGGGCGTGTGTTTATGGGGGGGGGCACCTCACACACAAACCGCAGATTCTGAGGGCTTTTTTCGGGAATCACAGCGAAGTCACAGCTGACCGAGCTTATGGCCACATGTGAGTCCGGTTAATTGAGTTGGGTAGCTTGCATTGCCGACACGGCCGACTGTAAAATTAATTTCAGCAGCTTTTGTCACAATAGAACTGAAAGGCATTCAGGGCACTGTTTACTATCAAAGTAAATGACGTGCCGTATTACTAGTGATGCAGACTGTTGGTTGGCTTATGGATCTACTGTAACTTGGTGTGGCACATAGTAATGGCTAGCTATCTAGTTAGTTTGTTAGGTGGTCGACATTTAGTGTACTGTGCTTTCACATGCATATCTTTATATGTCTTTATCTTTATAAGCAGCAAATGTACCAGGCGGGATCAAAAAATTGGAAGACATGTTTGACCGTTATAGACAGAAAAGTGAAAATTGTTCCCTGATTGAAGCTGGTGGAGGGAAAGCGGTGGAAAATAGAGTTAATAAGTGAGAAAATCACAGGTTGGCCAGGATTATAAGCATTAAAAGCGGAGACTCTGGATGTGAGCTGATGAGCGAAATGAGCGAGGGCTAACAGCAGAGGGCTAATGGGAGAAGGCTAGCGACAGAGGGCTAATGGCAGAGGGCTAGCGACAGAGGGCTAGCGGCAGAGGGCTAGCGACAGAGGGCTAGCGGCAGAGGGCTAGCGACAGAGGGCTAGCGGCAGAGGGCTAGCGACTAAGGGCTAATGGCAGAGGGCGAACAGCAGAGGGCGAACGGCAGAGGGTGAACGGCTGAGGGCTAGCGGGAGAGGGCTAGCGACTGAGGGCTAATGGCAGAGGGTGAGCGGCAGAGGGCTAGCGACAGAGGGCTAGCGGCAGAGGGCTAGCGACTGAGGGCTAATGGCAGAGGGCGAACAGCAGAGGGTGAGCGGCAGAGGGCTAACAACAGGGTTAATAGCAGAGGGCTAACAGCAGAGGGGCTGGGCCGTCTCCTTTTCAAGGGACATTTATTATTCCTGTGCGGTAATGCGAGATAAAAAAGCTTTTGTTTGACAGAGATGAAAATCACACATGTCCCTGCAGCTGTCTTAGAAAGTGAATGTTGCCTACTGTGCTTATATCACAGCCCCGGCACTTTTAACACCAGGCAGGGAGCACAGCGATGACAGAGCTTTCCGGACTGCTCTGCTGAAAGCAACAGAGGAGGGCGGAGGGCTAGAAAACAGCCGGCGACTGGAGGAGGAGATCGATCGCAGGCCTGCTGTCTGAAGCCACGTCTCCTTTGCCGCTCACTTTGAACATGGCTGCCCGAAATGCGCTTTATTCCCTGCAGACGGCCGGGCATCCTGGCTGTGCCCCCCCCCCACCCCCCACCCTGTCTGGCCAGTGATCGTGCCCCATGGACAAATTGCCTCTGCCTCAGACTGGGGAGAGGAGAGAGCTGAGGGCAGGCAAGCAGGAAGCAGGCTGTGATAAAAGGAAGGCAGGCTGCATTTACTGCACCATCCTTCCATCTATCCATCCATCCATCCATCCATCCATATCCCCTTATCCGGCACTGGGACACAGAAAACTAGCAACCAATCCCAGGAAACACTGGGCAGGAGGCAGGGGACACCCAGGATGGGGTGCCTTCTAACACAGGGCACACACACACGCACACAAACATACACACACACAGGCTTGTAATTATATCTTTGTGGGGATTCTCCATTCATTTCCATGGGAAAACTCTAATCCCAACTTGACGACCTTAACCCCTACCCAGCCCTAACCTTAACCATAAGTAACCAAACGGAATATGAGACTTTTCGCATTTTCACTCTTTTGATTGCTTTCACGGATCTTTGTAGGGACCTGAAAAATGGTCCCCACAATGTCAAAATAGCAGATTTTTATTATATTATGGGGAGCATTTGGTCCACATAATGTACTATAAACCTAATCCACACACACGTGAGAAGGCAGAGCAGTCCTCGAACCCGCAACCCTGGACGTGTGTGTTTGCAGTGCTGCTGGATGAGACCCTGCTGTCTGGGCGAAGGCAGTGCCCTACCACTGCCACAGTGCATTTACACATCCGGCGTGGCTGAATGCAAATGGCCGCACGATTCTGGTCACAGATAACCAGTGTGGTGAAACGTTTCGTCTCACGGATCCTGTCAGCCGTAACGAGCGGCTTGAATGTGTCCCTGCTAATTAGCAGGATACCTTTACATTTCATCAGGCACTAATTCACTCATTTATGTTCTGATTAGTTAACTACATTATTTTTCAGTCAAATCTGTCCTGTTGGGTTTTCTTTAATTTCTTCTTTTTCTTTTTTTCTTTCATTTTTTCAAATAAATGTGGGATCTGACTGACCAGTGCAGACTCTGTGGCTCAGTATCTGATTCCAGTGCATGGATCCAAGCACATCTTAAAGAAGAGGGGCGCAGTGCTAACATGCTAATGATGCCTCTCTGCCCTCATTGCCCCCTGGTTCTCATTAGTCCTGGGGCTTCCGGTCATGGCTCCGCGGGCCCATTTCGTCCCATCCGCAATCGAGCCGGTCCTTCGACTTGCAGGACACGTGACACTGGCCTGCCAGTGAAGTACCAGGTAATCTGAGTATCAGCCCGGCTAATGACGGCTCCTATTCCCAGTGCCATCTGCTGGCCTACCCTCTCCCCCCCCGGCACCTCCCCAACTGACGTCCCCTCATGAGCGATATTGTATGCGTTTCCTTCTCAAAACCCCCTGCCTTAAATTCCTTCTTTTTTTTGGTGGAAAGTGTAGTGGCTGTGATTAGCCCTTAACCCTCTGCTCTCCAATTAGTCCATGAAATCTGTGCAAACGTCTTTCCAGTAATTAACAATACATCTCAGTTTTTATGCAGTAAATACACATGCAATGACTCTTTTCTGTTGCCGAACAGTGAAATAAAATATCTTCCCCTTACCATCCCATCTCCAAATTACAGGGCTTTGCTGTAGTGCTATTTAAAGAAGCCTTCTCATCTATGCATTTGGGATGTATTTTGTATTTTTTTGCAGATATATTTTGTAAATTTTGTATTTACAAAGACATTTCCCTATTCTCTAGCTACATTTTTGCAAGGTTTTGAAAATCAAAGGAGTCCCAGTGCATTGTGGGAAGTCACAAACAAAGACAAGGCGACGTCCTGCTACTCCTGACCAGAATGTGTTAGAAGGTACCCCAGCTCTGCTTGGTCATCACCGCAGAGAAATGCGGGAACGGGGCATAGATGGGACCCCATGGTGAGGAACGGGGCACAGACGGGACCCCATCTCGTGTGTCCGATTTAGAACATCAGCCTCCAATCAGCAGGGAATCCTAAATGATCAGAGGATGCTGCATCTCTAACGGACATGCATCTGGACCGGGTAACATTAACCAAGGCCATCGCGCAATCTGTCTGCTCCTTACTGGAGGTTAACGTTATTATTTTAGGACGCACTTTATCAAGCCTGCTTGAAATGGTCTAATGAAAAGCCTGCTTTTGTTGCAACGTTGATGGTGCATTAATGAGACTTTATACTGCGTTAAAGGATAAGCAGGCCTACCGATAAGCAGGCCTACCAACTGAGCTTCAGTGAAACGCCATGAATGTTAAGGTGACTGAGGAGGTGTTTGTGCAGGAGGCCCAAAGACAAGCAGGGCTTCCTCCGCACGCGGGGATGCGGATGTCGTGCCGCGGGGAAGGTCTGACGGATCACCGTACATGCCGCGCACTGTGCTCACAGAAAACACTTCATTACTTTGGTCCTGTTACTTTGCCTCCGCCTCCCCGCTTTCCGCGCAAACTCTGCTCCCTTTAGCGATTAATCATAGCCTGTGGCTAAGGTTCACTCATCAAATATACAAGTAAAACACATGACAATTGTATGTGGTCAAAGCAAACGGCCTGTTAATTGTTTTTGTTATTCATGAACTGTAGCTGCTGTAAAGGCCAACAGTGATAATTGATTTTACATTATGTTATTTTTGTTATTAGTGTCTGTGTATTGCATTACATTTCAGATGTTTCGTAAGGACTATCGTGGAATTTATGTCAAATTGATATGCCGATATTGTGTCCATTGTAGGTTCTCTACTGCGCGTGTATTAGGAGGAGGGGCCTAACGAAACCACTGGTCAGAAACTTTGCATACATGCGCATTTTGAAGCATTCTGACCATCTTCCATAAACTTATCAACCTGATTCTGTTTACGTAATGATATCAAGGAGAATAAACGACATCGGCGTCCATCGAGATCTGCTTTCGTGATTATCGCGCATTTTAACTCAGATGGGTGATAAAATGATCCCTGGATAACGTTAAACATTAAAAATGCCCGTTTACTGCGCTACGCCAAAAAAGCTTCATTATAACGGAACTCACAACTGGAATCTCGCCACTACAGGGTCTGAGAGAGTTCAATGAACTCCCTGAAAAGTTTTTTTTCAGTTTTTGTTCACGTATGTTAGAGCAGAAACTCTACAGCCGATTCTCTCCTTTTCTTTCTCTCTCTCTTGTTTGCATTTCCCAAACGAGTACAGCCGAATATCCTTCGGACACGTTGCCTCCTTAGAAATGATGAAAGCAAAGTGTGTTCCAGTGCTGTTTCGGGATCCGAGCATGTTCTGTTTTGAAATTCTCTGCAAGCAAAGAGGCATGGATATTTTCTGCACAAGACATCGAGCGAATTTTACACTGTGCCATCCAAACTCCTATATACAAATGGAAATATAGATATCAGCCGTAATCAAATCCCATCCTGGGGAGAGGAACGCCGTCTCCACATAGCACAGTAATTCCGGTCTGGGTGCAGCCTCCTAAATGTGATATGGCACGTTTTAAAAGAAGCATGCCATCCTTTAAAACCCACAGACCATCATTTTCCCCAGGTATTTATTTTTGGAACTGCACTTTCCATGACCTCATTGTTAGGTTCACTTTACGGTAATGAGGGATGGAATTAGCCCTGAAACAGGCTTAGGAAAATAACAATTTAAAAATATATATATATATACTGAAAATTAGTCTAGTCAATTTTAATTTCAGTACCACGAAATTCTCATTATTACTGAAACTCACCCATACGTGATGAAACCTCTTACTGGATATCATATTTATAATTATATACTGTGAAATACACGAACACTTAAGTATACCGTCTAGAATGTTCTCCAATTAAACAAGACAGCCGTGTAGAGGGCTTACCTTATTATTTGTGTCTCCACAAATATTTACTTGTATATTTAAACTTCTATGATTATTCTAGATATTTTAGATTTTTCACGAATTTAAGACGATGTTCTCAAGACAAATTCGCAAAAGAAGTGGAAGCTGCTTAAGATGGTTTATAGGAATTCCGCTTTAGGTTCGTACCCTTAATCTGTGTCAAGATGAAATTCCCTTTAGTATAATACTGTGTGAGAACGTGTGTCTCATCTCGAGCATTAAGCATTAATCTAGCATTAATCGTACTTTACAGGTCAGGTCACTCTCCTCCCTGTTAAAATCACAGCCTTACAATCTCTGGCACTTTACCTCACTGTACACATGAAGCACTGACAACCGACACCGCGAGATCAAACATAATTAACGATTCTGAATGTTTCCAAGGGTAATGCTTCTCTGCTTTTGAAGGACCAGCTGACATGGGTTCCGTCTGTGAAGTGCCAGTCTGGATGGAAACAGCGCGTTAGGGTGCCTGCCAAGGGCTTCACGCCGGGGAGGATGGCGCGGCTTTCAGGGATGCGCTTTCTGCGCCATCAGGAGAATCTGGGCAAACATCTCGGTAAGCAGCCCCGGGTTTGCTCATCGCAAGAAAGATTAACGAGATGCAAAGGGCTGCGGCCAGCCGCTTGATTACACGAGAAGGGAAATGTACAGCGGCACATCTGTACCGCACCGGTGTAAATAAATAAAAGGAACAAAGCGGCAGCACCTGCGCGGAGCAAAGAGCAGCACAGCGCAGACGGAGGCAGCTGCTGCAGCGCAGTCAGGCGTTTGTTCTGATCACACAGACTCGCGGAGAATCTGCGAAGCAGCATGTTATCAAACAGCCTCGGAGTAAATTCATTTCATTAATTAGCCACAGTTTTGGCGTTCATTGACGCCATGGCTTATCCTTCGCTACGATACGATAAAAACAAAGGAAATCCGTTCGATAATCCCACAGATACCATCGCTTTCAATATTAACTTATAAGAAGTGTTTAAGTCTGTTTTGTTTTTTAATTGGATCTAATGATCCAATTAAACTCATTATGAAACATGATTTTTATGTGAAATATTAATTCAATTTTAAATAGTTAAAATTATGGATTATGAGCAAACTTGATCAATTTATTGTATAAAATAGGGTGTTTCAACACAAAAAATACTAAACCTTAAGAAAATAGGTCTCTTATCTTTTAACCATGTTTTTTTTCTAAGAATTCCTATTTTACTGCTTAGGTCAGCGCATGAAATGCCTGCACTGCATTCACCTTGACCAGTAAACGATTCCTCTCGCTGCTGCTCAATAATCCCCTGCTCCCAGACCCCAAGCTTCGCTCTCACCTGCATAGGTCTGGGTGTCTCAGCGGAGAGCATCATGGGATATGCAAAAACAAAAGCATTCCAATGTACCTGGACTCAGTACGTAGAAATAGCAAAATAAATGTCATCATCTCATGATTACTGACCGTGCTTTGTCGAGCACTTTGTCCATAAATGTTCACAGGATCGCCGCCTGTCACATCTCCATTGGTAAGCTGTTCCCTTATTTTCTTTACAGATCATGAAGGTAAACAACCGTGGACTTGGAGCTGTGTCTGACGAGCCCGGGGGTCATTCTGATGACAGCGTCCCATCAGCGAGACTCCGGAACCCACTTGCCTGTGTTTAATAGACTCGCAGAGCGACACGCAGTTTGTTACCTCCTGTCTGCCCTTTATTGCTCTCTGCGCTGACATTTGGGAATCAGATTCCAGAGCGTCACCCCCGTCACCGTGGTTGACAGCGACTGTCTGAGACGCACTGCAGGAACGAGGAGATGCCTGACCTCTCTACTGTTCCAGAAGGAGCCTGCAGGGGGTGCTGTGATGTAACACCGCCGCTTTGTCATCTGTCATCAATTACAGTGCTATCTGGTGATATTCCTTGTTCTCTTGGAGAACATACAGTTTGTTACATCGACATATATGTCAGTGATATGATGACCTGAAATTTGAGTATTTTCCTGAGCTATTTGTTTTTTTCCTATTGCCAGCAAATCATCTAAAACAAAACTTCACCAGTCATTGGGGGGCATTGGCATCATCAGCAGACAGGCGGAGCCAGGAGTCATTAGTTAGCGACTCACCACTCCAGACAGAAGTGGGGAGTTCATTTCGGTTGCGGGGTGGGTATGATGGACAATGAGCAACCTTGGTGTGTGTGTGGGGGGGGGGAGGATTCCAAGTACTGGGGGCTGTTAAAATCCAGACTCCTGATGTTTGTAGCTGGCAGACAGTAGATGGTAATGATTTCCCACAGAGATGGACTGCATTACAGGAGGGGTTTAAATGTGCTTTATTTATGTGTAGCTTGTTTTATTTTACTGCTGCATTAGTGGCCCCTTTCAGATCCATAATACCCCACCGTGTCAGAGGCAGCATGGGTCAGTTACCCATCCTCATTACCTGTTACCGTTACCCATCCTCATTACCTGTTACCGTTACCCATCCCCATCCCCGTTACCGTTACCCATCCCCATTACCTGTTACTGTTACCGTTACCCATCCCCGTTACCTGTTACCGTTACCCATCCCCATTACCTGTTACCGTTACCCATCCCCATTACCTGTTACTGTTACCGTTACCCATCCCCGTTACCTGTTACCGTTACCCATCCCCATTACCTGTTACCGTTACCCATCCCCATTACCTGTTACTGTTACCGTTACCCATCCCCGTTACCTGTTACCGTTACCCATCCCC
>JAODKF010000136.1:9651-20413 GCA_026779585.1 Mormyrus proboscirostris
ACAAACTGCCAGCATTGCTTACTATGTACTTTTATTATGTTTCTGCAAGTGTTCTAAACTGCATTTTGCAATGTCTACACTTTGATGTAAAATTACAAACAACAAAAATCTGACATATTTACAGTATACAAATAAAGATGAGTGTAATGGCAAAACAAAGATATAAGAAAAAAATATTTGCTATGAATTAAGTTTATGATATTTGAAGAAGTGTGTGACCATGCTCCAGTCAGTGAAAGTATGTTTCCTACCCCTAGTCCCAAGAGGGTTAATGACTACCCTACACCCTACGCCCTGTACCCTACTATAGGGCGTTTGCTTTCATGAGAGTGGCCGAGTGACCCAGCGACACCGCTGGGGAGACATCCACTTTTTTCACAGACAGGCTGGCCCTCAGTATTTTTAGTTCATAATCAGCGTCATTTCTACGCATGAGACTGAAATCGCTTTCAGCCTTTACAAACTTTAAGAGTATATCCTCATTGATTAACAGCATTTGTTCGCTGAAAAAAATATCAGCGTGTACAGGGCAATCAGAGAAAATTCCAGAGAGTTGCTACAGAACGCAGCATGCTTCTGAAACTCCACGTTAGGACCCTGGGGGGTAATGCCCACGCTATCCAAGTCGGGTCCGACGTCTTTGTACCAGAGCCCTGCCGAAAACTGACTCTCTAGCATATCTGTAGAAAAATTGAGCAGGGTCTTGATGAATGACCTGTAGGGGTGCCTGGCCGATGAAGAACTGATCAGGACATCGTTCAGACTCACATCCAGCTGAGAGAATATGCAGTTTAGGGGGTACTGTATAATATCATAGGGGTCGACTTCAGCCAGGGGGGCTCCATCCGCCCAAACGATCCTGAGCCTTAGATATAGCAATGTAGACTTCAGGGCCAAATAGAAATTGCCCAACCCCGGTATTAGGAAATCCAAAACATACTGATCAGTAATGGAATTTAATGTGTTGATTTCTACATAATTGGTGTGATCTATGGATAATTGCGTTATATGGGCCACAAACAGGTCCAGCTCAGATTTGGTGCATTCTGCGGAGAGGCGGTGAGCTAGAGCTATTCTTCCTTACTGTGTTTTTTTTCTTTTCTTAAAATATTTCCCCTGGGTGCTTCCTCTTTCTCTTAGGAGCTTGAGACTTGGGAATCCTGACAGCTCTGCAAGGTTTTTTATGACCGGGCCTGTGTAAAGGCGCTGGGGCTCTTTTCCTCCCCCTCTGAAAGACCAGCAGCAGACCTGACCCTTCCTGCTTGGGGTCACCAGTGTGTATGAGCCAGGTGTAATTTAGTACTGTTATATGGGATAGTTAATTATCTATTATGGGTAAAACTATGTTACAGTAAATTGTAATTTGTATTTGTGGTTATATATATAGAGAGAGAGATCTTTTATATGTATGTGTACATAGTTTAATACGTTACTGTTGTTTTAAACACACGTGTCAGTGGTGGAGATGTAAGGGGTTGCGCTAGTATGTTATGGAAGAGCGGGAAGGGCTTGCTGATATGGAAGCACATGGTTTTCTTACCGTGTTTGAGGTATAATTTCGGTCTTGCTTGTCAATTCGTGTTTTAATATGATTGCCAATAAATAGCACCATATATTATATACGTGCTTTTCTCATCTCCGAGTGGAAGCAGGGGCATTGACAGTCAGATTTATTATACCAGATGCACGTAACCATGCAGCCCGCAATCAGCACTAAAGGTTCGCAGATATACAGTGTTTGTAAAACGGCCGGTGAGTACAGAACTGGCGAGATCCAAAGCTATTCCTTTGGCCGCCAATTTCAAATGAGATTTATATATCAACCCCACGAAAGGGTAAAACAAATCTAAAAGCCCTACTGAGCATGGAGCCCAACCCACGCCCATACATCACGCCCCGCCTGACTGGTGTAATACTGAATAAATCACTGCGAATTGTGGTACGCCATGCTTCTATCTGCTTTCTCTCTCTTTTTTTTAAACAGGGATCTTTGGCACGGGGCGAAAGTGTAGCTTGACAATCATTTTTCCGTAGGAGAAACTAATCGGAGTATTTGGATCGTTTTTTTTTCTCAGTATGCAAATTCTGGAGGCTCTGCTTGTTCACCAGTACGTAGTGCAGCTTGTGGAACGGTAAAGTGACTACGTCGCCGAACTTACCCTCTATTTTAACGGTTCTGAGAAGCAGCACTACAAATTCTCTCACGTGCTGCAGTTCCCCGATGTTACAGTAGACATACATATTGTAGAATCCCGTGTGGTAGGGTGAGATCGGCATGGTACCTCCTACATTATACCACTGACCCGGTTCAAAGCCCAGCATGTAAACCAGATTAGGTTTAAATTTGATTCTGTATTTCTGTTGACCGGTTATATTAACCCTTTGCGTAATCTCGCTGTATGAGAAGCAAACATCTGTACCTATTTTTTTTAATGAAGCGTTAATTTTGGCCAAAATCTGTGAAACAGATTCATAATATCCAACTTTAATTTTCTGAGGGAAGGTTAGTCAAAACTACTAAAGGACTAGTGACTCTTTTTGCCTCTACCTCCATATCCCTCAGTTCGAAAGTATTGTCCGGATGTGTAATATTTCGCCATGTGTAACAATACATGATTTCAGCCAGTCCTACTTTGTAAGGCCCCCGTAGCTCTATAGGTCGTGACAGCATCACGGTGTAATCCGAACTTTGGTTATTGGGGAAGATGGAGAGACAAGAGTTTGAAGGTAGAGTGAGGTAAAAAGAGGGGTGATCCTCCATTTTTTTTTTTTGCAAAATAATTAAATCTGCATCAAATCCAACTGTGGTATCCACAAATTAAACCTCGAGGGCCAACCCTGCCGGCGTACTAAAATCCACATTTTCCCATTTTTGGTCTTAGAGCCTATACCTTCTCGACCTTGAATGCACTTTTCGGAGATATTTTGACTTTCTGCAGCTCCGCTTCATAGAATGTCCCCTTGAGTATTTCACCATGCACGTCCCTCAATTTATACACCGGCGGGGATCTGGGTACGCGTTCGCATATGACAAAAACTTACATACTTTTTGTCAAATATCTGACTGTGCTTGGATACTATCATAGTGTTCCCTATGTTAAACTTAAAACGTGACTGCTTTTTTTCAGAGGTAGGGGATAGATTATGAAATACTCGCTGGGCATTATTGGCCGTGACCTTGGAAGGTTTCATTTTAATACTACTGTGAAAAGAGTGGTAATACCCCTTTATTAGATCGTCCAACACATCCACATATCACTGAGTGTTTTTAGCTGTAAAGTACCTGTACATCCTCTTTTAATGTTCGGTTAAATCTTTCTATGATGGAAGCTTTAAGTTCACTACCCGTGGTGAAATGGGTGATTTTATGAGTTTTTTAAAAGTTTCTGAAAAGTCAGATTTAAAAACTCCTTACCGGCATCCATCTGTACCTTGAGGGGAGTGCCCCCCTCATTTAAAATAGAATCAAAGGCCACAGTCAGCCACCCTGTCTTGTTTCTTAATGCACATGCGTAGGCCTTTTTGGAAAAAACATCAATCACCGTAAAGAGATACTTTAACCCGTCATTGTACGTCTCCAGCCCTTGCATGTCGCATAAATCGGCCGGCCACTGATACATGGGTCTTGGTACAGACACTCTGTTCCTGGGGAAATTCTTTTTAACCGGTTTATGTAAAGTATAACTGTCTTGCATAGACAGCCAGTCTCTGATGTCATCAATAGCCATTTTTTTCCCAGTATCTTCCTCCACGGCTCACTGTAGTCTGGAGGCACCCCCGTATGACCGGGGTCATAGTGGATAAAAGCAAGGACAATGTGTTTTATAGGTGGGGTGGGGAGGGCGTTTTGTGGGTATGTGGGTTTATTTAGAGATACTCCCCTTAATATAGTTTAGCAGGGGTGGGGTTTAAACCCACACACACATAGGTCCATTGAAGCTTAAGTCCAACGCCTTAACTACTCAGTCACCCTGCTGAACATGTATACAGTTTGTCTATTTAAAAAGATTATTACAAAGATATACAAGTTTTTAAAAAAAATATTACAAGGGTTTACATTTTGCAGTTTTAAAAATATTATTGAGGTACTAGTATACATTCAGTTACAGCCGTGACAGTTGTTGAGGTAGATTAGTGATGTCACATGTAGTAAGGTCCGTGTAGTGGCTTTTTCAGCGATACATGTATGCAGAGTACAAATTATCTGATTAACATCAATAGGTTGGTTATTATGAAATTTAAAGGCAACTACATGTATAATTAAGGCATAAAATACAAAAATGTGATTACAGTCAAATTCATTGTCAGGAATACAAAACAGACACGCTCGTATGAGACTTTCGGCGGATTGTCCTTCTCGCTCTCCAAACAGCTGGTAAGTAAAAGTTTTCCCCCGTGATAATTATCCCCTACTGCAGCAATCTCAAATATCAGTCTGTAAAAGCTGCAACACACATAATCATCCCTAGGAACATCCTGACAATCACTTTTTTTTATCAATAGCATGCAACAAGAGTGGACTAACTTTTTCTAAAAAACATTTAACATAAATCGATTGATTTCCGGCATTCCGTCGCGGGTCTCTCGTAGATCATACAGGAAAGCTTCCACAGCCACCTCCAACCTACCGGTGGAAGCTTTAAGGGGTGATCATTACAACTTAAGTTTTTTCATCTCCTTACACAAGATGAGCTCCTTGAACACCCAGTGGTAGAAATTGCTCTTTTCTTCAAATACCCGCATCAAAGTCATGTAGGGTATGCTCATTCCAGAACAGTTGCATTTAGGCCGCTGACATACTTTCACCATTCTCTCCACTGGCCCGGTCACATCCCACTTGATAACGGTCGTCCATTCTTTCCCATCGCTAGCATTTTTGTAGTGAAAGTCCATACCATCTATGCTCAATTGATTGCTGGGATTGGTGCTCAATTTCATCACTGGTACGAGGATAAACTTCATGTTTTACCATTCAACTCCAAAGACTCTCAGGGAATGTTGGTCGTCTGCCTTCGCCCCAGGGAACAGGAAGTTGTGCAGTTCCTCATCATCATAATTCAAGACGCTGTAAAGTAAATCCCCGTTAGGCATGTCCCAGGCAGCCCTCGAATAATTGTTGCCTTGCTTAGGCATGTGCCAGGCAGCCCTCGGGTCACGGCAGCATTCTGTAATAATCCTGGGAAGTGATACGCCCTTCTTCTGATTTCTTTATTTTTGCTTGTACCAGACATTGATATTGCAATGACTTTGCCGCTGGAAGCTGTAGGTGCCGCCATGATGGGTATGATGTTGAGAGGGTTGTAACACTGTCCACTTTATATGCTGTTGATCGAGGTTGAGATGTAAAGTGGGGCGTGAGGGGTGTGACGTTCCTTACATCATAAGTTTTTTCAACCCTTGCATCTCCTTACGCGCCCAACTGTCCTTGAACAGCATGTGGAAGTAACCGCTCTTTTCTTCAAACATTTGCATTAAAATCACATACAGTATTCTCATTCCAAAACAGATGCATTTAGGCCGCTGCCATATACTCACCATCTTCTCCCATGGCTCCTCGGTCACGTTTCACTTCATAAAGGTGCTCCGTTCTTTACCATCATTAGCAATTTTATAGTGCATCTCCATACTAGAGGTGTTCGACTGATAGTCGGGTTTGGTGCTGTTTTTCACCATCGGGATAACGATAGACTTAGTTTCCCCATTCCGTTAAAAATAAACTCACCAGATGTGGGTCGTCTGTCGGGGGGTCTGCGGCGTCTCCAGTTACCTGAAAGATTTTCATCAAAGTCATCAAAGTCAAAGAGACAGACTAGTTTATCCCCGTTGGGCATCTCCCAGGTAGTCCTCAGGTCTTCAGACGGTGGCATCGTTGGTACCCGTCTACGTGTCGTACATCTTCTTGGGAGCCCCCAGAGGCTGCACACCATCCTCCTCTTCCTGAATCTTAGACTGTGAGGCTGAATCTTTCATTTCGGTTGTGCCAGACATGTCTGTATCTATAATCTCTGTATTACCTCTTACTGTTAGGCCTACTGCACGTCCTGCTGGGGGCATGGCACTCCCGACATACACATAGACATCTTTTTTGGAGGGTAGGCAAAGACAAGAATGAGAAATAATGAGCGTGTCAAGTTTAAGGTTACCAAGGATTATCTTGTTTCTTAATTATATCGAATGTCTATTTGATGTACGTTGCGGTCTTTGTCTTTTAACTAGTTATGCACAGACACTGACGTTACACTCGACCCGGGATGATCTGCGGGGGGGGGTTGTAGATAACAGGTGTATGGGAAAACTACTCGGCCCCAACTTTACCCCAACTTCAAAAAAAAACCTTTTCATGCACTGTCCAACTTCAAACAAAAATCCTTTTATATACTGAAAGACAAATTGTCAAATTTGATGTGTGGCCGGTACAGTTTGACCGGGATGACCTAGTGGGATGTAAATATCTGCTGTATGTGAAAAAAACTACCTTTACCAAAGCAGTTTTTTCAGATAACATTAAAGAAAAAGGGGGGTCACCCTCACTCCCTAGACTGTCACAGGCACTACCCGCTCCCCTCCCTGTCACCTTTCACAGACGCAGACACACGGGCAAACTGCAGCAAAGCATTTATTGGAGGATAACGTCAGACCCACCTCTTCTCATTCTACGCTCAAACTCTCTCATTTTCCCAGAGTTTCATTCGGACTCGCGCAACACCGGGATAAGCTCCAACATCGCTCTCAGAATGTCCAAGTCCTTTGCAGACACACACACCCTCAGAGGGCAGTAGAATTCCTTATCCACAACATTTCCAGGCTCCGGGCCAACGGGGACATCATCCACCTTCTAACAGTACCGCACCAGCGGCACCCCGTTCAGCTCCACGCTCAGCTCCGTCAGCCATCACCCTCATAACACTGGCTATTCGGACAAATCCCACACATATTCATAAGCACCCAATTCACTGAAACTAAATAATAATAATAAACCAACCGCCATAAATTTCACAAATTATTTTCAAAAAAATAATTAACTACACTAACCACTAGTTCTGTCCCCGCCCACTAGTGACCTCAACCCTTTGATCTTTGTGACCTTTGACCTGACCTGTCATTTTGACAAAAGCGGTATGCCTCCGCTCTCTGATATAGCACTAAAATATACATGTTTGTGAGTACATTTAAATTATTCTTAATTATTCTTCTCCTTTTCCCCTGCACCTCTTCTTCTTTCGCCGACAGGCAGGTGGAGGTGGGGTAACCTCTGCGAAGGCAAGCGGCTGGAGCCGCTTCCCTGTCACCTGGTCGACGAGCTGCTGAAGGTTTGTGCGTACCTCCTCTATAGCGTGCGCTTCTGTGCGCGGAGTGACCTCTTGTAGGAGGGTCCAACTCCGTTCAGCTAATTCCCTTAAGCCGGGATCCGCGCGGACCTCCGGCTGGTCTAGCTAATACCTCACCTCCAGCAGCAGGACAAGCCATGGATCCTCTTCCTGCTGTGGTGAGTAGTTCGGGAGATCAGTCCTTCTGTTATGATGCGTGCAGTCAGGCGAGCGGTGAAGCAGGTGAGCAGAGTCAGTGGTACGGGCAAACGGGGTTTATTGATGGGACACTCAAGACAAAACAAGCACTTAAAATCCACAAACGTCAATGACCGATCTGACTATACTCACTGGGACGCGGACTAAATACACAAGACAAGCTGAATTCAACAAGCAACAGGTGAGTACAATCAGGAGTTCACGAGAGGTAACAAGTGGGGTGTGGCAAACACGAGGATCGTACGAGCTGGACGTGACACATACCTTTTGTGCTTAATATACTTTTTAAAACATACACTTAATACACTTTTTTTTCACAAGGGAACACACAAAAGTTAGCCAAATAGTACTCCTGTACATGTGGTTGAACCTTATTTAATTCCTAACTGGCATCCTGCTGATACAACTTTTTTTGAGGAGCGCTGTCTCTAAATGTAAATATTCAAATGATTTATTGTTTAAAGACCATATTGAGGTGTAATTTTACTGGCAGATTTGTAATTTTACTGGTAAATATCCTACATGAAAGTTGAGTGTACAGTCTTGTGCAAAAGTAAATAACAGTAAAAATAACAGATTTTAGTGATTTTGTAATTGAAAAGATGTGAACACAGTCTCTCTAGAAATGTAAAAAATACACAATATTTTGAGCAAACATTCATGCATGGTTACTTTTTATTCCATAAATTGAACAAAAATAAAAAATAAAAACATTATTATGGTACTGTGCAAAAGTTTCCAAAGAGTTCCAAAGTCTCAGATTCTTTTTACAAGGTTTCAGACCTTCAGCTGATCAGATCTGATTCATGGCAACAGCTGGTGCCAATTTCAAAACTTTATAAATACTCTGAGTCTTTGTGCACTTTCTGCACACACTTGTGGACACTTAACAACCATGGGTTCCTGTGTAAGACTGAAAATGAAAGTTATTGATGCCCACAATGCAGGAGAAGGCTACAAGAAGATAGCAAAGTGTTGTCAGCTTGCAGTTCCCACAGTGAGAAATATAATTAAGAGATGGCAGTTCAGGGGAACTGTGGAGGTCAAGATGAGATCTGGAAGACCAAGAAAACTCTCAGAGAGAACTGCTCATATGCTGGTCAGAGAGACAAATCAAAACCCACATTTAACTCCAAAAAACCTGCAGGAAGATTTAGCAGACTTAGGAGTGGTGGTGCACCGTTCCACTGTGCAGCGATGCTTGCACAGACAAGACCTTAATGGAAGAGTCAGCAGAAGAAAACCTTACCTGTGTCCCCATCATAAAATCCAACATCAAAAGTATACAACAGAACACCTACAGAAGCCTGATTCGGTTTTGAAAAAAATGCTGTGGACTGATGAAGTTAAAATAGAACCCTTTGGCCACAATCAGCAAAGGCATGTTTGTAGAAAAAAAGGAACAGCATTTCATGAAAAGAACACCTTGCTAAATATTAAGCATGGGGGTGGATCTATCATGCTTTGGGGTTGTGTTTCAGCCAGTGGCACAAGAAACATTGCACGGGTGGAGGGAAGAATGGATTCCACTAAATACCAGCAAATTCTGGAAGCAAACATCACACCATCTGGGGAAAAAAAACTGAAGCTGAAAAGAGGATGGCTTCTACAACAGGACAATGATCCTAAACATACCTCAAACTCCACCATGGACTACCTCAAGAGACACAAGCTGAAGGTTTTGGAATGGCCATCAAAAAATAGTACCTGGTACAATGAGAGGAGCTTAAAGCTCCCCCTTCTATGACATCATAAGTGGAAGAGGGGCGTATTCCTTTATTCTGATTGGTCGAGGGTTATGTCCATATGGTATCATACATGCTTATGCCATGTGTTGCTGAAAAGGGGCCATTTGGTTTGGGATATAAGGGTTGCTGTTAAACTTTAATAGAATAAAAATAAATTACATGTATTTATTAATGTGTTATTTTAATTATGTTTTAAGGAATAATAAATGATAGCAGAATGAACGTAAGCTAGCTCATACACATTCAGCGGGGTTCCGTCCACAGTAGACACAAGCGCCTGGTTTATTTTAAAAGAAGAAAGCACCAAAATG
The DNA here is from genome assembly GCA_026779585.1 of Mormyrus proboscirostris. Taxonomy (NCBI): domain Eukaryota; kingdom Metazoa; phylum Chordata; class Actinopteri; order Osteoglossiformes; family Mormyridae; genus Mormyrus; species Mormyrus proboscirostris. The sequence continues at coordinate 19,237 of JAODKF010000136.1, forward strand.
TTTAAAGAAGACAAACTTTAGTGTTATTTTTTAAAAAGAAAGAAAAGCAGGCGGAATTTAAACAAGTACAAACATGCCCAAATGAAGCACTGCCAGAAGAGCAAATGCTGAGTTTAAACAAGCAGAAGCGGAACCAATTAACATACAGAATGTCGTTTTAAAAGAAGAAAGCACTGAAACTATTTACATTTAACCAACATGTTTAAAGAAGAAAAAAAGCATTTAGCGTGTTAGGTTGAAGAAAACACTTAACCAGCAAACATTTAGGAGGAATAACCCCAGACTCTGTTTGAACAATGCGGGCAAAATGACGACCTGAAGATCTGAAGCTTGCGCATGCGCACTCACGCAGATGCCCAATTTCAAAATGGCGGTAACAACGCTACTCCTGTTATTTCAAATAAACCCCTTAACCATTATGTTTTTTAAGTAAAGAAGCACTTTCCTGCCAATATGAATAATAAAGCGTCCTGAGCATTTCAACAACAAGAATCAAGGAATAATGTGGGTAATCCTTGTTAAAATGAGCACATGCGCTGTCTGTCTATCTTTAACTTACTCTCCTGTACTGCATGCGTGTAGAAACACTGTTTTCTTTAAAATTTCTTGTGAAATAGGGGACAAAATGGCTAGCAGTGGAAATTGTTCTGATGCTAACCGATGACCCTGGACTGTAAGAAGCACACCACCATCCTGACAGAATGCACATTAACATCGTCTAATTTAAATAAAAGTCGGGTTGTTTAGCAACATTTAGTTAAATTCATCTACATTTGGTTAATCAAAAGAATAAAACAACAACAAAATAACTTAAAAAGATGTATTTAGTTATAAGAGAGGTTAAGTGGTACTTCGGGCGGAGCCTAATTTTGTGGGCGGGGCTTATATGGCATCTCCGTCTCTGACGTCATAAGTGGGCGAGGGGTGTATCCCTTGTTCTGATTGCTCGATGGGTTATAGCCATTTGGTGCCCTAATGCTTATGCCACATGTTGCTGATAAGGGGGGGCCATGTGGTTTCCGTTGAACTTTAATAGGATATCATACATTGCATTTATTTATTAATGTCCATCCATCCATCCATTAACTTCTGCTTATCCAAGGTCGGGTTGCGGGGGCAGCAGTCTCAGCAGGGAAACCCAGACTTCCCTCTCCCCGGCCACTTCCTCCAGCTCCTC
>JAODKF010000136.1:20513-57238 GCA_026779585.1 Mormyrus proboscirostris
CTGGGTTCCTTTAAATCAGAGCTAGATAAGATTTTAACAACTCTGAGCTTTTAGTTAAGTTCTCCCCAAACAAGCTTGATGCGTTTGTAAAATTCTTATGTTCTTATTTTCTTATGATCAAGGCAGTAGGTCAGTAGCTGCATAATCAAGGTGTTGCCTGAAATAGGGTGAGCAGACAATCCATGTCAGGGAGGTCACTTTGAGCAAGGATAGGATTTGTAAACTACCATTTCTATTAAAGTACCTGGATTTCACTTAATCGACGAGATCTTGCTGTGTGCTGATTGGTCAGTCTCCTGTAATCATGCACGTGTCACTAACGTTAATGTGAAACAGCTTGATGAGTCTCTCAATGAAGAAAACAAACCAATCAAAGCACAATAAGAAATGAACTATTTAGCCAAGCAGAGGAGCCTTTCAGTTTGAAAGTAGTTTGTAAAACCAGAAGTAGCTCAAATTGTCCTCCTTGACCTGGATTATCTGGTCACCCCACCCAGAAGAGAACAAGTAATACAAGCGATAAACATTTAAGAAGACAAAAATATTCTGATTTTTTTCTGACAGTGTAGTAAAGGCATAGCCCCTGTTTCCTAAATCTTTTGTGACATTCCAATTGCATAGATATGAGTTTGAAATCTGGACCATGTGCAGGATACAGATGAGAATAAAAGCATTGTCGCATCACCAGTAGTATTTATTGGGTGCTGGAATTCCTGTGGCTTTGCAGCAGAACGTCACGCGCTGTCCCTCGTAGCGGACCTTATCCTCAGGGTGCTTCACGATGTACGGCTTCTCTGCGGCGTGCAAGACAGACGAGGTGAGACCTTATAGCGTGCCGGCGGCCACTGCGAACGGCACCATTGAGGCTCCAATGGTCATAAAACTTAATCATGCATGCGGTTCAGATTACAGCTTCGGTACATTACATAGCGTGTTTTATTGTCCTGGGATTATGTTGAAAATACTGGTCTTCTGTTTGCTGTATTTTTTTAAATTACTCAAGAAACTGAAAAGCACCTTCCAGACTTCCAGTTTAGTAGTTTTATGAGCTGTCCCATCAGTGTTGATGTTGTGGATGGATTGCTACGCAGGACAGACCCGTCTTAAAAGGTCATTGCTTATGGAAGTGCCCGGAATCCCAGGTTCTGGACGCAGGTGTGTAGGGGACTCGTCTTGGACCCACCTGAGGATCTCACCACGGCCTTCACCCAGGACCTTCCAGTGCTGTTGCTGGACGAGGGGACAGTGACAGAGGCAAACTTTTCCTTGGTGACCGTGACGAGAGTCCCTTCACCGGAACAGATGCCAGGGAGACTGAAGAGCCCTTTGGCGTCGGTCCGGACATGGACGGATTTGGGTACATCAGCCAGGGAGACCAGGGCCCCAGCCACGGGGGCCCCTGTGATGCTGAGGACCTCCCCGAGCAGCAGGTGGCCCTCACACACGCAGCGGCTGCAGTCGGCGCTGGGCCGGCCCTCAGGACACACGCGCTGACACAGCGCTGTGCACACACACACCCACACGCATTACACCTGCTCATCTTACATACCCTCCACTAGAGGGAGCAAGACACATCCATGATGTTCTTAACATCTTACCTGGGCACTGATTCCTAGCACACTTCTGGACCTCAGCCGGGTGTCCCGTGCATTGACTTTTGTTGGACGACATGCAGGTCCTCCTTCTGACCCTACGGCCCCCGCCACAGGTGACTGAGCAGACCGTCCAAGGCCCCCAGGCACTCCACTTGGCTTCAGGGTCAACAGAGATGAGAGGAATCAGAATCGAGTTCACGCACGGTGTCTGCTGGGTTCTCCAGGGAATCAGCACTCGGAGCTCCAAACCCATATGAAAGACACATCACTGGACACACTCTAACCTTGCCGCCTCATTGACTATAACACTATTCACCTGCAGCATGGTTTTCAGTTCCATAACTGTGTCCTTATCTGGCCCCGTTCATTAACAGGTGTGCTCAAGCTGCTGGATCACAGAGGATCGACGGAATGAATTACATTGGAGTACATCACACCCACGTGGCTGTGTGACCACCCCTCAGAGGTGCCTGATGTAACCACACCTGTGCTGCCAGGGCTTTTGTCTCGCTGGCTCCTGGCCAAGGGTTTCATCATTAATGGTTAGTGAAACAGAAACTATAACAAAAGCAATTTATTAATCAAAAATAAAATGAAACTAGAAGCTCAAAGGAGATGGGAAATTAAAACAAAATCCTCTTTGGGGCCCTAAGAAAAATTCGATTAACCTGGCTGTCATTCGTCATCTTCCCTCCAATTCTGATTGGCTGATCAGATGGGAGCCCTCTGGCCACTGGGCCCTAAGTGGCCGCTTAGTATTAGTTGGCTTATGTCTTGGGTCGACCCTGATAGTGGTGTAACCTTCATGCCGTTCCGGGCTGCTCTCAGCGCCGGGGCCCACCTGGGCATGGCGGAGTGGCACACTCCTTCCTCTCGGTGTGGTGGCCCTCGCACACCGGGGCCAGCAGGTGGCGCTGTGGCCGCGTGCTGATGCACCGGCGCTGTCGCACCCGGACCCCGACGTCGCTGCAGGCCGTGGCCGAGCAGGGACCCCACGGCGACCAGTCTGACCAGTAGGTCTGTACTGGATGGACAAACGGAAGCGAAGTGTGAGCTGTGGCCCATTCCGCCTCGCTGTAGCGTGTATCACTCTACCTTTACCAGTGTCATTGGACTGGGAGGCCCGATGGTTTAATGGTTCACATCAGAACCTCAGACCTCTATGGCTGACAGTTTGATTCCCATTACCAACTCTGAGTGTGGAATTTGCGTGTTTTCCCCAGTGGTGCCATATATGGGGGCGTCACAGCCACCCTGATAGAATCACTGGTGCCCAGGTCCCCCCCCCCCCCAGCAAATCACATAGTCCTAAGCAGTATTATATGCTTTTAGCTGATATTTCACATTAGGTGCTGTTCGTTAAACATCAGATTCTGTAAAATCAGAACCCAAGAATATCAGTATGTGATTCCTCACCCCTCATATTGACATAGTTTTCAACTAGTCTATTTTTTCTTTTGTGCCGCCCACAGACTTTCAGCGGCGCTGTCTGGCTGCATGTGTGACGGGGCTCCTTCCAGCACCTCTTCTCGCTCTGTTTCTTGCTTTCTTCTTAAGGTGTTCTGTGATTCACTAATTGGCGTTTCTAAATTCCTCATGGTGTGATTGTGTATTTCTGTCCCTCAACACACTCGCATCCCACCAGAATGTTCCACCGTTTTTATCCCCCTGCTTCCTGGAACAAGACCTACACTCACTGTGACCTAGTGCCGGATAAGCAGTCACAGAAGATCAATGGATGGATATAATTTTTCACTTGGAAACTTGTACTGTTCTCACTGGTGCCATTAGGGTCTGGCCTTCCTTAACTATGAAGATAGTTGTTTTTGAGTTTCTCCACGTCTTTTCCAGTGTAATTAGGAGAAGAACCTCAGAGGAGCGTGGTGGAAGAGCTCACCTGGAGGGCATTGAAAGCGCACGTGGTAGTTAGAGCAGAGGCGGCCGTACGGTTGCTCCTTGTTGATGCACCAGAAGCCCTTCTCCAGGCTGGAGTGGACCACCTCCCCAGTGTTTGCGGCAGGGACCCAGTCGGTGGTGCGAGCTTCCATGGCAACCGGACGGGCGCACACTCGCTCACGGTAGTAAAAGCGAATGGCCTCCAGTCGCTCGTAATCCCCGTTGCCCCCAGGGTGGTCGATGTTGAACCAGGACGTCCACTCGGTGACACCTGTGGGATTCGTGACAGAGAAAGGAGAGACGCGTGATATTGCAGCAAACGTCAACCACTGCAGATTGGCCAATGGGACATCGGTCGATGGACTTTTGATGCAGAACCTCAGGTACACAGTACGTGCGGGAATACGGGACGGTTATCGTATTGTTGTATATCAGTACGGGACACAGCTTTTTATTTTCAATACGGAGTGATCCCTTAATTCACTGGATGGGTGGCAATTCTGCCACCAGCATCAAAGCTACTCTCAGGCGCCATAGCCAGAAATAAATTTTGTGGGAGGTCCGTGTCTGGAGATTTTGCAACTGGGGGCTAAGGCAAATTTTGAGGGGAGTCGTAACCTGTCATTCTACTAACTGGCTACATGCCTAATCAATAACCAAAAAATATTTGGGGAGGAAGGAATTTAAGCCATCAATTCACTACATGGCTAAATGCCTGGTGCCGGTCCACGAACCGGCGGGTGGGAAGCCCTGTTCTAACCCCCCACCCACATCATCCGTCCCATGGGTGTCTGTTCAGTTTTCATCTGTCACCTGTTTCCATATTCAGTCGTCAAGTTGTGAAGAAATATGGCTGCCATACTGGGAAGTCAACACACTGTATATCTTTCATTGAATTATTTATTGCTGCGCTTAAAATATTTTTCAGAGGGTCATCAGTCATCAGAAGATGAACTATTTTAAAAGCAGTCTGAACCATTTTTTTTTTTTCAATTTTTCAGACTATAACCAAATTTCTTTTTTAACTGACATCACTTGGAAAATTACAACCTGATAGTGTTTTTTTGTTTCCTAGGCTGCAGATTTCATTGTTGCTTAAGTTTGCTTGAAATGTTTAGAAGTATTTATTGAGGTAGAAACTCCTGAGAAATGTAAGAAATTTAATGCAGGTGTTTTTCAGTAGTAGCCTGACCCTCATACTTATTTTTATGACTCTTTTTATATTTTTATGAATCCTTTATGTTTCAAAATGTGGAAACTTTTAAGGGAAACAAAAGCTGATGGCAATAGTACTGCGATGCAGCGAGCAACACTTCGAGCCGTGAGGGAGCAGAGAGATTAGTTACGTTCATACCAACCTGTGGTCTGCGGCTCGATGAGGGTGTTATAGCCCTGTCTTCTGCTCTTTTTATTGTGGTTCCACTTCCCGAAGTATGAGTTGTTCCACATGGAATCTGTGTCAAATGAGAAGGAATGCAGTGAAGCCAGATTGCTTTACTTGCGCTCAGTCTATTAGCAGGAGCGATCGGCAGTGTCTGGCCAAAGTTTGGTTCCTTGTTTATTGGAGACACAGAATGTATCCAGAGGCATGAGTTGTGCTGTATGCTGCTGTTCGGTCGTCAGTTTTTTTCCCAAGGTGTCTGAGAATCTACAAAGAACTCCTTGCTCCTGGACTGGAACCAGCTGATCTTGCCCAGCATGTTTCCCTTGGGGGTGTCTGCATTTTGAGGGTGTCTGCATTTTGGGGGTGTCTGCATTTTGGGGGGCTATTTTTAGTCTGTCTGCTACAGGAAGTTGTGCACTGATCTATGTGGCCCTTTTCCACAGTTCACATCTAGAGGTGTTGAATGATTGTATTAAGCACTGTTGAGGTCTAGAGCTTTTCAACAACTTGTACCTTTGCTTGTCACTGTTTGCTGTGCCCTATATTGTCTGCCTATTGTACCATATAGTTGTAGGTAATTGTACTTTTTAAGGTACCGAAATTAACTGAGGAACATCCCCAAGGTACAACCAACATTAATGTACCCCCAATACTACAAAAATATTCCTCAGAGTCCATTTCTGTATCTTAAAAGGTACATTACTCATTAGTCATTTACCCTTACCTGGGGTACAGCCCCAGTGACCAGCAAAGGTACAAATCGGTGCTCTTATTTTCTGACAGTGTTCCGGTCTAGAGGTTTTGGATTGTGTGCTAAGTACTGTTCAGGTCTGGTGGTTTTGGACCATGTGCTAAAAACTGTCCAGTTTCATTAGGAGGCAGTGCACATGTGGAAAGTTATTTGTTCTGGTTTGTATGATTAGATCTGCCATTTGCATTTCGCTCTACCATTCTGATGTGATCGTTACGTCAAAACACAAGTATGCAGTGGAGCTTCTGTAAAGGTTGTCAGATTAATCAGGAGAGAGGATGAAGGCAAGCAGGTCTCCTTGTGCTTCTCCTTGAGCCCCCGCTACCTGTATGTCCATGAATCTGCTCTTAGCAAAAATGCTTCAATATATACTTGTATTATACTATATTATACCATATACAGTACTTGTATTGTACTAGAAAGTATACCAATTTAATACTTCTTCAGACTAAATTGGAACATTTTTAAGTTTGAATCGCGCCGGGTGCAAAATCTCTTCTAAACAAACAATGTCCTCATCAGTAAATACAGTGATAAGGCAATCTGGAAACAGCTTTTAAAAAATGTGTGCTGTTATTAGTGGTGTGTCTAGGAAAACGTCCAAGTCGTACTGCCCCTGTTTGATATAGCGCCACTGCGTGTGACGCTGAATCATTATCAGCGGTATTTGCAACATGCGACCCCAATGCTGCACATCTGTTTCTGCGAGCTCACTCAAAGCATAACTCTCATTTCATTCCCTCTTCATAAAAAAAGTTCACCATATTTTATGTATCATTTACTCTTCGCAAAGTGGTCCGTGTCCAAAAAACTTGTTTATTCGCTTTGGCAGAGAGCACTTAATGGCGTCCTCTTAAATGAAAAATGTACAAAACATAAAACCGCTCTGTTTATGTTAGCAGGATATGAAATTTTTTGCAACACATTTCCTTTTGACTTGTTTCACTTATTTACTCTCGCACTTAATTAACTTTTATTAACTGGAACAATTTAGCTGTAATATTTTTAAATGATTAACATATTGCGACACTCAAACATAACTTGGACGTTTAGGACTGCATCGTTTTAGTGTCACCATTCCGTAGTGTAACTGAGTATAATCCATATCTATTCTTTTTGCAGTCTTTATTAGGTGACAATCTTCGTAAAGGACCAATACGATTACCCTTAGTATGATGTAATTTTATTTCGGGTTAGCAGACTGTCAAAACGCCATGCATTGTTATATGTAAGGGAGCGATATCTGTTAAAAAGCATCAAGTCAGATAATCCCAGTAAAAATTCCTATTGGCGGATGATGTCATGCGCATGCGCCGAATGTCTCGTCACGCAAGCCCTTGGTAAATTTGCTTACGATTCGGAATTTAATTTTAAGTGCAATAGAAAGGTCTTCGCGTTTAACACTGACGTTTTTTTCATCGCTGCTTGATCATACGTAATACTGCACGTTTTGTCTGAGGTAATCTGTGAATATTACCTGGTGCAGAACGACATAGATGGATTACTGAAAATGTGATGGCTGAGACTTCGAAAGTGAAGGACTTGACTTCTCCGGACTTAGAGGAGAAGCCTAGTAGTGACTGAGTAGGGGAGCGGGATCAGACACTTTGGATTATGCAGTGGACCCGCGCAAGCCAACGCAACTTGCGTCAATATGGAAATAAGTGACTTTTCATAAAAATAGACCCGGTCAGCGTTCTCACGAAGGGGAAAAACTTCAGAATTAAACATCAACCCGCACCCCCATGCTGCATCCATCGGCCGGTGTCGTCCTGTTCGTGTTTGGCATTGTTGGCACACATTTTTCACCATTATTTTGGGATGTGCTATTTCAGATTGTCACGCTACTAACTTCATTGCCCGGGGCAGTGAGGCATGGAGGTTAATTAAGAATATCAAGTGCTTTACAATCCAAGTCCGTGCAAGGTGCCCCTGCTAGTTATTTACATTCTTAAAGAATAAAGATTATGAATTTCCATATGCTAGATTTGGATTAGCAGGCATGTGCTGCTTTCTTCCAGTACGGCTCATCTGTGCGAATATGTTTCAGAGTATTCCAGAGAAATGTCCAAAACTTTTTTTATATAAAATATGTAAGACCTGGAATAAACTACCGTTTCTTAAATTCACAGCGCAAATGCAGCCATATTATTGCACTTAAGTGTTATGACAGACCAGTGGTGTAGAAGTCTTAGTGAATATGATCACTAGACTCATTGGGATTTAGACAACGTGAAGAACTTTGCATGTATTAAGAAATCTTTAATTTGGATAGAGGCGTGCCAGTGGGGGGGTGTTTCGGCCGCCCCATGATGCAGTCACCCATCTGGAAGCAGTTGGACCAAGTTCCCTGTGAGTCTGGCCACAAGCCCCCAGTACGTTCCTTGTCCTCTCTGAAAGGTTCGTAGACGGATTGCTCTATCTGGCCCTCTCCCTGAGACAGGATTAAGAGCCATTGAGTAAAATTTCCAGATGCTTCTTTTATTGTATTACAAGCATCTGTGAGCTATTACTGTAAACCTAGTTCCCATATGACAGTAACTAATGAGGCAAATCGGCTTTTTCTGTGATTAAAAAGAAAATTCGAAGCCTTGTGTTTTGGAAGGAAATCTGTTTGTTGATGTATAAAAGTAGATATCCTACCTCGTTAACAGTTAAAAAAGCTGTCCTAGGAACCATTACAACCATGCTGTACACACACCGGGCACACAAACTAGTAAAAATTGTTATATTAATCAGTCACATTTATCATTTGCTAAAGAGGAAAAGTCTGGTGTGTGTAATTCTGAAGGGTATGCTGTCCATAGATAGTTTTAATGCGTCTGCAAAGCCTGACTGATGTCTCTGGATTACAGCGTCCGCGGCGGTGTCCAGCTATTTAAAACGCGACTTGGAGATTAGCGGCGTCTGCCACTGATGTTGCCTTTGGTCAGTTTGGAAAATCCGAGAACAGCTGTCTGCCCAAACTGGAGATCGGGTCATAAATCCGAGGCGGCAGAACCGGAGCGGGACAGTCAGAACATCATTTCACCTGTTGTCGCTGTATTCTTTTCAAGCATATTTTTAAACACAGTATTGTACTTCGGTAATGATTCAGGCTATTTTGTATGGATTTAGACCTGGACACCAAATTATTTTAATTTCTCGAACTGTTTGTCGGTGTCTTCTCTGAATATTTGCTGGAGGAAGGTTTATTTTGCTTAAAAAGAAAACTGATACACATTTCAAAAACATTGTTTTGTTGAGTGGGCGCCACCACGATGGGTAATCATGAAGACTGTCTTATTGCAGCATACGTTCAAAGTAAGTTATTGAATAATAAGTATTTGAATTAGTGATTTTGCTGCCCAAAATGTGTGGAAACGTTCACGACGTCCCAGAATGCCTTGCGTGCTGTCAGACAAGCCCCAGTGCCTCTGGTTTGACTGTGGCACATGAGGGTGGTGGGAACTCCAAACAGCTGGCGTGCCTCTCTGATGTCACTGGTGAGTCACTCAGGGGGATAATGCACTGATTTTCCAAACAGGCACTCTTCATTGTTATATTAGGATCCCTAACATTTGACCTGAACAATTGATAAGTGATTTATGTAGCTAATAACCACAATGCATTTTCACTTCGCTGTATTTGTGGGGACTTCCCATTGACCCCCCCCCCCCACCCATTTTAATATAATTAATGGAAATACACCATAACACAGCCACACATAACTGATATGTTTTCCACAGTCTTTTTTAAGGTTATGCTACAAGAATTAAGCTATTTTATTCCACATACGGTTAAAATAAATGCATACTTTTATTTATCGCATCAAGCATACTTGACAGATATTGGAGTGCCACTCCAGCCATTTAATGTCCTGGTAATATTGCGCTATGACAATACCAGGGCATGGCGCTCTTAAAATGTGTGTGTTTTTATATAGTGACCTTTAAAGATGGGTTAATGTAGAGTTTGGCTTCCCCTAATGATTTAACACCAAAATTGACACAATAAACACAAATCGCATGGAAAAATACCTTTGGTTATACATGAAGGCAAGTATTAGAATCTGGCGTCAGTGGTTATAATGACACTTCAGCTGCTGAAACACAAGCCGGTCACTGACTGTAATCAGGGTCGGGCCGCTTACCTTGTGCCAAAGTGACTGCTGCTAGAAGATGCAGACAGACAGCCACCTTCCCTAAGCTGCACATGGTGCCAGTCTGGGCGTCTTCCTGCAGCACTTTGCTTCCTTTAGAACGCTCTCCAGCTCGGTAGACCAGGATGAAACACTCCCAGGAGCGCCAGATCAGGACGCCTGAGGCTGAGCTGCGTCTCTTATCTTTTGACACTGGTCAGTGTGAGTTCTCCTTAAGGCAGAGGTTTAAAAGTACGGACATCAACCGACGGCCCAGTCCGGCCCCCTTCTGCCTGCCATTGGCCGGCGGGCTCTGTCTGATGCCCCCCCCCCCCACACACACACACACACACACACAAACTGGGCAGAAAGCATGCGGTGTACTAGCTGAGGGTGCGTGATTTCACATGCTCAACATGTTGCTCTTCAGAGATGCATGCCAGCTTTGTGTGTGTGTGTGTGTGTGTGTGTGTGTGTGTGTGTGTGTGTGTGTGTGCGTGCGTGTTTTCCCAAACCAGCGCTTGCAGATAGCTCAGAAAATGATTGATTAAAACTAGAATCAAAACCATAACATGTAAATATAAAAAAATTTAGGTGACCCATCACAGTGATTTTAAAGTCCTTCGTTATCACGTAAATACTTATACCCCAGACTGCTGTTGTAGTATTGTTTTCAGTTTGGTGTATCCTGATACTTTACTGACAAGTCTATACATTTTTTCTAGCCTTTTCTAGTCAGAAAAAGATACCTTGGCTAGACTTCAGTTGACTGGCCTGTGTGTTACAGTCAGCTGACAGTCAGTCATTTTATTTATTCCAGATTATTGCAGTATATGTTTAGAATACAGTGCTTTGCATATTTCAGTAAGAACCCTTGGTAAACATCACCAAAAAGACATGCATGCATTATGTATACAAATGAGATATACAAAAGAGTCTAATTGAAATTGATAACATAATTAACACACTGGATTCTGTGGACGCAGTGAGGTGTTATGTAAGTTTTTCCGACTCCTGCCGTGGTCTGGGATGATGGCAATAGCAGATGTTAACCTTGCGCTGAGATGTTGTAAGTTGAGCAATTGTTTACCAGACCGGGCTGCACTTTCTGTATGAAGTGTGGCCATTTGGCGTGTAAGCAGGGGAAAGCGGTGCTGTCATGTGAAGCTGAGCACGTCGATTACACCCGAAGACGCTGGAAACGCAGAAGAAGCTGGCAAAGTTCTGGGACACATGATGTGCTCACTTTTTTTGTTTGTTATTGTTGCCTAATATCCAAAGTGACTATTATTTCATATGATGAAATGGTCAATATTATTTTAACATTGTTAAATATGCGATATAATTTGCATTCTCATAACACCCTCTAAAACTGATAGATTAAACTGTATATGTGTGTATGCAGGTATGAAGCAACTGATATGCTCCAACACACACTTTGATCATATTTAATTATACGAGGAGACATTGAAATGTGATGCTTCCGTATTTCTTAATTGCTCTTTATAAATATGTATAGTTTATGTTCGGGGATTTTTATTGTGCCATGTACTATTTTTCATACACGGTAAGGAACAGAAATATGTTCTGGTGCAACCTGTGATTTTCAGCCTTTTTTCAGCCTTTTTCTGGTGAATCATTTTGAAACCAGTACATGTACCTAGTTAACCGCATTCATACAGATCTGGAAAAAAACTAATTTTGCTGTGGTCTCTTAATTTTCAGTTTCACTCATTTCTCAATTTATGGGTATGTGTCTGTGTAAAATGTACATTTTTTTTGCAAACTCTAGCTTGGTTCTTCCCTGGTTCTCATTGATGAAGGGCTTCTTCCTTTCTTTATGGATCTTCAGTCCTGCATGCAGAGCCTGATATGAACTGTCCTAGCAGTGAACTTCACACCTGTACTTAATGTTTCCCATTCCTTTGGAAGGTAACTTGAGGTCATCCTAAGATTCATGAGAAACTGTCGGATAGTTTGAAGTTCATCTCAGCATTAGAAAGTTGCTTCTGCCCTCTGTCTGGCTGAGTTTCAGTCATCACCAGTGTCTCCTGCTTCACCTTGTTCTTGTTTACTGCTGTCGTAGAAACTTTGAGCCTGAAAGCAGCCTCTGCCTCGCATTGCAGCCTTCGGCCAGCAGAACCAGGATTAAACCTGGGTTTGAAATGCAGATTTTTAAAAAATACAGTGGTTTCTTAATGCATGTTCGTTAGACCGGTAACCAGCGAAAGTGAGTCTAGCATCTTGCAGAACCTGCTCTTTATTAACAGGTATGTAGACAATTCAAGGAGCATAGCATCACACATAATGGATGAGCCGTGAAAAACTCTGTTCTGTGCTGCTTTTAATATCCTTTGCTTTTACAGTGAGATCTTAAGATTCGTAATAAACATTAGGCATAATCCACAGTAGCGAGACACTGCATCTCCTCTCATCTCCCTGCTGTTAAACATCTTCCAGATTTAATTCCAAGCATCAGTGTTCCAGTGAAGGCTGTGTACGGTTCTGGTCCTCAGCAGAATTTCTTCCATCCCAAGTCACCCCCCCCCCCCCCCCCCACATCCCAGCACCGTGACGAAAGCGAACAAGCTAATACTTCAAGTTATATAACTGGAAACATTCGCCCATGAAACATTGTTTCTTTCTGAAATTACTTTTCACTTTCCCCTGTCCACGAAAACAAAGAGAGAGCCAACATTTCCTAAAGGGCCAATAGTATCCATCATACTTTCTGCAGACCGGTTAAGGAAATCGATCCCCTCGTTGAGAATAACGCGGCACGCTGAGATGTTTATGTTCTGTGTATATGTGAGCGTATGAAAGCGTAACCTGTACTGTATGTCTGCTACACGTCGAGTTTCGCTGTCCCTCCAAGGCTGCAGTGACAGAATTGGTGTCGTCCAAAGGTTTGTGGAACCTGCAGTGGCTTAGAAATCTATGCTGAGAAGGCAGGTTCTCAGTCAGGGCCGAAATTTAATGTGAGTGGGGGGGCCCAGGGACAAAGTCATTGCTGGGGGCCTACCTATGGCATAAAATGCTGCAGTAACAAGCAGGAAAAAAAATTCGGAGACCAGAAAACTCGCAGTCCTAGGCTCCAGCACAGGTTGATGCGCGTAAGTGCGCTCTAGTCCTCAACGCAAAGCCATGCTTCAACTTTGGGCTCATCTGCGGTTCCTTTTGTTGCAGAATGACGAGGCTCCTGGGAGAAGCTGCATCTCAAATACAGCTGCACCGTCTTCTTCTCCTGGCTGATTCTGGAAAACTCTGTTCAGTTTATTCTGCTGTAAGGCAGGAATATGACCATGTGCTTTTAGTTTCTCAGTCAAAATTCAAATCATTTATCTCTTCATACTGAAACTGTATTTATTCATCGATGCTGATAAAAAATAGTCATTAACCAGCAGTCTTTAATGCACATTAGAACACAATATGCATAAAAAATAAGCATTGTTTTGTGCTTTCATTTCTGCTCAGTCTACTTTTGGGCTACAGTCATGATTGTTACCACCTTGATACAATGCCTAATTACAAAAAAAGCCATTTACAGGTAAATTGGGCTAAGACAACAATCCATATTTAATCCTTTTATTTATTCAAAACCCCTACAACTGCTCTAGAATGAGTAAAGAAATGAACCAAACACCTCAAACAAGAAAAAAATGTGGGATGGAGCACTTCACATGTAAAATGTGGCACATACTATTATACTACTTTAAAACGTAGTAATTCATGACAATAAATAATATATACTATGGTAAAATTAAGTGTCTCGTGAATTTTCAGCACCAAATTAGTAACATTTTGCTGTGATTAAAAAAAAATGCAATGAATAACCACACTGTTCTTAAACTGTTCGCTAATTTACGACGACTGAGACCACCCACAAAGCCACATTCTAAACAGTCCATTTTTGTTCTTTTTAGAAGCAAGAGGGTAACTGGAAAATACCCACATAATATAGCTTGGCAATAGTAACAACAAACTATCAATAATAATAATATATCTATTAAATACAAAAAGGAGCTTGTGTATATATAATAGTTTCTGTAAAAGCAACATGGGCATGTTTGTTACAGTTGTATAATGCAGTCCGTGCCAGGGTACTCGGGCAGATTGAGCTCATATTTTTTCTGTATGTCATAGGGAAGGAAACGCCCAACGAGGAAGTGCTTCCCGGGAAAACTGGCCGCACACCTCTTGGGCACTGTGAGGGAGATGAGGACGTCGGGATTAATGCCGTCTGTGCCGGGCTCGTCCGCGTTCCAGCCTTCGACAGAGAGACGGTGGGGAGCAGAGAGTGAGTACGTCGTGACACTGTACATAAAAAGTGCATGCATTCATGTCAAGGTTTACATTTTGGCCATAGAACACTATACAAATAAGAGTATGAGGAATAAAACGATAAAATGATGATGTTTTATTTAAGGTTTAGCTTTAAATTGTGTATCTTAGCCTAGGTGCTTGGCAACAGACTACAGCCCAAAATATTGTTTCTTGGATCAAGCATTACTGATTTACATGAATGTGTTTCTCTGTCAGCATGACTGGGAAACTCCTTAATTTTGGGATGCAGAAAGACAGTATCTGCTAATCCAGGTGTCCAGCACCGCTGACAGCTGGAGGCAGCTGTCGTACCTGACGGCACGTCCACGCTCACGATGGGGATCTTGATCTGCTTCAGGGTGGCCAGCATACTGCTGTAGGGCTCCTTCACATCCGTGTGATCGGCCTCTGGCCCCAGGATGGCATCAATCACCAAGTTATAGGCATCGTTTATCAACTGGACCTAAACCAGGATGGAAGTGAACATTGTCTAAACTCTGTGAATTGGGTTTTATATGATGCATTTTAATAACTTGACAGAACCTAAAAAAGTCCATATTGCAACACACACACATATCAGTGAAAATTTTTTTATTTTTTAAATGTCAAACTAGCTGTTCAGTTCGTAAATGTGGTTAAAATGACAATCTTTTGTTAACAATCCATATTGTTGCTTTGCTTGACAGGTATCCTGGGTGAGTGATTCTCAGCTGACAGGTATCCTAGGTGAGTGATTCTCAGCTGACAGGTATCCTAGGTGAGTGATTCTCAGCTGACAGGTATCCTAGGTCAGTGATTCTCCGCTGACAGGTATCCTAGGTCAGTGATTCTCAGCTGACAGGTATCCTAGTTCAGTGATTCTCAGCCTGGGGACTGCAGCCCACTGGGGCATCAGCTGGGCCCATGAGGGACCATGCAATTTATTTGAGAAGTGAAGAAAAAAAATGTGACATTGCTAAAGGTAGGACTGGGCAGTAGCCTATATCAAATGTAGGATAACGCAATACCGTTTATATCAATATACTTTAATTGTGTATTAAAATCAGGGCTTTACTAAAGATTTCTAATAGAAACCAAAAGAAAACATCTTGAGGGCTTTGGTCATGACATTACACAGAATCCCAGAATTCAAAGCTAAAATCAAACAATTCAGTTTTTGGTGTCTCCGAGAAGCTGACAAAGGGGAAAGGCAAGAAATCATTGTTATTTGAATGAATGTTACATTTATATAGCGCTTTTCAAGACACCCAAAGCACTTCACAGAAGGAATGGGGAGCCACTTCAACCACCACCACTGTGTCACCCCCACCTGGATGATGCAACAGCAGCCATTCTGCACCAGTACGCTCACCACAGTAGCTAAGGTGGTGAAGGGGCAGGAAAGAGTTCACCAGTTACATACAGGGGATGATTAGGAGGCCAGGTTTGAAAGGGCCACGGTGGACAGTTTTAGCCAGGTCATCAGGTACCACCCTGCTCTTTCGAAAAAGATGCCCAGGGATCTTTTACGATCTCGGTGTCAGGACCTGAGTTTTACGTCTCATCCAAAGGACGGCATCATATTTATAGCACAGTGTCCCCGTCACTGCACTGGGGCACTGGGATCCCCACAGACCACAGGATGGGCTCCCCTGCTGGTCACAGTGTCCGCGTCACTGCACTGGGGCACTGGGATCCCCACAGACCACAGGATGGGCTCCCCTGCTGGTCACAGTGTCCGCGTCACTGCACTGGGGCACTGGGATCCCCACAGACCACAGGATGGGCTCCCCTGTTGGCCACACCAACACCTCTTCCAGCAGCAACCCAACTTTCCTTCCACCCAAGTACTGGCCAGGCCCAGACCTGCTCAGCTTCAGATGTATTACCTACTCTGGACTGCAGGTGGCGCAGCTACTGACATGATCGTTCACTTCAACTGAAACATTGTTAGAAATATCACAGTTTGTAACATGTCTTATTTTGTAATGAAGGTCTTTTCAGTTAAGTGCATGTTTAATGCTTGTCAGCTTTCTGATTTTACAGCCATTTGCCAAATAGGTTTTAAGTTTTAGTCTTTTGTTCGCAAACATTCACCCTCAGTTCTGGGAACGATATCACAAAATGAGGGGAAAATCAGTGTTGGAATGGTGGACATAGTGGAAAAAAAATTACAACTTGGTGTAACCAAATTAAATTGTATTAATAAACAATAATACTGGTTAATAATAAACAATTATCGTCATCATTGCAGAACAAATATACGAGAAACAACAACGTAACCGGTCTAACGGGGCCCAAAGGTGTCGTCCTGGACACGGGGGATCTTTGGATTAACAGAGGTTGAGAATCGCTGTCTTAGGTAACTGCCTGATGTCCATTATGGACAGTTTTGCCGCAGTGATTCGCTTTTGTCCCTCGAGTCTGCGGCGACTCTGTTCTGAGCCGCTTACCTCTGTAGGAAGGTAGGAGAGAAACGGGATGTCCATCTTCTCGCACTGCACCGTGAGGTCCTGATGCAGACTCTGAGGAGAGCGCTTGGGGTAGAAGATGGTGGGCTCGTATTCCTGCCAAGGGGACGGGGACAGGAGGGGACGTCAAGACCCTTCTGCTGGGTCCTAAGCTGTGACATCGACAGACGCTTTAATACAAAGTGCCGTACAAGAGAGGGAATCTTGGTGTTCACCAATGCCCCTGGGCCAGGCAAGGGCCTTTTTCATTTCACGACCTTCCGTATACAGGGTAGGATCCCATACCCACTGAGCTGCACAGCTCCCCCAGGTGGACAGGACACATGAAGGGTGGCCTCGCAAAGCCACTCACCTGTGATCCAAACCACTAACTGTATGACAGCTACCCTCTAACTATACTCCTAGACTTGTGTGTTTTTGTTTTTCATCTTCTGCTAAGCAACGCTGTCAGGAGGAGCCGTGTTCCTGTCTGTCTGAGTCCGCAAACATCCAAATGCCAGCCTCTGAACGGGAATGACTCCCCCCGCATTACCCACGAGGCCCTTGGAGCACAGTCTGAGCTTAACCACGTCCAACTGTCGGCAGGCTGTCTTATCTCTGACTGAGAGACATGCCTGTGCTTTGACTGGGATCTGTGGTTTAGCCCCAACCTGAAATAGAACAGCTTTGGCCAAATCATCACGGGCACCGTGGGTAATCGGACATCGTAAAAGCCGGTCACCGCCAGCCCATAAACAAGAGAACAGATATATATGGTCACAGAATATTCCGTCTGAAATATTAGGCAGACAAATAGGACAAATTTATATCCATTTAAACACCGCCGGCAATGTTGAAATATTCAGCGCTGGTTTTCCAGCAATGGTTATTTATTATGAGAATAAATCCCCGGTGTTACTTAAAAAGTTTAGTGTGAGCTCACAGTGAAAGGGAGAACAGATTAGTGTCCTGCACATCAGCAGAGGTGCCAGGGTTGTAAAGACAAATCGGAGTGAGCGCTGATTCATTCATACCTCACTGCTGAAGCCTGGCTTTTTTTTTTTATTATTATTTTGTGTTTTTTCTTGGGCGCCACTCTGTGTCCCACAACATCAGGCGGCCCCTATAAGGTGTGAGGGGCTAATTTGTGTACAAATGTGTGCTAATTAGAATACTTGGGGTCACTGAGCATTCAGGAATGTTCCCCCCACCTTCTCACCATGGTACAGTCTATTAAAAAATGACCAAAACACTTTAATGGAATTGAATTGTCTGGCTTCATTGTGAGAGAGTCTCTATGACAGGACTGAGCAGCTCAGGCTGTGTATTAGACAATGCTGAAAGGGTCTAGTTCTTAGATTAATTGCAGATGGAGGTTCCAGGTCTACCTATACCTGGTTTACGGTGTGTCGAACTTTCCTCGTATCAAGAACTGCTCTTTTATCCGGCTCTGTTCTACTGAGCTTGCATGAGTGACCCTACACCATCACTCTTTTTGCATAATCAGCTGAATCACCGGAGCTGCCATCCCCTCAAACCCCGACCCGGCCCACGAGCCCACATGGTGCTCTACTCACAAATATGCGAAGGTGACGGGCACACACCAGCCCCACGGAACCGTTCTGGTCGGGGCCGCAGACCACAAGGACCGTGGGCTGCTTCTTAGCCAGGGTGCCCAGCGGGAAGGCCTACAGAGGGGGGAGGGAGGAAGCGGAGACACAGGGAGACTCAGAAAAGGTGAGCAGAAGTGAAGCTCACCTGCCGACCTGGTAGTTCCTCTCTCTACCTGCAGGGGTGCTCGGTCTGTTGCCAAGCAACCAGCATCCACCTTTGTTGACTGACCTATCCATGGCAGGGGGGGTAAAGTGCAGGGGGAAATGACACCCTTTGTTTATTTACTTTTTTTAGAGCCCGAACTCTTTAAAATAACCCTGACAGTGTCGGAAAAAATACCGACGCACACGTCAGAGGATGCAAACTTTAAATAACACACTTTCCATTGCTCTTCTGAACCCGGGCCGCGTGGTCCACATTGTTCCCATTTTCCCGGCCAAGTCTGGAATCTCAGTTTTTCTGCTTTGGGGGCCTTTAGGCGGCCCGCCAACTGCCTGTGTAAAAACGCTTTCGTTGCTGAGCGGTGCCACATGAGAGATACACATTGAACAGGCTATGCCTGTGGGGATTTAGGTCTTTACCCAGAGGAGCGAGCAGAAGTAAACTGATGAGGCAAAACGCTCGTTAACAGGTAGTGGTCAGTTAGGATAACGAGCACATACGCATTGTGCTGAGAAGCGCTCAGAGTGGCCTGTCTGGAGACGGCTCACCCGTGTGAACGGAGGCTCATTAAGGTCCCGTTTACATCTCACACCTCGTAATGCCGGGCCGCTCGGAGACACCCAGGCCCAGTTCGGCAGACTTTCCCAGAGCAAAGCACTGATGTTGATTGAGACTAATTTCCCTTAATGAAAGTCAAGGTGAGACGTGCCCAAGGAAGCAGACAAAGAAAGCGCAGGCAGCCAAGCCGCCTCATCACTCCTCCCGCGCTCACGTCAGCCTTGACATTTCTCCACGCACCCTGTCCTCATCCCTACCCCCGGGCAGAATGTCCTCCTGGTGCCTGCATCTGCCAGCATTCTCCGTGTCCTGCTGTGGACCGTCTAAGACCAGGGAGAGAACACAGCTCTTTGCTCAGAGAAAAGCAGAGGAAGAGCTTCTTTCCCCAGACGATTATTGGATTTGTCCTTAACGAGGACAGCGTTTCGCACCCAGGTGTTCCCACCTACTCGTTACAGTCTACATAAGTAGATACTCATTTATTCTGGGACCTTTACTACCTGCTGTTTTACTGCACTACACCTGTTACTTATTGTTTTACGTCTCGTCTTTCCATACTTTTGTCCTCTTTATACTTATTTCTTATGTCCTTTGTTCACAGTCTGGGGCTAAGCAGTCATATATTTCACTGCATGTTATACTGAATATAACTGTCTACGTGACAAATAAAAAAGGCCTCCTTAATTTGCAATGTGCCCCCGCTGATCACACCGAAGTTCCGCCTCCTGCAGTGTCGTCTTAATGAAGACAAAAAAAAAAAACAGCGGGAGACATGAAAAGTTCTCACTTTTTCAGGTGTCAAAGCGAGTCGGCCATTTCGAATTTCAGATTAAGATGGACTCTAGTCGCCAAGCTAGAGCAAATCGTGCAGCCCTGAAGTTAATTGGGGGTTTGGATTTTGGTGGGGAAGTTAATACCACTGTGGTCCATAAGTCCCTAACTTCCAGCTGGTGACCGCAGCTCTCAAATGGAATGATCTCTCTGACCCTTTGGGTTGGCTTGGGGTAGCAGCACAGCACAAGTAAATTCACAGTTGAAATCAGTAGTTCTAATAATTGAAATAATACATGTCCCTCAGCTAAATGTAGTAGGAAAATATAAGATCTTCTGCCAAAACAAGTCAGGAAACATACATCATTTGTCTAGGAATGTCCACAGCAGAAACACAAAGGTTAAACAAACTTTCAGGTTGGTCATATGAGAGCGTTTGAGACGACTCTCCGACAACGATCTCTGGGCCGACCCATACCAGACAAAACCAGTGACCACATCAGTCTGCCTGGGTCCATTTCAAGCTCCACATGTAGGGCTGATGTAAGGCTTCTCCTTGCCAGACGCAATTCAATCATCTAACCGAGTTGCTCCCCGCTGCTCGCTACCAATGACGCCTCTGGTTCCACAGATCCGCCGAGACGCCAGGTCCTTGGTGGGTTGGCGGAGAAGCCACACACACCGTGCTCGCTGCCTTGGCCCTTTTCTGAGCATCTGGACATGTGTCTGGGCACTTTGAAGAACCTAGGTTGGTTGCGGGGGGGCATGTGCAACAAGGCAGGACAGACCGGGACTGCCGGCCCTAGACTGGGGGGGTTGGGGATATGGGATGGTGGTGAAGGGGCACGCTCACCTTGGCGATGGCCATGGCGCAGGCGTGACCCCAGATCTCGATCAGCTGCTGTTGTCCAAACCGATAGTCCGACAGCAGCTCCGTCTCAAGGGCAGCGGCCTCATCCTTACTGCAAGAGAAACAAGTTACATCTTCAAACAAACATATACAGACGGACAAGAGGATATATTTGATGGTTTGGCATATTTTACACTTGAGTTTATGGATACAGGTCATCCTATAGGCATCATTTCCAGTCCGTCCCCATGCTGAACCACAGGAGACACTGGGAGGTTTCTAGGGAATTGTTCCCGGCTGACTCTCATTCTCCGCATGACGACCTGCTCACTCACTGCTCTTAAAAGAGGAAATGCTGGAATCTGGATGTCACTGATTTACAGACTCTTGGAACGCAATGCTATGTAGATATCAGGACGAAA
The DNA here is from genome assembly GCA_026779585.1 of Mormyrus proboscirostris. Lineage (NCBI taxonomy): Eukaryota > Metazoa > Chordata > Actinopteri > Osteoglossiformes > Mormyridae > Mormyrus > Mormyrus proboscirostris. The sequence goes on from JAODKF010000136.1 coordinate 41,389, forward strand.
CTAGGAGGTATTTCCCAGTAAATACTAGAAGCAACTTTAATCATTCAGAATAACTCAGAATAATCTTTCTCCCCCTTGTGAAACCTTATCTGAAGTTACGAGACTGTGTAACTTAGTGAGGTCCAGCTGTCAAAATGCTCTGTAAGGCATTAACCGTGATGCTAGGGACCCCTACTGGATCATCCAAGTATTACTGCTTTTTTCAACCAGGATTATAACAGGCAATAGGTTTTTAAAATAATCTGTTGTCAGATTTAATTTGCAGGATATATTTGGTCACATGACGTATATAACAATGTTGTTTCCTTTCACAGACAGATGAAATGAGGTGTGAGGCATTTCTGTCAGGTAAGTGTGTCAAAAGGTGGAATGATTAAAGTTTACTCTAATGAGACTCGTGAAGATTCACCAGTCCGACATGACAGCTCTACATAGCTGCTGTTCTCCTCCAGTATACTGGGGGCAGCATCATCATGATATCATGAGCATCCTTGTCCATCGCTTATCCAGACCTCAGGCAATAGAATTCCACTCCGTCAAAGACCATTTTGCCTTAACTGTGTCTTTGGACTGTCGGAGGAAACAAGGGCACTTGACGGGACCCCTGAGCGCCAAGGTGAGCTTTGGTCTGGAGGTCATCTGGGCAGTCTGCTTTTCCAGACCTCTGTCTGGACAGATTTTCATAGGTGCCCTCCAGTGATGCCAGTAGTCACCCTGCTCACAAAATGGACAGAGCGTGGAACACCTCCCTCTGAGCTCACATTCTGACCTCGCATTTTTATCAATGTGCAAAAATGACCCTTTTACCAGTATTTACCAGTAAACTACCATGGTAAACAGTATCTCAGAATGTCCCTCTGATACACTGCATAAGAAATAAGTCCATTTTCTGCTTACTATCTAATGCAGCTGAGGGAAATCTTATCCAGAAAAGCCTATTGTGTGTGCAGGTTTTCGCTGCAACTCCCTAATTAGATTACTAATTAGAGGACTGATTGGCTGAAGAGTCCTCACACTTAGGGTGGAACAGCTGACCTACAGGTTATCCCAAAAACCTGTAAACACACTGGCACTTTGCAGACAAGACTGCCCACCCCAACCTAATGCTTCCATATGTAGTAGAAAAACCGCATTGTCGTACTTTCACCACCAGATGGCAGTATTCGGCTTGACAAAAGTAAAGGGTGCGCGATCCCTTTCAGCGGCAAAACCCTACTTAACCATAAGTGCCAGGGGGTCGTATGGATGAATACCTGCTGAAACGAGCTACGGTAAGAACCCACAGAGACCTGTTATCCCTCAACTGGAGATCCCATAATTTGCCTACATGGTATATCACTGTCCACAGGCCACAAATTACCCTGTCTGACCATAACGAGGTCCCCTAATTAGCCTGTTTCCCCTGCCAGATTGACTTACGAGGCTAATTGTGAAAAGTCAATGTTGCATGATATCCAGACACAAATGTCACCATATATAAAGTATCATCCATAATAATTACATTCTAACTATGCATTTGGGCTTATCATTTGAATGTTTGAAGGTTATGTACTGCACTAGATATTCATTTGGAATGATTACACCTGCAGTATATAAGAATGAAACCGAAAATAAGCGGACACATTCAATGCTTTCCAAGCTAAATCAAAACGAAAAATTCTTCTACAAGGAAGAAGAGAAAATATGACCTCCTTCCTATTCCTTATTTACAGGCAAGTAAACAGGTTCTAATTACAGCTCACCATGGAAACCGACATCAATTGGCCACTTATTTAATGCATCCTGCACCTGTTATTTTTTGCCACTGGTGCGCATCTGAGGTCGAATCGCTGAACATGTGAAGGATCATTTACACTCTGCTGAAGTCAAGCACCCTCCATGTCACTTATATCCTGGAAAAATAAAATAAAATCACAAACCTTAGCCGGAAAAGTGGCTTAGAAAATGGAAATCCGTGGATAGAAAATGTGTCACGGCTGAGGGGGGATCTTGGCGTGCGAGTAATTTGAAACCTTTGTACGCACCATCTTCAACTTCTCACTCCCTGATGAAGCTCCAGTGAAAATAATCGGATCTATCACACGCTTCAGGAAACCAGAGCGATAACGCGGCTAACCGAGGACGAACACCATAACACGCGCCGCTAACAGTGTACAGACAGAACATTTCCCCCATAACGAATACACGCCCTCGGAGTGGAATCACATGATTAAAACACAGCAGCGTTATATTATTACAATAAAGCTTTCACTTACTTAATAAATTTAGATTTTAATAATAAAATTTAGTTTCACATAAAACCCACAGACTCCTGCAAGCTAGTAGATATACGCCTAGCATGTGTACCACCAACATATTGCAGATTATATGGGCTGATCTTGCCGTTAACCATATACATTTCTCAACTGGATTATTTAAGGTGTTTTTAAAACATTTGCATACATTTATAACACGATGCTTTAAGTCTGCAATAACCCAGTTCAGAGGTTACAGCATATATACCACATACGTATTGCTTATAGATAAATCTCTGGCAAACCCAATTAAACCCAAGAAAACGTGTGAAGGAGATACTGACCAATCATGATGCTTCTACAGCGGCATTCTCCAATACAGAAGTGCGACATTGCTAGGCCGTCTTCAGGCCACATTATTCTGTCCAATGGCCATACAGTGATCTTAATGGTCAGGGGTAATTTTCCTGCTTACTGAGTTCAAATAAGCACTTGCGGGCCCCATGAGGGAAAAGCTGATATGATGTTATCTTCAAATCATCTTGTGCAGCCTTGAGAATCACTTGAGGGCACCAGAGGATGGCTGTTCTTCAAGTGGAAAATGGCTTGAGGTAAATGAGGAGCGAGTTTCCCGAGATCAATGACTATAAAGATGGACAGACAGTTTTTCCCCCTTAGTTGAAATGGTAACATGTTGCAGGTTACTGTCAACAAGGAACTTAACAGCCTCTATCACATGCTAGATATACATTAATAATTGGGATCACGCAAATTTGGGATTGCCTGGATCCGTCAATTACATTTACTGCCTACACGTTTCAAATCGTCTAGCTGATTCACATATCCGCTTTTGGTTCGATTTAATGACAGCAACTAATCTATTTTAAGAACAGAGATGAATCTCTGTAATAGCAAAGTATACCGCCAAGAGCTTTCTTGGAACACGTATTAGTTAAAATTACTTAGCGTCCCAATAAATTACGGGAAATTAGCTTAGCAGTAATTTGCTTATCGCTTTTCACTGCGGGGGCTTATCCTGATGGCTAAAGCAAATCATTTGCTCCATCGGTTTTCCTTAATTACGGCCTATGAAAATTTCTGAAATCTAAAAAACCCATCGATCATACAAATAGGGTAATCATAAGAAAAGGTCAGGTCTCATTGAAATCAACGTCATTCTGTCCATTTCCTGCAACTGACGCCGTTTTGCGATCACAGTCCTAATGTATTCTGTCCGTACACAGAGCCCGTCCGCGGTGAAAGAAACAGCGGCTGCTCATTCTTGTGTCTCTGGTCGAAAGTAGAACTGGAACGTGGGGAAGTCCGAGAAAGAACGGCAGGCGCCGGGAGCCATGGTAACGGAGACAGTCGGGAGAGCCGCTATGCCTGCATATTCGAGGGAGGAGGAGGGGGGATTAGAGAGGTGCCATTCTTTGGAGCCCCGTTAAAACTGCTGCCCGACGGAACCGCGCTCTTGGGACAGAAGGGGCAAAGCGACAAGCAGGACATTCTTTAGGAAAACTTTGAATCGGCAAAGCGGAATATCAATGTGAATAACAAACAGCAAGCAAAGTCATGCACATCCATGTCAGGAAACACGACCTACTGCTAAAATATCTTTAATTGTCTCCCCTCCCCCATTACAGCCCCACAGCCCTTGTATTTCAGGTTTTGCACTATTGTCTGCTGCTATGCATGTACATTGTACAATTCATATGTATTCTTCCATATCTCTTTACATATTGAGTTATTAGACATATTTACTGTTGTCCTACGTGTTGTTACCTTGTATCTGTCTGCAGGAAAATTGCAAGTAAGCATCTCTTTGTATTCAGTAGCCTACTTGTACAAATGACAAATCTTTAGAATCCTTTGAATGAATCCTGCTCCCCATTCAATTGTCACCACAATCAAATTGCACCTCCCATTGCCAGCCTGGATTGTACCAGACTATTGGAACAGCAGATGTTTCTTCTCAGGGTGCTGCAGGGTCAACTGTCTGGCCGTTGACCCTGGGTTGGAGTGTGTGATTACAGCATGTGATTTATATTTTATATATATGTGACGGCTAAAAGGGAAGCTTCACGAAACAGGATTCCTTGCTTAGCCGGATAACTTGTTGGATTGAAGGTAGTCTGTCCCAAATGGTCTTCATCATTGTTCACTTACATTTAGCCCAGACTACCATAAATCTTACAAGTTGTCTTTCTAAGCAAGAAATCCTGCTTTGTGACCCTGCCCCCCCGGGACAACAGAGCAACAGTAAACAGCAAATACTTTGAAAGACACTGCACATCATTACAAGATTCACTCAGATCCTTCCTTAAGATGGTGGATTTGTGTCATCCAGGTTAGCTTCACTGACATGTATTTAGGCAGGGATACAAGCCACATGGTCCTGAGACGCCTGTAAGGGCTGTTCAGCTGATCTACAGGTAAGCAGCGCCGCTCAGCTGATCTACAGGTAAGCAGCGCAGATCTGTGCTGCAGAACTGCAGGATCACTCTTGCGTACATATACTCTCCCATACTTGGAATCTGATGAGCTATTTTCAAATTTTAATTGTTTGTCACAAAGACAAACAATCCCTTTTAAGCCGTTTGTGGAAGCAGGATTTGCTTTTTAGTATAAATCTTCAAATCCCTAAAACAGTACAAAAGCTTCTACAAAAATGTGCAGCCACACAGGCAGAAAGGATTATCTGTTTCAAATAATTCCATTTATTTTTAAGGAGGGATAAGCTTTGTATTCAACAGACTATTAAAACTGGGACCACCCAAATAAACTAGGAAGACTTGGTCCACCTATTATAAGCAAAGGAATTCCATGCTTTACCAAGCTAATGAAAACAATGTCCTCCTTTGCTGTTGTGCAGACATTGGATATCATGCATAAAGCTGTAGAGAGGCAGCATTTCTCAGATGCGTCGCTTTCAGTCATAAACTGGCATCTCTCACTGGCCTCTTACCAGCTCTGCAATGGAGAGACGATTTGTGTGACGGGGGTAGGAGGGACAATTTAATTAAACTACAGCATCTGAGCCAAGTGACGACACACTCATGACAGCTGGGACGAGCCATACACTGTTTATAGATTTCTGCTTGGTGGACAAGTTTCGATCAGCTGAGCAGCGGAACACACCATGCCGATATTACAGTGCAGGTGGAAGGCAACACCTTTATCGCCACCATCATCTCACATGATAATTCATCTGCGAGGTAGACATTCATGTTGTGATTTATTTTATGACTCAATTCTCTTCTAACAGTGGATAATTCTTGTGCCGCTGCAAGAATCACTGGGTGTGTGGGAAGAGTATGAAGAATACCGACATTCAGTGATTCATTCATTCTTTTTCAGTTTCACTTTCTCCCCACCTGCACATCACTTTGAACAAGGGTGCTGACTAAATAAATTAATGTTATAAACACAGGTCACTAACCCCCATCTCTGCTCAGTAACCTTGCAAAATTGCAATTTATGGAAGCCAGCCCAATGGCTGATAGTATACAGAGTTAGGGGTGTCAGATGCTTTCCAGCCGTCCTGACGGAGGTCCCGCATATACTGAGCTCTCATTGGCCACCTTCACTCTGGTCAAATTCAAATTCAAAATCAAAATCCATTTCTGCTGTGTTTAGGTCAGGTGGCCTGGTCATGTGATGCCCGTCTATCACTCACCTTCGTAGGCGGTTTGGCATGTCCAAATATCTGACTGGTACTACACGTTAAATTGGACGTAGGGTGGGTAAGGTGACAGAATATCAGGGTACGTTCCTGTGCAGAGTACACATGGGAATTCTGCTTTGGGTCAATCCATCAGCTTCAAGGGGGTTACAGCAGCTTGTTATGCTCTGTTATACGTGTATGTGTGTATGTGTGTATACTTGTATATGTGTATGTGTATATGTATGTGTAGTCAGCCGGCACAAGTTATGGGGCTACATCAGCGGGGTAGGGCGATGTTGACGAGTCAGAGCCCAGGCACAGAGGAGCCTCCCACCACCTCTTCTATAAGTAACGTTGGCTAGCATGGTGTGAGGGGGCCGCGTCCACAAGCCTGCCGCGCCTCAGGGGGCATCCCCCCCCACCCTGCTGTCACCTTACAGCTGCTGGTACGGATGGGCACCGTGCCGCTGGGGAACCACAAGCGCTAAGAGTCCAACATCCAGCAGATTGGAGAGACATCCAGGTGAGAGTCTGCGCTCAGGAGGGAACATGCAGACGTCCAGGGGAGAGTCTACGCTTGAATCAGCGCTCAGGAGGGAACATGCAGACGTCCAGGGGAGAGTCTACGCTTGAATCAGCGCTCAGGAGGGAACATGCAGACCTCATGCAACCATTACCAAGCCTATCATGGACAACCTGTTATATGTGGGAGGCGATGGATTCGCTTGAGGGGTGGTAATGACAGGTAACCATTTCCTGTAGACCCTTCTCTGAGTTAACAGGCTACCGTCCCTGGAGAATATGGACCAGCCCTTGCATCATTATCTTCAGCTGCACAGGGCTGATAACACATAAGTTAGACATATTCCTAGTGAGCATAAAACCCAACATAAAAAACCAGCAAAACCTAATTTGATTTTCCCCCAACCTAATACAACATGTGGATGTCTCCTAGTGTCAAAAAAATGACATTTGCAGATGTACGGCATGTACGACATCACATTTACAGCCATAAGTAGGTTCAGCATGCTGTTTAGTCATTAAAAAGGGTTCAGGGATCAGCAGGGGGTCTTACTCTGAAAATCTAGAGCCTTTTCTAACCAGCGCTCAGAGCAGAAACGCTGTATGTTTGAGGCGTAAGCGGAACACGAGCTTGCAGGTGCTGTCTGCAAGATTCAGTTGAGTTCCTCTTGCTGGAACGTGGATGAAGCATGCCCAGCCACATTCACCAGTCTCTTAGATCAGGGTGACATATGGTGTCTAACTCCTCCACCCCCCTGCCCCCCCCCCCTCCAGTGCTGAATAGGCCTCCAGCACAGACCTCCCACAACACATCCCGTGTGAGAAAGCCAATGTTATTTCAGGCGGTGCTGAAACGTGTAGCCAAGACAAAATGCTGTGAGTCCTCGGGGAGAGAAATCAACTAAGTTATCAGCTAAATCAAACAGAATTCTGCAGCAGGTACACCCTGTGATCCATCGCTCCTGGACACACCCTATCGAATCACTCTTCCTGTATTGTAATATCTGTCATGCCAACTGGTGCCCGTGATTGAGAACAACTATGATAATGGATTGCATTGATATCGTTCTTTTCTCATAAACAAAGCGCTTTGCAGGGTCACTGAGGAAAAATCACTCGGCATCACCATGAAGCAGCCGCTCTACGCAGCCTTTGGGATGACGAGGTGAAGGAGCTTTTAGGGGCCGTGGATTCAGCGACTGTACTAATGCTATCGCTCTACTCTACTGAGATCTCCGTCGGCTGCATTGGGGCAGGACCTTGAGTTAAGGGCTGGTTTCCATCAAGGCATCAGACAGCACTTTCAGCACCTTGTAAATTAGCTGCCCCCTACCCCCAAACTCCCAGAGTGCCACAGCCCGGTGGACGACAGGGAGGTTAAAATCCCCTGGACCAGCAGATACGACTGAGTAATGACACCTAAACCTCTGCTTGTTTGTATCCTACTGCCAGCTGTTTCTCTCTCTCTCGCTCTCTCTCTCTCACACACACACACACACACATAATAAATATAGATCAGCTGTCTGACTGCATGACAATACAGTGTCTGGGGTAGTGGCCCAGTGTCTAAAGACTCACAGATGCTCTGGATGTCCCTCAGGGGTTCTAAAAGTGGACAAGTAACACATGGAAGTATCTCTCCTCTGTCTCTCTCACTGCAGCTTCTGGATTTAATTGCCTCAGTCAAAGTGGATTCTATGCCACTGTTAAAATTGGGTATAATAAAGGCATTTCTATCAGCAACAATTTAAAATTCTCATTGTTGCCGTCGGAAACAATTTGAAAATTCTCGTTAAATCCACAGTAAATCCATTCATATATTTATCTGGACAGTAATGCAAAGAGTTTTTTTCCCCTCCCCAGAAATCGTCTGGGGCTGAGCGCTGATTACATCTGTGTAATTTAACAAAACCAAATGATTGTGAGACTCTGGGGGCATCGCAGATCCAACGTGAACAGCCTGATTGCCTCAGAGTCTCGTTAAGCACTGCATGTCACCAGGCTGACAACACAGAGCTGCTGACTCAAATTACTGGTTTGGGGCTTGTCTTCTGAAACCCCTAAATTATTCCTAAAAAAAAAAAAATAACTCAATTTAATATCTTAAGTAAACATAACTTTAAATGCAGCATTCTTTGTTGGTACCATTTAATTATAGAGAATAATAAACATCACACACAAACGCACATTCGCTGTGGCTAATTTATTACTGACTGAAATTCTTGTGGATGGTTTAATGGTAAATTATGGGGTTGGTAGAATGCCGGTGATGTAATCACACCGTTTTAATTTCCAGCAACTGTTCCACCAGCGAGTTGCCCGTGAATGACAGGGAAACCATTAGCAAAATGCGGCTCAGAGCCAGCGCTAACTAATATATACAATTAGAAGAGAACCCAGCACCTGCCCCCAGCCAGTCTGTACGGAGCTTGTCAGGATGACAAGACATGCAATTCACTGGAGGTAAAAAAAGAACAAGAAAAGTCTGCTGTGTTTCCCAGAAAGGGGCAGGCGTGTGGCGATACAGCACTGTGCCTTCAGAGAAGCTCCCATGCCCGGTACCACCTACCATCACTCATGTTTGCCTTGTGTAACGTCTGCAGGCCACGGGCTCCGCTCACGGTGTCCCTGCTCCTCCCTCAATGTGTCGCATTCACCGCTGGGGTTTTTTTTTTTTTTTTTTTTAATTAGATTTCACCGTCAATGCGATTCAGCACGTACGCATCGCCGTCCGCATTAAGAGCAGCTGCATGGCTCTTGTGGAGACTCAGAGGCACAAAAACACGCGAGTCTAGTGATAGCGGCCTGGACTACAGCCTACTGATGTGTTTGAAAAGAGCAATTGCTGTGCACATACATCTCCCAGGCTTGATTGCTTTTCGCACCGAGAGGAAAACAGGAGACTTTTAGCTGGGCTCTGAACATTACTGGTCATTTTATTCGTAGAGCAAACTCATGGAGATAGCAGGTGTTCGAGGGAATCTGCTCATCACAAAGCCACACTTAATCTGCGAAACAGGGAACAGAAACAGGTTCCAGATTCACAGTTTCCAATGATGATAATGTCAATACCATCTTCGGTTATAACATTCATCTCCTCTAACGTTTCTAAAATCCTATGCATGCATCAGGCTCCCATGACCTTTAGAGTCACAGACTTGAGAGTGACTGAAGGCGATTCAGAAAGCACAGGAACTGGGCAGCAGGAGAGATACAGTCTCCGCGGTGGGTCGCCGCCACGCTGATGCGCCATCCGCCACTGTGATTTGATTTCAATGTGTGTGCATTTGGCTCGGATCCCTAGGCCTTGCCGTTGCCATGGTAATTGGAAAGTGCACGCGGGCCAGATTCGTGGACTCTACCCCAGCTTCTTCACAGAGTCTACGATTTTTTGAGCAGTGCCTCGCCTCACCTCTTCACGCATGTGCCTTCACACCCCGACACAGTCTGCCGTTTATTCAGCAGTGGATCCCTGGATTCTTTATCAAGGGGTCTGCCAAGATGAAGGAGAATCAGCAAATTGCTGTTTCTATATGGTTAGCAGAGGCGGAAAGTTCAGTTCCCAGAAAGAACAAAACCAGACCAAGATTTAGTTTCAACCAACCAGCTGAGTATAATGACTCACATTCACAGGTAGTCAACTGGTTGGTGGAAACAAACTTTATGAGCCTGAACTTTCCACCTCTGCTGGTCAGTGTAACCAAAATGAGAAAAATAAAAACATCTGGTTAAGAGGCTCCTTCTAGAACATCCAAATTTATACCGTGTGCCTATAAAGTGATTGAGCCTACCCCTGTTCAAGAACTATTGCTAGGTCAGGTAAACACCTATTCACATTACACCAGTTACTTGGTAGCTGAAGGTAATGCAGTGCATGTGACTTTGACTGTGGTCACCGCTCCAGTGGGCTGACAACAAAGGGACATTTTACATTTAGATCTACTAAGATTGTATTTCAACTAACCAGTTGACTACTCTGTCAATGTGACTCTTCATACTCAAATGCTGTTTGCTAACCGTATAGAAACAGCAATTCGCTGATTCTTCCCCAATCTTAGATCCCTTGACAAAGAATCCAGGGATCCACTGTTGAATGAAGGAAAGATGGTGTCCTCTCCAGCCAGTGACCAGGTAAACTCAAACAGGTGGAGATGTTAAGGTGCATGAGTGAAGAGGTGAAGCTGGGCACTGCTCAAATAATCGTAGACTATGTGATGGAGCTGGGGGTAGAGTCTGCAGATCTGGCCCTTTAAATTTATATTTTAAGGTGCACAGCTTAGCCAGATGACAGGAATATGGGGATGATACCATGAATGCTGCAGCATACCAGGAACACCAATAATCGGCACGCTTCCAGTTGACCAGTGACCGCGTGGAGCCCGTTGCCCACAGAGATGGTTCAGACTAATCTTGCTCCCAGCACGGTGCTGTGTGCAGTTGGCATTACGGTGGCTGCTAAACGGAGGAGTGCCCATGCTGCTGTCAGAGGTTTTGGGCAGCCGGGCCTACAATCGATATGTGCTCAGATGGCCGAGTAAGAACCAGACACCATTGCAGAATGTCTTACGTCAAAATACAACTGTAGGTTTAAAAGTTTACATGTATAGTAAAGGTTCTAGTTACTTGAGTTTGATGAATACAAACACTCAATAGAGAGTAAATCCCATGACAGCATGCATGCATCCAAATAGTAGAAGGACTAAGACACTCGATCTGAAGCTCTTTTAGCCAGTACAGCAGTCGTGGGTTCAAATCCCAGGAAGCATGCATACATTTCTACCCTTCCCTCTACTGCAGGGGTAGGCAACCCTGACCCTGGAGTGCTGGTATCCATCTAGTTTTTGATCCTACCTGATGAGTTGCTATCTGCCTGAGATCAGGTGAGGTTCAACAGAGACCAGGAAGGATGGAAAATCTGTGTGACGCCGGCACTCTGGGATCAGAGTTGCCTACCCCTGCTCTACTGTCTGCGACTGATGAAAGGTTATCGATGATGCCGGATGTGGTGATTCCAGCATCTCGAATGAAGCTCCTCTCCTGGGATTTCTACACATCGGTGTCTAGAGTTAACAGCCAATGGTATGATTAACGCAACCGATCCAAGGCAATGCCATTCCTGTGGCTGCAAACACAATACTGTAGGTCAGAGCTGACAGGAAGACCACAAGTACCAAAAATAATAGCGCAGTACATTCTCTGAATGCATAGCTTGTCTACCCATGAAGCAATTCTGGAGGCAGAGATCTACCCAGTATCAGATATGTGTACCTAATAAAGGATACAGAAGTATGATAAGGTCACACAAAGAAACCAGACAAATAGGATGATGTAAATACTAATCTCAGTTTTGGGTCTGCGCAACAGAAAACAACAATCTGACGTTAAGAACGAGAGAATGCAGTAGGATCTCACATGCGTGTTGACCGGCTAGCTCACAGATCAGAGCCGAAATGTCAAAATCCATTTAAGTGACACTAAGAAAAAGTCACCGTTCCACCAACTAGCTGTGCACCTCGTCATTCTCTGGCTCCGGCTGTCACTCATTAGTGAGACGACGGCAACTGGGCCAAAAGCACAAAGGATAGGGTCACCAACGCCGCCGGTGGGAGCGAAAATCTGGCAGGCTGATCTCTCCCTGTGTCACTGATGCGTTTCCGACCGTGCCAGCATGGCAGGCTTTGTTCAGAAGATACTTCAATGACTTCAGCCACCAGCGATATCAAATCTCCAGTGAGTCAGTCTTGTGAAATCTGCAAATTTCAGTTTCATTCCTAATTAGAGAATGTCACGCTACATGCAGAGTGATACAGTCTGACAGACTACCTGGCATATGAACCAAAAAAGGATATTTATGATTTTTAGAGGGCGTTACCTGACAGCAACAGCCAAGCTAATCTGACGTCATGTGGGTACAGTTTGGACTCACAAATATCCTCTGTATTCGCATGAATATCACAGTGTAGATGCTCGGTAATGCAGCACTATCGTTTAGCTGGTGACACGTGAAGCACCAGACAACATGACACTAATAAATCCTGTGGAGCATCAAGTCATTTGTGAACAAAATACCCAAAAAATAGAGTTCTGCTCAAGGCTAATTTAATCTATGATTCTGGCATTCTGTGCAAGATGGGAGGCTAAATCCTCACCCTTGGGGCACGTATTTCTGTGCACTAGAACGGTCTAACAAGATCCATCACTGCTCTGAAAACCAACAAACAATTAATCAGCATGAAGGGATGCAAATAAGGGTTCTACTGCAGGCAGGCTAAAGCTGATTACATGACTGCACATAGGCAGCCGTGTGACACACGCAGGGGAATCACTTTACAGGCCAGTACTGGGTATGGATTAATTTAATATGTTCTGATTTGATAGCAAAATGCAACTGATTTTATTAAGGTAGATTTGTTTGCTCACATGATAAGAGGATGTGTTTACAGCAGGGATTTTCTACCTGCGTGCCACGACTCCCTGTGGTGCCAAAGACTGTTTGCAAGGGAATGCAGGAAGATCCCTCTCAGGAGAAAGTCGTATTAAAGACCCCCACACTGCCTGCTTTACTGGGATCTGGGAATGCTTCCAGTAATGTCTGAAGCATCACTCTGATCATCCATCCATCCGTACCTCCTACGTTCAGTACTGATTTACAGTGTAGACAGTAAGGGCAATTTAGACACATCAGTTCAGCATGTCTTTGGAAACCAGAGTACCCAGAGAACCCAGAGAACCCAATGAAAACCTACACAGACCGAGTGAGAGAATGCAAATTCCACATACAGAGATCCAGGAGCGGGATTTGAAACCTTAACAACGATGGAGAGAGTCAGAGGTTTATGTAGACTGTTATAATTGTATTGTAAATGTATTTTGGGTAAACACTGAAGCCGTTGACATTTGACCTGAGATTATTAGCATAGGATTATTGGAACAAAGAAAAAATATTTTTTCTATGGTTGTGCTCCCTAAATGTGACATTTACTGAGATTGCAGAAACGTACTTCACGGCATATTAAGATTTCAGCATGATTAACCATGAAGCTGGAATTGCAGGATGGAGGGGATTCTTGTGTTCAGCCCTTCACAGATTCGCAAAGCATCAAGACAGGGAAAGGACTGTGTCGCGCAACAGAATCCAACCTAAGCTTAAAATAAACCTAACCTTTGACTAGCCCATTAATGCATGAAAAAAACATGAGGCAGGAAAGAATAGTATTTAGAAAGCCTAAAACTCTAATGGGACCAGTGGGTAGAGGTTGCAACCCCCAGTATGATTCAACCAATCAGATTACTGAAAGGTCACTGACCCATAAGAGAAACCATACAAGAATAACTGTGGGGGAAAAAACAACCATCCATCAATTTTCAATAACCTCTCATCCTGCAGGGTCAAGAGGAGCTTGGAGCCAATCCCAGGAAGCACAGGGACATTTCTCAGCTTAGCCTCTACACACATATTTCCCAGGAGGCACCTGCACAGATCCTACAGCCTCGGCCAAGTGAAAGGTGGATGCCACTGACAGATTATCTACTGAAACCAAATAACAGACAACTCCTTACTTGCTTTCTCATTGTAACGGATTCGGAGGGGCTCCGGAAGAGCCGCCGGCTTCATAATGCAACGGAGGATGCGAATGAGCTACTGTCGCTTGGCGAGCGTATCGCTGTGCTTTTCCAGCCACCCTAGAGACTCACTGCTCTTTCTCTCCAGCAAATACGCATTTTTAAACCATCGCCATCCCAGTTTATCAAGAGCATTCATCGTCCTCTGAAGCAGAATCGCAGCTCATCTCAGACTGATTACAAAGTAAAATAAGCTACTACTATGTAAAAGAATAGTCAAGTGAATGAGCAAAATCTTCACCGTAAATTTTATAGAAAGCAATAGTTTGCAAAAATACAGATTTACACCAGAAAAACCCTCCTTCATGAAGTGAGCCCTTAGTTAGAGCTACAGGAATATGAAAGCAGATGAAGTTCACTTTTCTTGTAGTTACTGCTTCGTAGGTGCGTGACCTTCCTGACCCCGCACCCCCCACACATCATGATTTATATGCTCACTCTCTTGTGCGCTAAACATCGCACGCAAAAATCAATGACTGAGCGCCGGGAGAACAAGCATAAGGAAACTCCGCATGATTCTGCAGCGCTTGCAGTTTATTCACGCCCACAGGCTGAATTTCGGAAAGGCGTGACCTCAGGAGCGTGTGGTTTTTTATTTTTGTGTGTTTTTTTTAGTGTAGGATGAAGACCAAGCCTGCTGCTGCAGGGGCCACGTGACGCACACTGAAGCTGCACCTGTGCACCTCGTGCAGATTCAGCCGCACGTTTAGTCAGCAAGAGCAAACCCACGTCCAGCCATACCCTGATACATCCATCACATTATTACCGCCAAAATCCTACCTTTCTGGCTTTTTCGAAGAATCGCAAACCAGGCAATAATCTGTTTTATAGGGCAAAAACCACTCAATCTGTTATGCTGTGCCAAAATTAAACAGCGCCGGTACAAAATCAGTGAGTGCACCTGAAATTAGTGAGCAGACACGATCCCCAGAACCACACAGCAGTCAGGGACTGACTGGCTTCCACGTGTGGGTGCATATTATTAATCTGGAAACAAATACTAGGGATTTATCATTAACTAGCAGATGAGTGAATGCTCAGTCACAGGGACTGACTGAGGGCGGTTAATAGCAGCGCAGGACCATCTGTGCACAGGCATCGCACAACACCTGTGCTGCACCATCTGTGCACAGGCATCGCACATCACCTGTGCTGCACCATCTGTGCACAGGCATCGCACAACACCTGTGCTGCACCATCTGTGCACAGGCATCGCACAACACCTGTGCTGCGTGTGAAAGAGCCGAGGCGCCGAGTGGCCAGAGCGGCCAGGACGCACACTGACCCCAGACCACAAGCTCAGTCCTGCGGAGGCTGTCCGCAGAGCATGACGGGCTAATAGGCCGTGAAGCCTAGCCTTTAATTACAGCCGGCCGTCTCCCGAAGGCGCCCGCCTCGGCCGGGCCGTCGTACGCCTCCTGTCCGCCCCCATCGCGACCATCCTTCAAAAATATAAGGCATTAGCTGGCAGTCGCTATTTTCGTAATTCAATTGACTGAGCGAGGCTTTGTGGCTCCCCATCCCCCGCCGTCTCTCACTCCGGGCAGCCAATCGAGAGCTTCCGTATTTAATATGATGGGTGCAGCCATTACAGCCAGAGGGCAACACATCAGCCAATAACACATCAGCCCAGCGGCTGGTGCTCAGCAGCATCCGCCGTGTTTATTGCCTCTGGAGCTGCAGAGTATAAATAAAGGCAGCAGACGGGGCGGAGGGGGGGGACGAGCTTTTCTGAAGACTGATTGCCGGACCAGTTAAGGGAAGAAATAACAAAGGGTATTTGATTCAGTGGGCAAGAAAAAAA
>JAODKF010000136.1:63734-77908 GCA_026779585.1 Mormyrus proboscirostris
GGCTGAGACTTCAGAGACGCCGTTCCCACTCGGGGCCCTGAATCACTGACACAGGCTGAGACTTCAGAGACGCCGTTTCCACTCGGGGCCCTGAATCACTGACACAGGCTGAGACTTCAGAGACGCCGTTCCCACTCGGGGCCCTGAATCACTGACACAGGCTGAGACTTCAGAGACGCCGTTCCCGCTCGGGGCCCTGAATCACTGACACAGGCAGAGACTTCAGAGACGCCGTTTCCACTCGGGGCCCTCAGTCACTGACACAGGCAGAGACGTCAGAGACGCCATTCCCGTGCCATTTTTAAACTTTTCCATCCCCAAACAAAGCCTGAAGCGTATGTGCACCCTCCCTCTGTGCCCCCCCAGGCCCGCGGCAGCATGCCTACCTCCTGCAGAGCGGTGGCCTTGTGGCCGGTGACCAGCCGGCACATGATTATGTGCTCCAGCAGTATGACCTGAAAAGAGGACAGGATGGGGCTGCAGTCCAGCACTGCAGTGACAGGGTGTCATTAGCAGAGGGCGCTAGAGTACACTTCAGGCAGCATTCATAGCATTAACACGATTCTCTACATTCAAATCATTGCTCAAAACTCATCTTTTTAAACTTGTTTATTCACTTTAATTTTTAACTTTGTTATTTAGGCAGCTTTTAATTTATCTGATTATGGTAATTTTCAATGTATGTGTACACATACAGAAGTATGCATGCTCATACAGCAGTAATAAATAATAATAATAATAATAATAATAATAATAATAACAATAATAATAAATACTTTTTTAATGCCCATGGGGAAATTGTCTTTATGCCTCCCCCAACTTGTTCTTTGTAGAGTAAGCTGTCTGTTTAGGGCAGCCGCCCGTTGGGGCACCCAGGAATTTGGGGGTTAAGGCCACAGGAGCTGGGGGTTAAGGGCCTCGCTCACACAGGCTAAGCCCACTGCGCAACACGCTGCCCTTATTAAACAGGTAATGCTCATATAGAGGTTATAAGGTGCCTTTAAATAAAATGCATCATTAAAGTGCAGCAAGGCAGGATTGCCTACTTTTCAGCTTTTCCAACTGCATGAGTGCTTTGTCTGTGTATTTCTGCGCCTTCTCCAGATAACCGGCCTGCATGGAGTGCATGACCGTCACCTGCAAGACGAGCCAAGGAGTTGCATTAAAACTGGCGGCAGCGTATACAGGCGATGCAGTAAGAGAACCAGCAGCATTCGGAACCTTCCCCAATTAAAGAGGACTGAGATTTACCAGGTACACCAGCACACACATGTGCTCCTTGGGCAGCCAGTGGAAGAGGTCAGCAGGGTTGCTGGGGAGGATCTCATCATCATGGAGAGTGGAGATGGTCTGGATGCACTGCTGCAGCTGCTTCAGGCAGGGCTTCACGCTCTTCACCTGAGCGTCGCGAAAGCCGCAAGCGCGGTCGACGTGAAAACCAGCCCGAATGAGCTCACCGAAACGCCAAGTTCTGCCCGAGGCCGCTCACCTGTCCGGCGTCCAGGTAGTGCGTCACCTGCAGCACCAGGAAGAAGACCCTGAGCGACTCCTTCTGGATGGGGTTTCCCTGCCAGTTCTCCACGATCTGGCCACACAGCGTCAGCAGGGGGTGCACTTCCTGCAGCTTGCGCTCCATCAGCAGAAGCTGGAGTGAGGGACCATCACACAACGCCGGCGTCACTCGCTGGACGACCACTGGCGGCTGCCGCCAAATCATTACATAATTAGCCAACTCCGCTAATGCGGAGGCATCACTTTTAGACTTTCAAAAGTCACTTAATTTTATGTCATAAAGGGCTTCTGTGAAGAACAACCCACGATTCACTTTGTTTAATTAAAACGACAAAGGACTTACCATGCCTTTACTCAAGAGGAAGAGCGCCCTGCAGAGGAAAGGAAAACAGCACAGAATATTTACGTTCCTGACCACAGATACATTTAATAAGAGGACAATTTCAGTGCTGTGACAAACTGTCAACATTATTATGATTGCAATCATGACTGCAGCACCTGGTGTACTCAGAACCGACGACCCTCGCATACTCTGCCCCGACACCCAGAAGGTCACACGCAGACACCAGATCCTTCTCCAGCGTGTGGAGTTGCTGGGGGAGAACAATAAGTCACATTCAGGATTTATAACCCTGAACTTCTGGACAATCATCCATACCAACCACATCAGAAACACCAGCATTTCAAAGCACTAACAAATAACTGGATAAAGGGCAAATAATGCTTAAGAGCATATACAACCACTCCTTGTTTAATGGGAGTTCCAGCGACCAAAGGGCAATTCCAAGAAGCAAGATTTCTTCATTAGCTAGATGACTTAAGCCAAATGTAAGGATTGTCCAACAGGAATGTCACTTGCCTCTTTTCCTATTAGGTTTCATGTTTGACTTACATTATCCAGCTAACTGGGAAATCCTGCTTTATGGAACAGCCCCCCAGGTCATTCAGTAAAATGGTCACTAAGTCAAAATCACAGTAATCCAGGAATGAGTGCGACTCTGCTCATGACTTTACACAGCCTTGCATACTCAAGCTTCTTTTATCTTTCCTGAAGTGGACATTTTTATGCGCAGCCATGCATATCACTCACTCTGTCAGTGTTGTAGTGTGGGTTTATTAGCATCTACAGTAGTGAAACTGCGCAACAACCTAAGGTAAGAGTTCTAAAGCAGTGGTAGCCTAATGGTTAGGGAAGCATGTGATTGGAAGGTTGCCGGTTCAAATACCCAATCAGCAAGGTACCTCCCCACTGCACTGCTCCACAGGCACTAAATGATACGGCAGCCTGCTGCCATGTCACACATGAGCTAAATTCAGGACACATTTTATTATTGTGTGCTGAAGTGTGTCGATGATTTTTCACTTTAACTCCTCACGCTTACATCACTTTCCCTTGATGATTAACAGCCACAAAGACGAAACAACCTCAATTTTCGCTCTGTTACTTTTGTCAGAAACTGAATCATGAAATGCAAGAACGGTAAGTCATTGTTTTTTTTTCCCTATTACTGTTTAAAGTGTGATTAATATTTCCAGTTAAATAATTATCATTTTTACACGTTATTCATGTTAAATAAATATTTAAAGTTAAGCAGTTCTGTTATTCATTTGTTATTTTTCCACATAAAGTCTAATATCACCCATTGGCCACTCCGCCCCAAAAGAAATCGGTCTCGGGCACTGAACCCCCCCCCCCCCATCAGTCAACCTCTAATATAAACCCTTGTATCCAGCCCCCCTGTTTCGCACTGCACTTTGTATGTTTAATGCTGTGAAATTCCTCCCAGTGTTACTTTCTGTTTGTATGTTGCACCTTGATCCCAGGTAAACATTTCATTCCACCATATACCAGCATATGGGTGGTATGAGAATGAAGCGCACTTGACCTAACCAAAGGGAAACCTTGGACATACTGCGAGCTGGAACAGCAGTCGACAGTGCCAGTAGGGGGTCTGCTGGGAGATCTGGATTGCTTTGCGCAGCAATGGCTTTGCAGAGTCCACCAAATTCTGCAAAGAGACAAAGTAGCATGTCATTAATTAGACAAGACATTTCAACTTCTTTGTTTTAACAATTTCTAACATATATAACATATGTAAGAAAGTTAATATATACGAAGAACAACTGTGCAGAATGTGTTACTTTTAGGCTTAAATTTGTGTTAAATAACTCTTACCTGTTGGCAATAGAGTTCAGAGAGAAGGCTTGCAGCTTCAAATTTGACATCTTCAAACTGAGGAACCTGTTAAATTCTGTAAAGGAATCTCTCTTTCATAGTAACGGAAATATCTAAACAACATTAAAGTGATGGAGAAGTCCATCTTTAGGTCATTCAGTCAGAAATTCACAATAAAACTGTGTGCACAAAAAAGTACATCGTCATTTTGCATGATGACCCACAACTTAAAACACAACTGGACAGGTGCTAGTTTGACAAGAAAGGATACTTGTTGTGAAATGATCCACTGCGGGGAAAAATAATCAGATGAAGAATGATTAAAAGACATGCACACTTAAAAACACACATATCACTTGAAAAGAAATTTTGTATCATTTTGTATCTACTTACAAAAAAGAAAAAAACGATGCAACAAGTTATCTGCAAGTGACGCGAGCGTTATACTTACTATGCGGCCAAATGCAGGTAAATGTGTAACTAAAGTATCCGCGGTGCAGTTTTTTAATTTAAGTTTATATTGAAATAGGTTACGGCAGGTTAAACTCTGCCTGACTAGCAAGTTGAAACGCAGTGTAGTACCTGGAAAGGTCGGAAAGCAGATGCACACACGTATGTATGGGGAACACAGGTACTCCTGAGGCCGGCATGTCTGACCAGCGGCACTTTCTCGTAAAACTACAGCTAAGTGTCATGGAGCATCGTATGCGTGGCCTTTTCCGTCCCCCGCCTCCCTCCCGCATCCCCGGCATTTCCCAGCGTATCCCTCACCGCTTTCTCCAGATGGTTCCGGGCGAGCTCACTGTTCTTCGTGTGGTGATAAAGCACCGAGCCGAGTTGGAGGTGGGTTCGCGCCTCCACCCTTTGCGGCGGCTTGAACTGAAAGACAGCCTGGAGACAGTGCACGCATAGGCGAATCTTAGGGGGACTCGACGTGCGGAAGTGCTCTGCGAAGCCCAGCAGGGCAAGGTACCATGATTCCGGGGCCTCACCACCAGACGCCATTTTGCTGATAACAACAACAACAAGTACTGGCGCTGATCCCCCCCCCACGTGACTTCCGTGAATACGGCGATCACATGACGAGATGGCTGGTCCCAGAGGCTTCTGGGATATGTAGGCTACATATGAATATTCGCGGAACAATGGATATGGAACTGAAGTGAAATATACGACTGACAAATGCAAAACTGGCGATATGAGTAGCAATGATATTTATAATGATCTGCCTTAAATTTTCTAATATAGGATTAATTGTAGTCTTTTTTATCTGCTAGTTCACATTTGCTTAGAAATTTACATCGATTGTCCTACGCTAAAGTATCAACAAGTGC
This sequence comes from Mormyrus proboscirostris, assembly GCA_026779585.1. Classification (NCBI taxonomy): domain Eukaryota; kingdom Metazoa; phylum Chordata; class Actinopteri; order Osteoglossiformes; family Mormyridae; genus Mormyrus; species Mormyrus proboscirostris. The sequence continues at coordinate 68,757 of JAODKF010000136.1, forward strand.
TTGCGACACATCCTCAACATCAGATGGCCTGAGAAGACCTCTAACACAGACCTGTGGAAGAGAACCAGCCAGAACCCAGTCGGTCAAGACATCAAGAAGAGAAAATGGGGCTGGATAGGCCACACACCTCGAAAACCTTTCAGCAACGTCACAAGGCAAGCACTGGACTGGAATCCACAAGGAAAAAAGAAAGTGGGGAGACCCAAACAGACGTGGAGAAGATCTATCGAGAGCGAAGTGCAGGCCGCCGGAATGACGTAGACCCAGCTGAAGAAAATGGCCCAGAACAGAGTCCGTTGGCGTGGTGTTGTTGAGGCCCTATGCTCCACCAGGAGTCTATAGAACCAGAACAGAGTCCGTTGGCGTGGTGTTGTTGAGGCCCTATGCTCCACCAGGAGTCTATAGAACCAGAACAGAGTCCGTTGGCGTGGTGTTGTTGAGGCCCTATGCTCCACCAGGAGTCTATAGAACCAGAACAGAGTCGGTTGGTGTGGTGTTGTTGAGGCCCTATGCTCCACCAGGAGTCTATAGAACCAGAACAGAGTCCGTTGGCGTGGTGTTGTCGAGGCCCTATGCTCCACCAGGAGTCTACAGGATTAATGAGGAATGATGTCTTACGCTAAAAATATATCAAAATCCTTTTAGTATAACGAATAAGGAAGAACATATTTGAAACATTGTTAACTTAAGCTGTTAATTCATATAACTGCGCTGATAGTGGTTTTTCAGTGATAGATGAAATAGCTCCATCTGAGTTTTTTGTAAGACAAGTGCCACGGCAACATTAGTTCAGTGTTTCTCAGATAGTAAATTTAGAGACGTTGTATTAACCTAATATTGAACAATCACATTTTAATACAGCTGTAATATATCCAGAGGTAGATAGTTCAGGTCTAGAAAGTAAAAATCCAGACCAAGATTTTATTTCATCCAACCAGTTCAATATAAAGAGTCACCGTCACAGAGTACTCAGCTGATTGGTTGAAACAAAATCTTGGTCTAGATTTAACAGTGTTTCAAATATGTCATTTGTTATACTTTCACAAAAAGGATTTCGATATATTTTATGCATCCACCTCTGTATATAGCACCTTTCGAACACATGAACAAAATCCTGATGTATCCTAGTACAAACAAAGAAATGTAGTTTTTCACTTGTAGTTAAATAAAGTTAATTTAATGGACATATAAAGAGGCAATTATCACTGTCGCCTCATCGGGCATGACGCCTCCTGTGATTCAGGGCAAGCAGACCTGCCATTTGAGCCTTTGGTATCAATATGAAGGACACTGAAATGGCCCCAGGCATCAGTTGTGATTAATAAAAGCATTATTTTAGCATGTAGGATGTGGATATCATTACTATCCCACACTTTCTTTTGAGTCCAGCTCAGTTTTCTAATAAATCAGCCCTAGCTTAGGAGTGTAACAGGAATTACAGTATATAGGCAGCGTCTGTCCTACCCTGATGGTACGCTCCTCCCGTGTGCCACGCCCCCTCATTTACCCCGTGTGGATTCCCTGTGTTTACCAGCTGTTTCTTGTTGCTGTCATTAGTCCTATGTATTTAAGTCTGGTTTAGGTATGTTTTCCCCAGTCCTGTCATTAACGTTCGTCTTCTGGTTTATCCTGTTTGTAGTACCTCTCCTGAATAAAGTCCTTGTTTACCTGACTTCACAGCTTATGTGCTGTTTCTGTGCTCGAGCGAAAAAATGACAGAGTCATTGAACTGCATTGTTATTTAAATGTCACACTCTGTAAACGTGACGCTGTTAAATCTGCCTCGGCCTGTAAGCCACCTGTGGCCTGTACTGCGAAGCGGGGTTACTGGCTTATCGGGGTAACTCATCGGATTTAAGGTACCACAGTTTAAATGGACTTCATATTCGTTCACTTACATTTTGCCCAGACTACTTTAAATCCGACAAGTTACCCGGATAAGCCAGTAATCCCGCTTCGTAGTACTCGCCCCTGGTCACTCAACAAACATGCTCACAAGACCGGGTCCCAGTCCCTGATGGGAACTTACCTCTTGCTTGTTGCAGCTTGGTACTGCGCTGCCTGACCCTCTCCTTTATCTCCAGGGACCTGATTGTCGTCCACAGAGGTCACAGTCAACGGAATCCGCGCATATTTCATGTTAGGCTGGTGAATCCTTGCCCTGCCTCATCTGCCGGTGACCGTGGTAGCCGTTTGTGGCATGGAGTCAGACAGAGCACCTTAAGTGATGCGATCCCATCTCTTCTCCATGGGATATCGATAATGCAATTAATATCTGGGATGTAGTCCTTCCTCTAACCCATCCCAAAATCCCAGACTCTTTCTCACAGTGACCATGTTCTCTTCTGGCTGCCTCTGCCTCTCTTGCTCTGCAGTGTGAATTAATGAAATCGGACAATTGAAATACTGCTATTAATAAACTGGCCCAGGATACTAGAGAAACGAACTTAACCTCAGCTTAACATGAAGGGGATTGAACAGAGATCAGATGGTGAATGGCTGTACTTGGGAGATGATTTTTGATATAATCACTCATGCCACCCTGTGCTTCAGTAGGCAGTAGTGCCACCTCTGTCACCTTTGCTGTGTGTGTAGAGTTTGCATGTTTTCCTCATATTGTTTTGTATTGTATTGTCTCATATTGTTTGCATGTTTTCCTCATATTGTTTGTTTGTTTGCATGCCGTCCCCATGTTGCATGTGTTTGCATGTCCTCCCTGTGTTAATAATAATCATAATCGAACCCTTTATTGTCCCTGTGGGACATGATTACAGACACACAGGCTTAGCCCACTGAGCCACATGCTGCATGCGTCTCCATGTCCTCCCCATGTTGCATGTGTTTGCATGTCCTCCCTGTGTTAATAATAGTCACCCTTTATTGTCCCCGTGGGACATGATTACAGACACACAGGCTTAGCCCACTGCGCCACATGCTGCATGCATCTCCATGTCCTCCCTGTGTTGCATTGGTTTCTTGTTGGTTATTTGGTTTCCCCCTGCTGTCCAAGAACATGCAGTTTGGCTAATTGGTGCTTCTAAATTGCCTTTAGTGTGTGAAAGTAAAGCAGGAACAGGCTGTGTTTATGATACATGTATCTAAAATATCTAATTCAAATACACAATTGGAATTTGTCATTTGTATTTCAGAGGGTTGATGAAAATGGGTTCATATTTTGTATCAAAATACTTTAGTGCTTTGTATTTTTGTAGTTTAAAAATACTGCAAAATACTACATGGTGATGCATGCAAATGCAAAAGCAAAATAATGCCTGGAGCCTCTGAATGGTGCTTACTCAGACAAGGAAGTATTTTTACTCAGACAAGGAAGTATTTTTACTCAGACAAGGAAGTATTATATCAAGCAGGTAAGTCTTTCAGTTCAGCTGAAAACTCTCTTCTCTTCATATCATATACATCACATCCAGCATAGGTTTTGATTTTCTGTTTATATCTTTCTCCTATAATACCATCTAAGCTAGCTTAACGCAGGCTTTCCTCCATCTTGTTTGCCTTTCACCCCTGCCTTCCTTGATTCTTCGCCTCATCAGAATAGGATAAAAGGTGCTATCAGGTGTCTGATAATGAATAACTTGTTTGTCACTGACTCAGAGTTGCTGATGCAAAGTAAGTCCTTCATTACCAAACACCAAGTAACTAAATCATTATACAATTATGTGTCATTAACAAAGTGTTAGTTAAACATTAACCGTTAGGTACTTTTAAAATTAACCTCAACCTGGGTGATCACAGGGAATCATGATAGTCTGGGGTGTGACAGGCAGGTCGGAATATTTGATCTGTTGACTGTTTGCATGTGAGATTTATGGCATTGCCTCATTAGGCAGATGACAGCTTTTCTCTCAAACATTGAGCTGGGTCAGTGTAATGGTGAAGGGATGGATGAAATATGTCAATAGACAGAAGGCTTGTAAAATGACTTCATGCTCCCTTGGAAAAGTATTTTTAAAATACAAAAATAGTAGTTTGTTTTGATATTTGCGATATCTGCTATACAGTGGACCCTTGACTTACGAACTCAATTCATTCGCAAGGGCTGGTCGTAAGTCAAGTTGTTCGCAAGTCAAGACTTTTTTTCCCCATAAGAAATAATGGAAATACCCATAATGCACTCCTCACTTAACCTTTTAATGATTAAAAAATGTTGTATAATGTGCTTTATTTACCAAAAACGCCAATAATTTTCCTAGTGTCCTCACCAAAAAGTTATAAAATTTGCCTAGCCTACCAGAAACAAAAAATTTCATACTGTACTCACCATTCAAGTTGACATCTTTGGCTTGCAGGAAGGGAGGATGAAATGGAAGGTGCATTTTTTTAGACTGTTGAGACGCCCCAGATAGGATCATGTTATTGTTTCAGCGTAGAATTATAGTTAAATGCGTTGAAATATGTCAGTGTTAAATTATCAACGTTGAGACTGAATTGATTTTTGGTCAGATTTTCAATATTGAAAAACTGATGGTGGCAAAACCTTGATTCAATGTTGATATAAAGTGAAAAACTGAAGATCAACGTTGTTTTAGCGTTTTTGCCTAATATGGAATCAATGTCATTTTAACATATGTGTGCTACCTGGGGTAAATTTCGACGTGCTATATATATTAGTGAGTCGGTCACACCAATGTCACTCTCATATTTCTGCACAATTTCCTTCTTCTTTTCGATTGTGATTTCTTCCTTTACCTTCTCTTCCTTCCTTAGCTTCTTTTCTAGCTTTTTTGCAGCCGTTTTGATAGCATTTAGCGAAATGAATTCAATAAAGCACTGCACTGGCCGAAATGACGCCCACAAACAGCCGTATCTGGGCTCCGCCTGCCACTTAGGGAAGCCTCTCTGACATCTTGGCTCTTTGTTTACAAACACACAAGAGGATAAACGTTTTGGCCTTCGGGTCGTAACTCAAAACTGGTCGTAAATCAGAACTAAAATTTTGGTCCTAACTCAAGTTGTTCGTATGTCAGTCTGGTCATAACTCGAGACTCCACTGTATTTGAATATTTTATTTTGATATGCTTACAATTAGGCAATTTGGTATCACATTTTAAAATACATTTGCATATATCTTTGCCCATTCCTAAGTGCGATAGGCAGTGCCTGGAGGGTGGGTGGACTTAATGTCTTCCCAAACTTATTTTCTCTCTTTCAGCTTGTTGAATGACCTCACCATTTGTTATTCTATTTTCCTGGAAAGCAGAGGACCTAAAGCAAATGACCCAAGAGTCTAGTCTTTACTGCTTGAGTGGTTTCTCTAGCCAGTCCACCATGTACCAGACAGACATGATGTTGTTGTGCAGGATGACCGCGTTTTGCACAGTTAAGAACTGGGTCGAGAATTCCCTTTCTGACGGCGGCAGTTTTTTGTCTTTTCTCAAGCGGTTCTATGCAAGACGTGGTATGTTGGAAACTCTCCTTGTTAACCAGGAAAGGGCATAGATGAGGCAATTATGTCAACATAGCTGTGAAATGGGCAGTGAAATGAAATTGGGATTTGCTGGCCACTTTTGTAGTCAAAGACAAAATATGTTATTCAGTTGTATTTGAAAATGTGGTTTTCCTCTTTGTTCTATGTATATTTTAAAGGGCTGGAATGAAGTTATATTCAATGTGGGTTTTTAACAGCTATTCTGGTTTCTTGCCACAGGCAAAAGGTATGCAATCAGGTTTGTCTGTGTCCATAAATTGCCTGTAGTGTTTGACTGTGTCAGTGTATGAGGTTTGTGATGCACTGGTATGCCATCCACGATGTTCCCCTCCCTTGTGCCCTCTGCTGCCTGCGATAGACTCCAAACCCCCATGACCACAAACAGGATAAGAGAGTAGGAATGTCATGTTACATCCTTGCACCTTAAAAAGTTTGTACTGCACAACTGAGTTTTGTGCTGTAATTCCCTAATCTATTTAGAAATCTATTTTAGTAATTTAGAAACTTGATGACGATATCCTGAATGCTGAGAGCACGCAGCAATATTTTTATCTGTGCACTTTTGTTTGGTCCAAAAAATGGAGAGAAATGGTGAGGGACAATTTGGGTAAAACCACCAAAGACAGGTCAAAGATGAGAAAGCAAGTGCTCACCCCGTTTTGACAAGCGAGGAGAATGAAAGAAAGAGGCTAAAACGTTAAAGCTTCATCAACACAACGACCAAGAACACGTTCAACATCTATGTCACTGTCCTGCCCACCCATGTCTCTGACCCACCAATCTATGTCACTATCACGCTTGCCTATGTCCCTGCCTTGCCTGCCTATGTCTCTATCCTGCCTGCCTATGTCTCTGTCTCACTTGCCTTTATCTCTTTCCTGCCCGCCTTTGTCTCTAACCCACCAATCTATGTCACTATCCCGCTTGCCTATGTCTTTATCCTGCCTGCCTATGTCTTTGTCTCACTTGCCTTTATCTCTTTCCTGCCTGCCTATGTCTCTGTTCCACTTGCCTATGTCTCTGTTGCACTTGCCTGTCTCTGTCCTGCCCGCCTGTGTTTCTTACATACCTCATACCTACAATTAGCTCCGAAAGAAACACTGAAGCTGAAGGCAAAAGTTGGCCATACTCCTTATTTGGTCTTTGAAATTTGTATATTTGTAAGTGTTTTGTTCTTTTGTCTCTCCTCTATTTTCATCGTTCATTAGCGCCATTTAGGCAGGAAAACTGTTCCCACTAGATGGCAGTATTGCAAAGCACAAGTCAGAATGTGGACCCCGAATTAATGCCTCAGGTTGTCAGGACGCGTTACGTCTGTTGTACTTTGCCTCAAACGGATACATATACAATAGTGGCCAAAATCGTGGAAACACTTCCAATTTTTACACATTTCAGACCTTTATTCCAGTTACTCCGGTTACTTATTTAATCATCCAACGTATGATATTTTAAACATTGTTTGCTTGTAAACATTACCACAGATATTCGTGTAGTAAATTTAAACCAAAAGCCCAATCCCAAAAAGGCTAGGTGTTTCCCCAGTTCTGGCCACTAGAAGAAGAAACTATTAAATAGCATCATTATTTTAAATGCTATATTTAATAACTTATCAATGATAACATTTCCATCCATCTTCCAGACATTTATCCAGTACAGTTTGCATGTGAATTTTTGTTACAACTGTTCAATAATAATAATAATAATAATAATAATAATAATAGGTTCAATAAAGTTTAGAAAATCATATCTGGCATATCTGGCATATCTGAATATTTTTTCCAGCACTTGTGTCTGCTGAGGTTGATCTGGACAATGTAAAGATCTGCTATGTATTGTGTCAACCAGCTTCACCACTAGATTCAGGTAGCAGCAAAGGCTTCTGTCAATTCTCTGTAGTAATATAAGACATTGATGCAATTTCCCACAAACCCTCCAAAGGGCTGTTTTATTCCAGGGGATGAGAGAGTTATATGCAAATACATCCACATTTCTATGAAACAGGAACAACAGGGCATTGCACACTTGCTCGTGTACTTTGCTGTCAGCTTATCAAGCACGTCAGGCCCCTTGCTTTGCCGGAGTTGTAGTCCAGGGTGATTCGTGGTTTCTGCTGCTGTGTATCTTTGCGCTTCGTGTTCATAACAAGGACACCCTTGTTATCCTTGGCCAATCGAACATGACAGCTTGGTGTCACACGCAGGCAGCATATTGTGAAGGATTTGCCGACTCGGGCTGCATCTTCAGTGGGTCATTAGGTAGCGCTGCCTGATTTGCTCCACACAGTTCCCAGTGCAGTCAGGCTTCTCTTTTGTAGCTCAACCCAAGTTACGGCTCAAGTCGGTGGGATGCGAAGGCGCTGTCGCATGTTGTGTTGCGACCTCGCAGCCTTTGAGTCCTACCCAGCATCACCCACGCCCTCGGCTGCCTTTCACGCTGCATGTCGGCCAAAGTTTGATGCCAGGAAATTTCTAAGGCTCGTTTGGCATCGTGTGCCTGAAGCGAAACCACCACCGCCCCCGTGACAGGAAGAACTCTTCGGACCATCAGGAGCAAGATCCCCACCCACTTTCTCTGTACATCTCTGGCTGCAGCCTGCAGGTCCCTCTCACACCAAGCCGGCATGGTGTCACGGAATGCAAATCACCCTAGATATAATGGGATATGATACCAGGAACAGCACAACTGCTGATTTGCCCTTCTGGCCTATGCTGTCCTTCACTTTCACCTTTCTCTTCTTCCAACTAAAACCAATTTACAGCCAGGGAAAAAAAAAACAAGAGACCACTCTATATTTTAAACAAATCTGCATTTTTAAATCCTGACTGTTAACTTATCCAACAATTTCTCATGAAACGTAGGACGACATCGAGTGACCTTCCAAAGGAATGGGAAACATTAAGTGCAGCTGTGAAGCGCACCGCTGGGACAGTTCATATCAGACTCCTAGAAGCAGGAATGAAGTCCCATAAAGCAAGGAAGAAGCCCTTCATTAATGAGAAACAGAGAAGAATCTGGACACACACACACACACACACACACTCACAAACACACATATAATTCGCAGACACAAGTCTATAAATTGAGAATTGAATGACACAAAAAATTGTGCTGTGGTCCCTTCACGCCGATCGTTACAGTTACGGAGCACCATCTCCCGATCTCCCTCGAAGCATTCCGCTCCAAGTTTGCCATATTCTCTGTTTCAAGGGTGTAAACGGTTCAGGTGCTGCTTGCATACCATGGATTTCAGCAGATGTAAATGTTTTGATGACTAGGGGTGTAACACGGCGATAACGATATTTCGCGACTGAAACATATGACGACAGGCATTGTCGGGGTGTAACAGCTAGCTCATGGTGATACAAAATCGTTTATTAATGTTAACACAAGAGGGCGCAATAGGCATAATCTCAGTTTTGCTTTGAGATTTTATTTCTGCATTTCGCCATCCGGAATAGGCTCCGGACCCCCCACGACCCTGGACAGGGCAAACGGTTTCAGAAAATGAATGGTTTTAAAACATTTTTGTGCATTTACATGGCTAGAAAGGAACAAAAGAAGTGAGATTTTAGTTTGTTTCCTCTCTTATTTTGTTGGGTATATTGCGAGTGTATCGCTCCGTGAGTACTGAATCGTCTATCAAACCAAATCATGAGTAGTGTATTGTTACACCCATGTGCGAAAATTATGGGGAATTGAGAAGGGT
>JAODKF010000138.1:42652-58900 GCA_026779585.1 Mormyrus proboscirostris
TCAGGCCAGGTAAGGAGAGGAAGACTAAACTAGTACCTTTTTCTGGACTTTTCTACCTTTTCACGGTGGTGCCAGTGAGTCAGCTGGACCCAGATGGCAGGCAGAGGTTATAAAAAACAGGGCTGCTCCCTGCATCGCAGCAGTCTGACTCTATCCAGGCCTGATCCCCAGTTCTGCTTTTCTCCTTTTTTTCCTAAATACAGCCATAACTCTGCCTGTAACAGAGGCACAGCTTGACCAGATGATGTAAAGACTGTCTTACAGCTTTTCAGGTTTTGTGTATTTTATTATCTTATATCATCAATTTCAAGAATGTCCCCTGGGATCAATAACATTTATCTAGACAAATATCATTTAGATATATTAATTTTAGATTATTATAATCGCTACAATTTTTAAATCTTGAAAGGCTTTTCACTGATATTTGGACCCCACCCTAGTTAAACACAGCCTCACAGTCTCCTGATATTTCCTTACTAGCCTCAGAGCTGGTTAATTTGTATTGATTTGTGTCTCTTTGTATTAGATCTCGTTACTCTCCAACCATGACTTTCATTGCATAAATACAGCAAAAGTTTTCATAAAAATAAGTTGAAAAGATGTATCCTGCAGCACAGTTAAAAACATTTCCACATGGTCATTAACAAAACGGATTCTGTTTAGTCCGATGCCAGATTTTCTGCTTTGTTTAGTCCACTTTCTTATCTGGATTAAATTTAAAGTAATGCTCTTGGTACATTCTGTGACGGTCTCTTGTCGATTTGAGGTTTGGCAGCGTAACAGGGAGGTACCTGTCGAGGGGCCTGAGTCACCCAGTCCACACCGACATTGGGTGTGGGCCTCGGTTTTTAATAAAACCCGAAGATGCTGAGCTTCTCCATCTGTTGCTTAAGTCGTTTTCTCAGGGACACATATGTTTATCTGTTGTGACACTGAATTGTGGGAAACACCACCTTCTGACTACCGTGATGTGGCACGCAGGTCATAAGCTAGGGAGCCCCTCAAAGCGTTCAGACTGATCCTTTTCTGTCTTCATTTCTTAAAGCCCGTGCTTGTTGTATAATTCAACAAAGCCCCCAGTAGAATGTGTGTGTGACTGTGTGTGTGTGTGTGTGTGTGTGTGTGTGTGTGTGTGTGTGTGTGTGTGTGTGTGTGTGTGTGTGTGTGTGTGTGTGCCCTCCATTTGCGTGTTGGATATTTAGTGTCTTGAATGGGAGATTTGCTGGCTAACATGGTTTGCTGGCGAGACAGTAAGCATTGAAATGTGCTGCGTAGCCGGTCAAGCAGACCCCACTGCGTTTTTGGACGCGAGGGACAGGGGGAGGGATTTAGCTGTTGACTTTGCCAGCTGGGGCCAGGAGGCTGCTCTCTGCTTTTTGCTCAACGGTCTCAACACTAACAGCACAAGTCTGACCGGGGGGGCTCTGGGTTAAAAACCCAGCACAATCTTCCTGCTGTATTCTGGTCATAGAGAACATACTGACGACACTGGTCTGGGCTTATCCCTGTTGTGTTTCCATCCATTTTCCTGGAGCCCATCCCAGGAAGCATAGAGCACGAGGCAGGGTAACGTGCTGGACAGGATGACAGTCTGTCAGACGGGACACGCACACGCAGTCACACAGCCTGCTTAGTCTACAGTCGCCATTTTACCTGACTGCATGTTTTTGGTAGGAAATCAGATCGTCTGAAGGAAAATCACAAGAATGCACTTGGAACAAAAACAGGAATCAAATGCACAACCTTGATGCTGTGAGACTGCAGTACTGCTCAGCCTGTGGCCAGTCTACTGGCTTATTGGCTTATCAGACGAATTCACCCAATGCAACTTTCAGTTGTGCATTTTAGGCGTGACGATGGGGTCAGGAGAAGGGTCTCTACTGGGCAAACTGAACCACCAGCGTCAAAGACACACGATCGGGTCAGTAACAGACAGGTTGCACTGTCAAAAAAAAATATATCACTTTGTACCTTTGCTTGTCACTAGGGCTTTACCCTCAAGGGTACGGTAATGTAATTTGTACCTCGGGGATGTTCCTCAGAGTCCATTTTTGTACCTTAAAAGGTACAATTACCTACAGCTAGAGGGTACAATTGGCAGACTCTTGCAGCCCCAGTGACAAGCAAAGGGACAATTTGATACTTTTTTCTGACAGTGTACTGGCCTTGATTCCAGGCTTTCAGGTTTCAGTATCAGCAAATCTGCAATTTAAAACAATCCAGCTTTTTTACTGAAATCGAATTAGGGCCACCACTATGTCATCAAGTGGTGTTTTTATCACAGAAGCCACACCTAACTTAAATGATTAAATAGCTCTATTTATATTCATCAGATATTGCTTGTATAAGAAACGATTTCTCAAGCAACACTCCAGCAGGAAATACACAGCCGTGAGTTAAGTGGCACCGCTAGGTGAAATAAACATCTGAGACTGACTTACCGGCAAACGAATCAGGGCATTTTGCATTAAGATAATAATTAAAAGGTTGTTGGGGACGACTTTGTGAGGCCACAGAGAAGGGTTTGCATGGTGTTTAGGAGAGACTGGGGGGAAGAGGCAGTACATCCTCATCTAAAAATGCTGCTCAAGAGATAGTAAAAACAGCGCAGCGGCAGCTGCTAATTTTAGCTCTGCACGGAGGCCGCCGGAGAGAGTGGCATTCATGGTAACGTTTGGATTTTATTAAACTCAATCTGCCTCATGTTGACTCAGCCTTTGTAGTATTTTCCATTTCGCTGCTTGTGTTTTTTTTTTTCCCCCCAGGAAGGTTTTACTCACCTGTTGCGGAGAGTCAGATCGGTTTAGTCTGCTTTGGCTCAGAATTACATTCACTGTCATTTAGCCAGGTTCATTTTTGGATATTAAAAGCAAAAGTCATTTTTCCACGCCGCACCCATTCCGTCCACACCCAGATTGCATGTTGCTTCATTTTTTAACATTCTGAGATGGGAACAAATTTTGTTCAATGTCAGAAAGTGACTGAGAATCATAGAAAAAATTAACCAGTGAGAAAGGAGCACAGGCAGATTTACATTTTACTTATTTAGCAGACACTTTAATCCAAAACAATGTGCTTTTTAAGTAAAATCGTCATGCCAAACCCGGGATTTGAACCAGCGTCTTTCCAGCCACAGTCACAGCATTCTAACCCACCAACTTGTATGGTAAAATGTGTGATTTGGGATGGAATGAGCAGTATATCAATAGGTAACACGAAACAGTCAATTAAAAACAAATAATAGAAGTTGTAGGACTTTGAAGTGCAGGCAGTCTGTTGAGCAATGAAGACATAACCACATTGTTTCAGAGGATAAGGGTTAAAGGTCGTGCCTTATGAGAGGTCTAGGGCACAGGTCACCGACGGGAGAAAGTGTCAGGCTGGGACAGCCAATCGAGAAAGCTGTTGCTGGCTTAAGATTTAGCATGGGGGGGGGGGGGGTGCTGCAGGGTGGCCAGAGTAGACAGCAGCTGTCCTGACATGAGCGAAGATGTTATTTGTGCCAGAGGAAGGCCCCTTGCCCGGGGCGGGAGGGACACTTTGCACACTGGCAAACGGAAATCCGATACACGTCCACGAGTAGAGTCCCTTCGCTCTATTTATACATGGCTCCAAGCTGCCCGGCCGGGACTGCAGGCTTGGCTCTCTAAACATATCTTATATATATCTCTAATATATAAAAATACAGTATAATATAATTTAATATAATATATAAATGTTAGGTTTTTTAGTGCACATATATCTTTAATCTTAAAAGTTATTTAAAAACCTGTGAGATCTACTCATCTTGGCTTGTGTAGTTCAGTAGTTGTGTAGTGCCTCTGTACACTGCGCGGCTTTGTACACTGCACGCCTTTGTACACTGCGCGTCTCGACAACCAGCCCCCTCACTTGTTAGTTGCCTCTGTGACTCTGTCATCCCTTGTTTCTCGCAGTAACTTTTAAACTTTCCAGTGCCATTCATTTTGCATTTTTAATGATGTGCCCAAGTATTACTCACAAACTTTGGACAGTCTTCTGGCCATAGCCCTTGTGATTGTGACGAGGTGACTGTACTTAACTAAATGTCTGATTTTACTTGACAGCATTCAGGATGAGCACTCTTATCTACCCATTTGTTCCATCTAATATATGCCAAATATAGATTTTTTTTCCCCCAATGCATAATTGAAAAAAATTATTATGCATAGTTGAAAACTAAATTATTAGTTTAGTTTTTGTGTATTTGGGTGAGAAGTGGAATGGTTTGATATTAAGCAACTTCACGATTGTCTAGAAACAATTATTTGACATTTCATGAAAGGGGTTTAAAGGTCACTTTGAGTAACTGTGTCTGAATCAAAATACCCGTAATGCTACATTTAAGAAATCAGTCACTTCAAAAGTTGTGGAACGTAGAATTTAAAGCAATTTTACTTTTAACTTGTTAGTTGCCCCGGTGCTGTGAAGAACAGTCAACACTGGTTGCTGTTAAGTTAGCTTGTGACCTGCTGGTCACACAGCCACGTCACAGGAGGTGCTGTGAAGCTGAGCCACTGGTCCTGCTGTCTCTGCATATTAGCATTAACATCTGTGTGAGGCTTGCCAAAGCTTTTCTCTGTATGCTTCATCTGTCTTGGCAGGAGACAAAAAGCTTGCGGCCTTGACACAAAAATCCTTTGTTGCATCTGTCTCCCCCAGTGAAGTACATGAAAGAGATGTCGGCGTACTTCAGGAGCGTCAACGCTGGGGGGCCTGCACCCTGGGAAACGCCAGGAGGATCCCCCAACAAGCAAGGGGCACCTCACTCCCCAGCGGAGCCCAAACTGGCACGAGAGATTCCCTTGAAAATGTGTCAGGTTACTAAGAAGCAATGTCCGCCTGACACTGAAAACAGGTACATCTGCTTCAGAGGCACGTACTGAAATAGTTTGTGTGGATTAACCTTCGGTTTAACCCTCCTTCTTCAGACATATTTGCGTAATTATCCAACAGCACGTCAGCAGTTAGCTGGAGATTAAATGCAGATGCCAGTCTTTACTTGGGGATCCTGTTCCAAAGGGCCAAACCAACGTTTTCAGTTTGGTGTTAAGTGAGTCTTTAAGGTCAGAGAAAGGCCACTTTCCTCTAGGTACACACTGCCAGTCAAAAGCTTTCGCACACACTTAGTTAAGCTACATTTGCACGTTACTTTTACGAACATTTACAGAAAATGCACTCAATATTCTTTGCGAACATACATTTACAGTATGTTCACCGTTTGAGTACCTTTATAAGCAAGAAAATGTCATTTCTTTGATTGATCAAAGTAACGTCCACTAGCAGGCATAACCGCAGAGAAAATTCAAGGCATTCTTTCTACAAGGGACGTTAAATACTGCTCTGTTTCATGGGATGAACTGGTGACTGGTAGTGCGTGTGTCAGATGCAGAGAAGCTGACAGGCGCAAATAAGATCTGTTTTACCATTTTCTCCCAACTGAAAACACAGTTAATGGCTCCTTCAAATTATATCCACATTGATAAAGATTATTTCTTTTTTGGTATTTGGTTGGAATTACTTTTATTCAACTGGTCATTTAGGTTCAGCCTAAACGTGGCGTAGGATTTTTGACAGGAAAATTAAGGGGCAGCCACTCAGCTTTCCTCTGTCCTTCAGGTACTTCAAGGTCATCTCCGCTGACCGAAGAACGTCTCTGTTCCTGCGGGCAAAGGATGCGGCAATGGCGCAGTCGTGGTACAACGCCATTCAGTCTGCTGCCAGTGGCCTGGTTCCTAAGGTGATAGAGGAGCTGAGAGGCATGCATGGCGGCCAAGAGGTCAAGCACATTGGCTGGCTCACTGAGCAGGTAATGGATCAGTGCCGCTAGCGCTAACTGCTATTCCGACATCAGTGTTTGTGGTATTCTGCAGTACTGTAGATGTTAAAGTAGACGGTTTTCCGCCAAAGAAATTTGTTTTCATTTTATAATTTGACCATTTACATTTTAGGTATTGTAAAGAAGAAATCCAAATATGCCAAATCAGGTACAATAGTAAGGTTTTGGTTTCAGAGCTTTCGTTCAGGCTTTGAATGAAAAGTTTAATGTTTTCATAGGGACATCCGAGTCAGTTTCAAAAGTTTCCTTGCTGGATCGAATCCGGTTTAATCCAAAGTTCCTCTAGGTCACATTGAACAGATTACTGCTGCAGAAGAAATGCTATAAAATGACCATCAACTCAGATAAACAGAGCCTGGGGCAATCAGAGCACAGCTCTTTCATGAGAATAGAGCCCAGATGTTGTGGACCACAACACAGGATGCCGAGGCAGGGATGATTCACTCACGGTTTAAAACGGTTTTATAATAAATCAAATGAGAAGCGTGGCTCTAATCCAACAGATGTGACTCATTGGCCAGGAGGAATCTCTGAAACGACGCCGCTGATTGCCAGCACTAACTCTTAGTGGGATGTTCTGCCCCAGCCGCCACAGGGCCCAGAGAAGTCAGTTTTGGCCATGCTGACGGAGAGAGACCTGGTCCTATATCATGCCCTGCCCGACAACAGAGAGTCCCTCTGCAGTCCTGATCAGAGCTACCCCTTAATTACCACGAGGTGGGCATGTGCGACACCTGCTGTAACATCTGTGTCCATGTGCCTTGGTAATATCAGTTACTATTGTTGATGGGTGGATGGATGGATGGATGGATGGATGGATGGATGGATACATACATATATCTGTGTCCATGTGCCTCAGTAATATCAGTTATTATTGTTGATGGGTGGATGGATGGATGGATGGATGGATGGATGGATGGATACATACATATATCTGTGTCCATGTGCCTCAGTAATATCAGTTATTATTGTTGATGGGTGGATGGATGGATGGATGGATGGATGGATGGATGGATGGATGGATAAATGGATGGATGGATACATACATATATCTGTGTCCATGTGCCTTGATAATATCAATTATTATTGTTGATGGATGGATGGATGGATGGATGGATATATACTGTACATATATACATACATAAATACTTTTTAGGTCCCAAGGGACATCTGATGCCTCTCCATCGACAGGAAGGTGACTTGTTCCTGTGAGATAAACAAAGGGAAACTCTACTTTATCAGACTTCTCATTCTCCTTATCTCCTTTTTTCTAACGTTCTCCTCTCAGATTGGTGCATTCAGGACCTGGGAAGACCTCCACCATCATGGATCCCGAGCTCACCTTCGTCCTCCGGAGTGGGACTAGAAAAGGGGTCGAGACCCACGTTTTTCAGGTTGATTCGTCCAAAGAGCTCTCGACCTGGACCCACATGCTTGTGGACGGCTGTCACAGCGCAGCAGAGCTCATAAAAGAGGTTACCACTGGTATGAACAATGCGCGCAGCCATCCCGCCATCTTTAATTGCTTATTCAGGAAAGGTGGGGTCCAAAGCAGGGGAACCGCCAAGTTGGGATGCCATCCCATAGCAGGGCATACACTCAAACACAGTCACACACTAAGGGATGTTAGAGACACTGTATTTTTGAGCACACATATTATGGGCAACTTAAAGATAGCATTTAGCTTAACTGTGGATGTACATTAGTACCCAATGGAAACGTACGAAAACAGTGAGAATATACCAATCTACTAATATACCAATCTGGTCATGTCAGACTTTCAAAGCAACAGCAAAATTGTGCCTATAGTGCCCTCTACTGATGTGTAAGTTAGACAGTCTTTAAGCTAAAGCTATCCTTTTTCCTGGCTTGCTGATTTCCTTCATTTTAAAGACCCCTGTTGCTGAAAAAAAAAGGTAAATTATCCCCCCATCGTTTAAAAAAAAAAATCTGCAACAGGTCTGCAAGCATGTAAAAACATAAGCAGTGTATTTATCTGCTCTGGTATGATGAGTCTCTGGATGTGATAATTCATCTGAACTTACTACAATTTTAATGTCGTTGGTGCAATAAAAGAATATTCAATATTCCAGACCTGTTGGAGTCTTCAGAGGGAAAGCATAGGACACCATGAGTAATTCTGAAATGGATTTTAAAGATTTCCGAGATTGTCTACTCACTCCAACCCCTTTAGCCTGCAACTGGAACGGGAAGGAGTGCATCTTGGGCATCCACATTGAGGAGGGCTTCACCATCTTCACGGAGGAGCCGGGCTCCAGGAAGACGGTCCTGCTGCAGCGGCCCTTCGAAAAGCTCCGCATGTCTTCTGATGACAACGTGCGCACCATGGTCTTGGACTTCGGCGGACCGGAAGCGGAGATCGTGAGTGTGCCCTGTTACTGTCCTTTTGGCTCCAGCAGGAGTGAAAAAAGTAGGGGAAAAAAACGCTTCTTAAAAGTCAGGGAGGGACGCGGGAGGGGGGGGGTTTAAAAAGGCGTTTTAACCAGTATGCATGTAGAAGAGCCCTGCGATAGACTGACATCCCATTCAGGGTGTCCACTGCCGTATGTCATGCTTTTTGGGATAGACTTCAGTCTCATAATAAGCATAACTTTGGTAAGCAGGTACTGAAGATGGATGGATGGATGGATGGATGGATGTTAACTAGCAGTAGTCAGAATCTTTCAGAATTCTGATGTTACTCTTAAGTTCATACTTCACTCTTCCGCGTGTGCTTTTGCCCCGCGGCGGCTAATGCTAATGGAATCTTGTGTTCATGCAACATTTGTCCATGACACAGATGCTTGTGGTCAGTGCTGCGTACAGCAGTGATGTTCCACCAGACCAGAAGAGGGAAGATGTATTCCAGCAAACCGAAATACAAGCAGTGTAATGACATGGACAAACTTTTTACGAACAGGTTCAAAGTCGTATGGCTTGGTGGTATTAAGGTAATAGGTGTACCGTGGTATTTTAGCCGGGACCTCACCATCTGGCAAATTATACTGCCAGGATTTCAAAATGCCAGAATAAAATTGCTTTTAAAAATTCCATATACCGCGGTACAAAGTCTGGACAGTGTGAAAACCTAGATATGCGGGTGCCTCCAGCCCTCCGCGTACAGCTACTCACCGGAACTACACCAACGACTATTCTTCCTCTGCGGTTTCTTGTTACTGTTGACCTCTGCTCTGTGAAAGTCAGTGTAGCCACCTACTGGAAACGCCCGATCTATTTCCTCGTGCGTGTGCGGTTGACGTGCATGATGTCCATCGGGCAAAAAAATCTAGGCTATACATGCATCATCCAGCTCCAAACCCCTGACGGTGAACTTTACACCACCAAACCTTGTGGAGCAAAAGTGCACGTGGAAAAGTGCGAATCGGCCTTTAGTAGCTTAGCTGAAGCCATGATACAAAAGAACAGAACTATGTAAACCAGTCTGTACAGGTATTTTGTTGAGGCACTTTACATGGCCGTGAGGGTATAAGCTCAGTGCTGGGACTTCAACTAACGAATTCCGGGATTTCAGACCATGTCCTGTAATGACTGATGGTAATTCAGACAAACTGTTTAACATGCTTTGACAAAGCTTTGGATTTTTATTAAGTTAGGCATTGCCGGGTGGAAATGGTGTATTTCTCACGAGTTTTAAAGGGCAGTAGAAATAAGGCAGTAGAAATAAGCTATTAAACATGTAGAAGCCAAAGTGTCCGATTTTTTTTTTTTCTACTTTTATTGATTAATGGGCCTTTTTTTTCTCCCGTCTTCCCCCTGACAGCAACTGGACCTCCATTCTTGCCCAAAGACCGTCGTGTTCATCCTGCACTCCTTCCTGTCCGCTAAGGTCAGGCGCCTGGGCCTCTTCGCATGACAACGGCAGCTAGACGGATATGAGGCAGCAAAGTGCTTTAGCAGTGAGAACTCAGGGGCTGAGAAGCCCAAACCAAACCACCACGGAGAACCGAAAGCGACATTGGACCCGGTCCCACTTACACACGGAGCAATGAGGCCTTAGGGGCAAACAACCACAAACCCATAACTGTCCAGTGAAGTTTCACACCGTTCTCATAACAACCAAAAAAAAAAACAGAACAGTTTTCTTGTCTGCATTGTTTTCAGTGCCGCGCGATTTGTGCTTATCAGCCTTCTGAAGGTAACGTTGGATGACAGAGGTTTCAGAGTAGCTGTGTACCCCAGACAGAATCATCTGTTTAGTGCGCCGAGTCTGGATAAACTTGTTAGATTTCCATGAGGGTGACCTGCGCTGTCCAGTGTAGAGGACTGTCTCCGTGCATGGGGCGTGCCATCTTGTCTAAAGTACACAATTTTCACATCTTCCTATAAGCACATAATGCAACATATTACTATGCTTAATTTTTTTGCATCGTTGTCACATTTTAATTGTAGTCATACTATGCATTTGGGCCTTGTTCCCCTTCACTCAAAATGAGGCATTGAGAAAATGTCTTTCTAACCAATCACCTGTGAGGGCTTTCTAACCAATCACCTGTGAGGATACACGGAGCACTGTTGTTAGAATTGAGAGCATTTACATGGCAGTTCTTAACTTTTTGTAACTTATCTACAAATAGATAATGCCACATTAATGATGAAACGAGGCTTTGATATGAATCATTTATTTATATACTGTATATAGTATATCGCATACTAATACTGAAATATTTCATTTTGTGGATAACTTGTTTTAAATTTATGCAGAAATCAGGATGCTTTCAATCCTGTTATTGTTGCTCTGCCTTCTGCAAGTAAAATGTAATAATCCTAATGAAACAACACATTAAACGCTATCTCAGGATGTTGTTTTGTGTAAGAATTTTAAAAGACAACAGATTGTGCTGAAAATGAGAAATTCAAATTACATTCATGATTTAATACAGACATATATATATGGCAGAGTTTTCGAGTATGGTATTTCAGCAGTGCTTAAAATATCTATTTAAATAAATATATTTTAAACTAAAATGCATTAAAATAATTGTGTGCCTTGTAAGGTTGATTGTATAAAGTAAAAGAGTAATAAACCTGGATTTATTAACCTTTATTCTGTTTTGTGTTTTTTTGTTTATATTTTTGGTAAATTCTGAAATGAAACGATTGTTTAATGTGTCGTTTTCACACTTTTCCGTTACAGTTTTGGTGAACATATCAACAATCCAACAAATTTGTGCACAAAATTTTGCATTTCTGCCTTCTGGATACAGTTACATACAATTACAAAAGTAACACTCTGTCTCCAAAGAAATTGGGACGTTGTGTACAACAAATAAAACGGAATCCAATGATTTGCAAATCATATAAACCCATGTTTAATTCAATTTGAATTTGATGTCAGAAACAAATTTCAAAAAAGTTGGGACGGGGGCCACAAAACACTGGAAAAGTTGTATAATGCTCAAGCAGAACACCTGGTTGAATATCCCAAAACTAATTAAGTTAATTGGCATCAGGTCAGTAAGATGATTAGATATAAAAAGAGCCTCCCAGAGAGGCAGAGTCTCTGTGCAGTGAAGATGGGGAGATGTTCACCACTCTGTGAAAGACTGTGTGGGCAATGTTACAGTGCAATGATGTAAGAATGATGTTCTTCAATTATTGCAAAGAATTTGGGAATTCCATCA
Source organism: Mormyrus proboscirostris (assembly GCA_026779585.1). Lineage (NCBI taxonomy): Eukaryota > Metazoa > Chordata > Actinopteri > Osteoglossiformes > Mormyridae > Mormyrus > Mormyrus proboscirostris. The sequence continues at coordinate 54,152 of JAODKF010000138.1, forward strand.
TGAACAGTACATAATATCATTAAAAGATTCAGAGAATCCAGAGGAATTTCTATATGCAAAGGAGAAGCCGAAAACCAATATTGAATAGCCATGGTTTTCAGGTCCTCAGGCAGCACTGCATTAAAGACAGACGTGATTCTATAGTGGGAATCAGTGCATGGGCTCAGGAACACTTCCGAAAACCATTGTCTGTGAACACAGTCTGTAGCTGCATCCACAAAAGTAGAATGAAACTCCTCCATGCAAAGAAGAAGCCAATATCTAAACATGATCAAGAATCACCACCAACTTATCTAGGCCGGAATTCGTTTAAGATGGGTTGAGGCAAAATGGAAAACTGTCCTGTGCTGTGTTGAATCAGATTCTTTTGGGAATCGTGGATGCTGCGTCCAACAGACTAAAGAGGAGAGGGACCATCCAGCTTGTTATCAGCAGACGGTTCATAGTATAGGGGTGCATTGGTGCCCATGGCTTGGGTAGCTTGCATATTTGGGACATCACCATTAATGCTGAATAATATATACAGGTTTGGGGCAACACATGCTGCCATCCAGGCAATGTTTTTTTCAGAGAAGGCCTTGTATATTTCACCAAGACAATGAAAAATCGCATTCTGTGCATATTATAACAGCATGGTTCCATAGTAGAAGAGTCAGGGTGCTAGACTGGCCTGTCTGCAGTGCAGACCTGTCATCCATTGAAAACATTTGGTGCATCAAGAAATGAAAAATACAACTGTATTTGAACTGTTCTGCAGTTGAAATCATATATCAGGCTAGATCGGGACAACATTTCACTTTCAGAACTCCAGCAACTGGTTTCCTCAGTTCCTAAAGGTTTACAAAGTGTTTATAAAAGAAGAGGTGATGCAGCGCACTGGTAAATACGCCCCTGTCCCAACTTTTTAAAAATGTGTTGCTGGGATCAAATTCAAATTGGTTATATATTTGTCATAAAACAATAAGATTTCTCAGTTTCAACATTTGATATGTTTTCAGTTAAATATGGATTTATATTATTTGTAAATCATTGCATTCTGTTTTTATTTACATTTTACACACTGTCCCAGTTGTTTTGGAAACGGGGTTGTAACAAACTTTAATATAATAATGTTAAACACTATACAGACTGACTCACATTTTGGGATTTATCTATATGTTCTTATCACTGGTGAAATTGTTTCTCTGCCAATTATACAAAACAGACTCCTGTGCTTCATATAACGTGCATGTCTGTTGTACATCATACCTACATGGGAAGGGAGCAGAAAGGAAATGTACAAAAAGACACGGTAGGAGTGTGAACAGGAATGCGGAGGGAGTTTTAGTAACTGCTTTCCAGTAGAATCCATGTGTGGCGAGCTGGCTGGACAACCATGGCCATTCAACGATTACCGCGGCCCAGGAGAATTACAGGCTTGTGGTCGTGCAGTGTGTGCAGGGACTTCGGGACTGCATGTCATCTCCTAGACTAGGATTACTCTGTCAAGGAAATAAATGACTGAATGAATGAATGTGTGTGTGACACGTTTTCCTTATAAATATCTTTGTTTTCCGCTTTCTGCGTTTTTGGTTTAACTTCATGCCTCTACTTTAGAAATGCCCTGGGTTGGACTCGGTCTATCTGTCCTCGTAATAGGCAGCAAAATGTTATTTTTGGAAACGCTATCATGGGAAATGCTGAGCCAATTCAAACGCTCAGTTATCTATTATTTAGTAGGGATTTTTTTCCGGTAGCAGTATTCTAATCCTCTGCTCCTCCGATATGGTATATCAAACTCTAAACAAGCAGGATTACAAGCAGATTAGTTTGAAACAAACTTTTGTGGACGACTGTATGGCACAATTAAAAGTCAATCGGCTTCAGCCAGCATATAATTAATTTTTTCCTACGACCTCTCACTTCTCATTTCAAAATAAGTATTTTCCAATAGACGAAAACACGTCACATTATTATTGTTGTTGATGATGACCTAAATCCATGAAGGAATCCAAAGACGAAACCCTAGTTCATCGTAGAGCACCCAAACATACATACACCCAGCGCAATTCGGAATCAACATCTCTGCAGACAGATATCACAGCATGCCGGCGGAATGTCAAAGAAAGAAGAGATTTCGCATCAACGTGGGACAACGGCGTAAACTATGGAACTAGAACCGTGGTTGGCAGGAAACGCCCACGTCTCCACTTGTGAACCAACAGCGCCATCTGGTGTGCGATATGTATTACATATCGTTAGTTTATCTACACTAAGTGGAAATCTTAGCTAGTATCAGGTGGGACCAATTGTGCCCCCAAAACTGCTGAATATGTCTGTCTCTTTCATACAGAGCGAGATGGTACATGCAAAATTACTCAATAAATGAAGTATCACTGTTAATTAATGAGTTTGCCCATTGTCCTCTACCCTCTCTCATTAATGAGTTTTTGGCCACAGAAATGCCACTGTCTGGATATTTTTTGTTGTTTTGGAGCTGGGAGGGAGTAAAAACGTGGACCGGCATGGGATCCCTGAGGACCAGGATGGGAAACACTGCCCTAAACACTCCAGTGTCTGAAAATCCAAGTTGTGTGTCTGTGTGTGTGCATTTGGGAACATGCACTTTTATCACAGTCTAATAATATGTGCTTTGGCATTCTCGATTTTACAGCTTTCTCTGATATTGCTCTCTTCTTTTCAATGGTTAATTACACCAATTCAAGACAACCAATTGTGAGAGGAACACGCTGTGTTCAGCTTAGCGCTGGGTTTGGTCTGCAGCCCTTACCCAAGCGGCACCACCTCGTCGGGCAGCTTCTTTCACTGACACAAGCGCTTCGTGTTCTCCGGCGTTTCTTATTTATGGATCTAGCGGCTCATTGTGGCATGTAGCTGGACAGTCTTCTGGGCTAGTGTCCTATTTCCTGGATAGTAACACCAGATAATCGGAATGTTCCAGGACTATGTCATCTAGGCTGTCACAAGGGGTTGCACTCAAAAAATGAATAAATAAAGAAATAAGAACAGCAGATTGAATACATCATGGAATCTTTGTAGCATTGTATAAAGTTTGCAAAATATGCAGTGTGACACTAATTTCACATAAATAGACAAAGAAAAAAAACACCCATGCACACCTGGCTTTGGGGCAAATACAGAGAGAGGGAATAACGATTCTATTAATCAGAATACCAAATCAGAGCACAAAGGGGTTGTATCAGCCTTCCCCATTGTGTGAGGGGGTTGCTATGGAAACCAGGCCATGCGCCCATCCGTATCTCCAGTTTTTTTTTTTTTTTATCAGTTTGCGATAGCTGGAGGGAGGGGGGGTAGGCTGGGGGAAAAGAACATGCAAGGGTATTTGGATTTGGAATTGGAAAAAAAGGCACAGAAGAAAACAAACAACCCAATGGGTCTGTGAGGACTGTGATAAAATATTGTTTCTGCTTCCCCTCCCCCCACCTGAACTATTAGCCTTTTTTCTCTACCATTCTCAGCCTGCATCCGTGTAACATGCATAGAGGAGACAGCAGCTGTGCATAGGAAATAGTTAATATAAAGCTGTAAGATAATCTGTCAGGGCCTATAAATGGATTAAGCTTATGTGTCTGGCTGCTCTTGTTTCAATACACCGAGCTCTGAGACTACCTAAAGACACTGCCAGTGGTCAAAATATCAAATCGTGCCCTAGATGATATATAAACCAAGAACTAGCACAATGGCCCACGAATAAGCATTGTAGACTCAGCTGGAGGTTGGAGTCGTAGCTCTTTGTGTTGAGGGAGTAAATGGCGCTGGCTTGTGTCCGTATGTATTTCCTCCTATAATCCAAAAACACACAGTTAGGTAAAGTGGCGACACTAAATTGCTGATAGTGTGAATTTGTGCTCTGTGGATGGTTTCCTGTCTGATGTGTCCCCACCTTGTGCCGCAGGGTTCCTGGGATAGACCCAAGGCTCTCTGTCACCCTCTACTAGATATATGGCTATAGAAGAATCTATAACCTAATAATATCTTCTGAAAGAATGCCTGTGCCCAAACTGCTATACTTAAATGTTCCTTTTCCAAATATTTATCCCATTCTTAGCACATCACAAGCTGCTACTGAAAACAAATTATGTTTGCAACCTTTAAATAATCAACCCTAACCTCAACTTAACTGGAGTTTTGTGTCCAGGTTGTCTATTTCATGCTGTGTCTGAGGTGCCTACGTTTTAGGAGAGCTGAGTGTGCACTTAATCTAGTGTACACTTCAGTTAGTGCGCACTTGGTCTAACTCAGACTTCCTGTGCTACAACATACTATAAAAAGGGCACATGTGGTACCTAATGGTGTCTGAGACTTTGACCAATGGAGTATGAGGCTAAAATTATAGCCCTTGACCAGATATATAGCCTGTAGCAGGCGATGGGTAATAATTTAAATATAGGGCTGTAAAATCATCCTCAGCCATTCAGCACATGTTCTCATTTCCCACAAGTGGCATTACAGACATACAGGGATGAAGGCTCACGGGCTGCAGGAAGACGTGAAGGACATTCAGCTAATGGCTGACCAGACCCCAACACCCCTCTCCTCACCAGATCACCGGCGGCTCTCAGTGGTGCATTTCTGGCTGCTCCGTGAGCTATCCAGGGATGCATGGAGGACACTGTGGTTCCTGTACTTCTATGCCACCCATCTACTTCCCCCTGAACTCCATCAGTCAATGTGAATTCTCATAAGCCTTTCAGGCAGGCTGCACAAGGCAAGCGGGGGGTCAAAGGT
>JAODKF010000138.1:77776-100825 GCA_026779585.1 Mormyrus proboscirostris
CCCCACGTGCAGAAGTAATGCGATGGATTAATGCACCCCAGCAGCATTTGGTGCAGGAGTCTGATTCTTTTATTTGATGCGCGATTCAACCAGCTAAGCGTAGATAGCTCATAAACATAGACTGTCGTCAACTGATGGAATATCCCTGTCTGCATTTTTCAGCGGTTACATCAAGGCATCGCTCGCGGTGCCTCCGATGTACGCAAAGCAGAAAAATGTAACACAATATAACATAATTTGGCTCTTTGCAACTAACCCGGCATTTATTGTGAGCAATTCAATGCACTCACAGTTTCTTTGATTAATAGTATTCAAATAAAATCACCACGCAATGTACTTATAGAAATTTACGTGAGTGGGCGTATTTCGTGATTTATCCAGGGAAATATGTGAGCGCGACGGCAGGGGCCGCCTGCCTCACCTGCTTCTGCTCCTCCCCCAGGCCGTCCCACATGGAGGCCACGATCTTAGAGACGTCCCCGAAGGTGGCGTTGGGGTTCTGGCCCTTGATGGCGGCCTGCGTGTCCCTGAAGAAGAGCGCATAGGCCGACACCGGCTTCTGGGGCTCGTTGGGGTCCTTCTTCTTCTTCTTCTTCTGCGGCTTGGGTTTCTTGATCATCTCCGAGGGGGGGCGCTTCTCCCCGGCGATCTGCGGGGTGGGGGGGTGGGATGATCAGTGGCCCAGTAATTGTAGGCCTGTCTAACAAGCATGCGGGACACACTCACATGTCCCTATGGCTGCCCATAGTACCCAGATAAAGAACCTTCTACTTCTAACCATTAGTGAACAGAAGCCATAACGCAACAGTGGTTAATTTTAAGCAATTCAATGCATTTTACATTCTGAGGAAGTTTGGAATTCCTTTGGGGGTAAACAATGTAACAGTCTACGTCTACACTAAATTACATTACTGATTTACAATTTTAAAAAACGCAATACGAGGAAATTTCTAGAATCCATTGTGTGCTATACTGTATGGAATATTATGTTATAATCAACAATGATTAGTTACTGATATTTCGTGTTCGGCCAGCTTGATTTAAAGGCACATAAATTATCCAGGGAAATCTCAAGGACTTAATGAAAATTTTTATTTAAAGTATTTATTTAGAACTGGTGCTATATGAGCTGCGCTGATCTCTGCTATTTAAAACGTTATTTTTAAAGCCTTAATTTTACAGGCAGTTTGTTATTCCTAAAACATGGCAGGTTATTTTCCATGCACAGTCAGAAATATAATGCAGCCGACCAGAGTAAAGTGTTCATTGATAAAAGCTGTGTGGTAAACAAATGGTATAAGGCCAGAAGGTGACGGGTTCTAATCCTGACCACCCTTCAGGTGGTCATCAAGCCAGATTTCTTCAGTGAAATATTTATTGGCATAAGTTATTTCATATTTAGGCAGGTCCCTCCCCAACATGATGGTCCCACTGCATTTCATAAATGTGCGACATCATAAAACTGGATCGGGTCCAAGTGTCAAACTAGTAACTTCCAGTTAATTATCCAAATTGCTAATCACTTATTTGACTTCGAATATGATGTAAATGCCTGTGTTGGACGCTAATTTTGGTAATCACTAGATGCTCATAATGCCTGTATATCCGATAATGCAACCTGCTCACCTGCTGTACATGTGTTTTGATACTACAAGGCTGCTAGGGCTTTTTCAGAGCCTGACAACAGTGATATCCAAAGTTCATGGGAGTTTTATTTACACAAAAATACTCTGAGGGCATTAAGAAAAATGATTGGTTCAGGGATAACCAATCAAATTGTAGAGGAGGTTGATCCAAGCGACTAGAGGAGACGGGATCGACAATCAGGTGTCTTGGTTCCGCCTCCTCCAGTTGCTTGGACCAACCTCCTCTACAATCTAATTGGTTATCTCTCTGAACCAATCATTTTTCATTCTGCCCTCAGAACATTTTTGTATAAGTAAAACTCCCACAAGCCCATTCAGCCCCCGTCCAGACTTTTAATCAAAATGAGAAATCTACTAAGATGCATGCTTCTTAAACTACAAGGGTGGGAAGAAAAGTGAACGCACAACAAGGGAACATGGTTTTACTACTTTCTTTCATCCCAGATATATCCTTCAGGCACCACCGAAAACTTGGTTTCAAGAGGCTTAATGAACTAAAACTGTGTTTTTAAGATCTAACAATTTGCCTGTCTGCAAATCCAGCTAATCTATTTTGGTGCTTTAACAGCTCTTCCATACCGGATTGTGTGAGTCACATTAAATACTGCTCTCATCACACTGATTTACTTTGACCTAATTGCAGTGACTATGTCGTCAATTGATCATGTATCACTGTGCAAACTATATCAGAGGTAATTTAATGAGATAGGACTGTGTAAAAGTATGATTCAAACCAAACTATGTTAAAAAGAAAATACGAAAATTCCATGGGAATTTGCTTTCAGAAAACTGCAGAAACCCAATTCCATTTGGCAGTAAATAGCTTGGATTCATCACATTTTTCTGTTGAACAGTGGTTAACGCTAAATCCTAAAAGAAACACAGAATATGGCCCAACTTAAATACAGAAGAATAGTACGTCTTAAACGATGGCTGGCTGGCTAAATGTTAAAGAGCTTCAGCAACTCTGCCACATTCTCCTGCCACTTTCAAGGATTTATTTTCAGTCGTTAAATATATATAATTCAGGAAAATAAAAAGAGGAAAATATAAAGTCCACAAAATATATCGCTAATACTACATCCATAGCTGTCGTTCCGAAAACCATGTTAAAAGGTACATGACATTTTTGTAATAATATGCCATAAAACGTCACAATTCCACATGTTTTTCTATGAAAAATACAGTATCTTCATAAAAATAAGCACAGTATTCCAATGTATTATTAAACTACATTTTTGTACATACAAATTAGGGTGAAAACTCTCTCTAAGTTATTGTTCTGTTCATTCATAGGTTGAATATATTAAAGAGGCTAATAGAATCATAATTAGAATTCAAATTGACATCATTTACCACATATCTTCAACATACGGATAAGACATCACACATGGCACTCCAAACTGCCCTGAGTCGAACTTGCAATTAATTGGCGAGACCACCATTGCACATGTTCTGTGCTGGCACTTTACACAAGTGGTTTGTTGGTACTCAATAGGTAGACAAAATTATTATGTGTGCGTAGGTTATGTGTGCATCAGATACGTGCGTCAACACATAAAGTAAGCAAGATGCAGTGCTGCCCCCACAGGCGCAAACATCAAACTCCGCTTATGTATGGTACTCTAGAATCTAATACTCTATACTCTAATACTCTAGACCTTTTGAATAGTATGGGACTACAGTGCATTAAAAGTGTCCTTCTCCCTATTCGTTGTTTTGGGTACTTACAGGCTGAAGCACTGTTGTAGCGGTAATCTGAAATGAGGGTTGTTATGATTCACTAAAGCAAAGCTAACATTTGAATTTGAATCAGTCTTGTTTGCACTGTTTTTAGAAACATATCTGCATCTGCTAAAATACAGCAGCAGCACAAGAACGTAAGAAAATAAGCATTGGCTGTTATATCTGATCCCTGCAGTGAAGAGAATCTGTCCCTTTTATAAAATTGCACGCACCGCGAAAAAAGTGTTTTTCTCAAAAATGGGCCATGCTTGATATGGCGCCGTTTTTCTCTCCAGATCATGACAAATCTACGAAGATCAATAGCTTATTACTTCAAGGGTCAAATGAAGAAATATCTTTCTCCCAGCCTACTTCTCAACATAAACACCCCTTAAAACAAATCTCTCTAAGAAGCATTCAGGAGTGTCAGGGTGGGTTAAATTGAGATCAGAATGGTTCTGATGCTTAAATGTTTAATATTGAGCTCAGGCTGGATCAAAAGGCAACATACAAAAAGTTACATAGTTCATTCAAGGCAACTATTAGCTAACTACAAACTCAGAGCCACAGATCTGTATATGTAGCAATACAACAACGAAATAGCAAAAGACATTATGTTTATGTGGGATGTCTGACATCTAGGCCACATTCATAATTACTCCAAAATGTCTTCACTGAAATTCATGATTTTATTTTTTACGTAACACTGACAATTGAGGTTTTGACTGCAATGGGTCGTACCAAGAAGGATCATATATCATATGTGATCCTTCATGATCATGCGTCGCTCGACTGCGCCGAGGAAAAGCTGTTGATCGTGAACAATATTCGTATCATTTTCCCCCAACGCTTGCCCGGGTTCTTGGGGCACACAGATTTACTACAGACCTGAAAGGCACCATGGGAAAAACTCAAAAGGCATATGATGCAGCTGGCGAATATGCCACCCCACGCGTGCCCCACCCCACATGCCAGCACTCACTGCCACTTTGACAGCAAAAAAAAAAAAAAAAAAAATATATATATATATACAGTTTCCACGCCAGTACCTTCAAATGGGAATCGGTTTCCTCTTCCTGGGTGGAGCTGGAGGGGGAGGGCGTGGCTGATTTACTTCCTGGAGGTGAGGGGGAACCATGGGTAATAGCACTTCGCAGGCCAACCTGGGAGCTCAGCTGGGACAGGGCGCTCATGTGGTGGGGCAGTATCCTAGGTGATCTGTTTATCAGGGGGTTGTGGTGGACGGCATCATAATGTGAGCCATCTAGATGGGTCATCTCCTGGATCTGGGTGAGAGAAGAAGACGAACTTTACCAATTGTTCATTCCCAATTGTCTACTGTCAAGGCGGTGGCGTTTAAAATGCGAGGTTTCTCCTTTTCTCGCCCTTGTCGCTAGAGGGCCAGGGAAGGGCAAAATGGGGGGGGGGGGGTCCTCAGGCCACTTGCTCCCAGTTGCAATCCTACGCATGGTTGGACGAGTCACCCACTTATCCCTCTCTCCTCAGGATAAAACTCAGCCCATGCAGACTCCCAGCCTATTCAGCCTCCTTGGATATAGACTACCCTGGCTGGTACTTTGTCAGCTAAAACGCAAAGCTGCCAACGGTAAGAGGCAAGTCAAGTGTTACCTGAAGACTGAATATTTACAAGGCGTTACATTCCGGTTGCCCCAAGTCCTTAATAAACCTCCCAGCTATCTGCGAATGCTACAGTGGTCCAGCATAAAAGCACAGAATTTGAACATGACGGACATGTTTTTATAGGTTTCTGCTATTGACATGTTGAATGGCGCGGCTCCTTCATGTTGAAAGCTCTTCAAAGTCCTCTGCAACTGCTCCATTCACAAAGAGCAGATTATCTTTCACTCAGATGATCACAAAAAAAGCGTCAAACTGGTGGCAGAGTTCTCTCCTGGAGAGCCCTGCAGCCACAGAACATCTTATCCAATTTTATTGGAGGATCAGGCACTAAATCAGTGTTTCAATCTAGATTAAAAAGTCGAGCTTCTCCAATTCCTAGGAATATGTGCCGAGTTAAAGAGATTCATGACTGTTTCAGTAAGTGTTTCATACCTATGAAGAATTCAAGTGTGTTGGGTTCCTGATATCAATAATGAGATCTTCTATGCTACCACAAATAGAGGTTTATATATTTTCCTGTGATAATTTCTGTGTTCTATGAGTGCTATTAAATTAAGCAATTGATTTGTCTGTGGCTAAATTTGTTAGCAATGTAATGAAATTTAGCAATTTAAACTTGGCAATTTATAAAAAGTGATTGTGGTTTGGTAATCAGTCACATTTGCAAAATGCTTAATAACTGAACGCTGTATTTCCAAGCTGTTGCTATGGAACATAAAATAAATTCAGGCACAAGGCAAATGTAGCTTTATAACCAGATTCACAAGGGCTGTTTGTTACCCTTTGGAACACAGATGACAACAGTGCACCTTCATTTCTGGCTTCATAAAACTCCCCTAACGGCTTTTAGCCAAAGCAATCTATGAAAACAACAATGTCATTCTTATGTATTTTTGTCCAAGGGGCGGACAATTAATTATATATCATCCAAAGTGCCTTGTAACTACACTAAAAGGTAAAATACTGCCAGAAATAAAACAAAGGGTATTTCCATAACTGCTATTGTTTTTGTGAAATACCCATGATTCAGCCAGCCAAACAATGGCGTTAACAAAGTAATTATCATAGCTGCACAAGTATTTGTTAAAAAAAAAGGGTAATTGCATTAACATTGTCCAAATAAAATAAAATTGGAAGGTCCTGCTGGATCAGTACTTAAGAAAGACTGGAAAGAAACTGTAACACAACACCCAAATCCCCAGCCATTATAATCGGCCCTGGTTGGCTATTGGAATAAAATATTAAGTAATGTGGCTGGGAAGCCAAAACTATCATTAAAGCAAGCCTGTTTGCGTAGCCTCCATCGCCCTGCCTCCACAGCAGTCAACAAAGGGGCTGTCTGAATGAGCAGGAACACTGCTCATTTTTATCACCCATTCTGTATGGGGCTGCCCCGCAAAAAAGGCAGAAGCCACACATCCACCACCACCCGGCCAGTGCGAGGCTGCGAGGAGAAACACAATCTACTAATTAAGGTAATAAGAGTAAGTTGTTCAGCTATTAAGAATAAATTATTTATGCATCCACGCCTCATCCAGCCACTTATCCTGAGCAGGTTTTCAGGACTTATTTATATATTTACTGAATATCCTTTTCCTAAAGAAAAGATAAGAATATTATGAATGCATTATACATGAAATAATATCCTACAAAAGTAGTGGTCACCTGACAAACATGACACGGGGAAATTTTACAGATACGGTTCTTTGCCCTTGTATGATAGATGCATTGAAAATTCATGGTTTTAGCTCGATCTTAGAGAAGTTGTGGCTTCCTGTAGTGTTTCATCAGCTGAGAGACACAAGAGCCATTCCTACCATCCATCTTTGAAAGGGAGATAAAGTGAGCAGGGAGACTGGCACGCAAACACAACGGTTGCCATAGCAGTGCACGCTAATTGTTTTATAGTGTCGACCACAAAAGGAGCTAATGTCCAGGCAAATTGCTTTGTTTGGCTAATAATGCTTCGCTTGCATGAGCCAATGGGAAACAGGTGTATATCAAATTAACTTCAATGGCAAAGACAAGGGGGGAAGAGCGAAGCTATTTTAAGTCCCATTGAAAACCTCACATTTTCACTTGTCTTTTGTTCTCTCCATCCTGCCTCAGGGGAGATTTGATTTAATTTAAAGCATAAGAAACATTTTTTTTTTGTATTTCAGACATGAAACATGACCCTCCCCTACCTCTTGCACCTCCACCATGCACACCCAGCCTCTGAAGGAGGAAAATCAGGACATGTGAGATAAAGCCTTTGATTTATTGAAGAAAAAAAAAAAAAACTCAGTGCCGTATTCAAAACAACGATGACAGCAAACAAATGGTATCCCTGAGAAGAACTGTTGAGAAATATTGTGCAGTCCCCGAATGCAGGTTCTTTTGAAAGCATACCCTTTAAACCCTAAATCAAAAGGGAACATTTGTTTGTACCATATTTTTTTGTTACGTACATGTGTTAATGTAATCTGAATGACTTCTGTTACCTATTCACACTGCCACTGATAAACACAACTTTGCAAAATGAGCCATAGTACAGGCCCAGCTTAATTAGTAGGCTGTTAAGCAGATATTTGCATGCTCTGATATTTCATGACACACCTCCAACCTATAGAAGCATATAAACTAAGTTGCAAAGATGCAGGATAGGGCACTGCAGAAGTCCTCCTTTCCAGATCCCTTCACCCTAAGTTGTTTCAGCTTACATAGTCTGAACCATATTTGCCAGAACGGTTTTAGGTCCCAGGGCAAGTCTTCAAGGCTCAAAAGGCAACAGACAATAACAGCCACAGAAATGTATACATTTTGCTTGTCCTCCCGTTCCTGTTTATGACAGCTCATGCACTGCCTTCAATAACACTGTCATCCGAGATCGCATGTAACAGGGGTCCATATATTATTGCAAGAATTCCCCACAAGATGATTTTAACACCGAATGGTACCGATATTTAGTTAAACAATGTTTCGCGTATGTATATAGAAGGGGGGAGGGGGTGGGGACCCGCGGCGAAATTTAATGCCGAGCCCAGGCATGAACACTGCAGAGATGGATGTTAGTAAATACCCTCCTTTTGCCTTATTTCGCTTGATGGTGACGGCACCCCCTCCTTTCAACCCAGCCGCCAGCGTTAAGTAAACACAGGCTTGTGTTTCTAAACACCATCAGCAGCGCAGCCTAACTCCCAGGGACTGGAAACATCTTGTTGAGGCTAATAGCTTACTTGCCAGGTTCACGATCGCTATTGTAAAAATCACTGAGCATTTAATTGAAACAAATGACTATAATAATAGGACATTATCCCCGCAGGCTCAGGGCCGCGGCGGCTTTAATTATCGCTCCGCCGCCACGCAGATACCGGGGAAGGGAGCCGCAGACGCGTTTCGGGCACCGCGGTGGGCGTCTCCTCCAACCCCCAAGGAGATCGCTGCCCACACTTTTATTCTGCCGTTGTTTCTGTTTGCACTCAGACCTGCCCTGTCCCCACAAGATGTGTATAAACTGGGAACGCTAAGCATAAACAGATGGGATTTATAAGTCCGCTGTTTTAAGTGTTTCTAAACAAGCTGGGGCCACCTACATTGCCAGAAGTCATTTACATTAAATTAAACCTCCATATAGGACCACACACGCAATGCAATATAGTAACATATCTCCGAGCGTCCATTAGTTATACTCATATTGCACTTATATCATGAGAGGAAAGAGAAACACAATACGTTTTGAGGGACATAAAAGAATCCCTGAAAATATGCTGTCCTTTATTAATACGTGATGCACAGTATTGAGGTTTCCCACAATTCTAGGGCTCAGAAGAATCGAAATCTTACTTCCTTTTGCAAATAGTGCTAATTTCCTCCAAATTAAACTCTGCAGGAGTAATTAATAATTTATTTGCACTGCTCGTTCTAGGTAGGCAGCTGCTTAACCGTTCTGGTTTCCCTGAACATGTTGGCCGATTTTAATTATTCTTCAACATTAACAACAGTTGTTATACTCTATTCTGTTCCATTCAAATGAGCAATTAAGATGAATATTTATGAATATTCCTTGGTTCCACTTAATTTAATTTAATTAGTACTTAATATCCCTACCCTTTTGTAACAATACTAACTCCACAGATAAAAAAATAAAGCCTTTTATTTAAAATATCATTATTTTCCCCACAATGCACTTTATCTTTTGTTCTTTTTATAATTAAATACTAGCATTCTGAAGCTTTTAAATGTAATTCAGTGTTTGCTATCGTGCGATTCCCTTTCACGGCGATGCATATTTAACCCGCTCATCTTTGGCGTCACATTTATTTTCGTACCATTCACTCCAGCCGGCCAATAAATATAGGGCTCGCATGCAACATAACACGAAATCCGGAACATGAATGATACATTAAGGAATTTTATTTATGCAAGTCATTTCTTCACCCCAATTCCTCTTGTTAATCATTAAGAAGACAAAGCCAGTACCACTAACTTCATATAACGAGCAGCTAAGATTATTAAACATTGTGCGACAGATATTCATATTGCGACGATAATGACAAATATGCCCTTAGTTGCACCAATAACACAGTGGCTCTGCCAAGCCACTTCTGCACCCCAGACCTTCGCTCCGTGTTTAAACAAGTTGGCGGTGCCCTCTTGGCAGTGCTTCACGTTCCTCATTACCGGGATTGTCAGGGCCGCCACCCTGTCAAGAGACATCAAACAACTGCCTCCTGTTTCACGAAAGAACAGATCTGAGCCGTGCCCGATGCCACGAGTTGCAAATATCTTTAAGAAAGCGCCGGCAGCAGCAGCAGCAGCTGCAGACTGGCGGGGTGTAGACCCCGAAGATACTGCGTACGGAGAATTCTCCCTAATGAGGACGGCACCTCCAGTCAAGGAAGCTTCGCCCCCCCGTGCCTCTTTTTCTCAGAGGAGGAGGGCGGCATGCTCAGCAACAATTAAGTAATTTGCACACAGTTTCCAGGTCTGTTTCTTCTCCTGCGATGTATTTTTGTCATGTTAGGAGCTACCGTCTGCTGGCTGCCAGACTCATCTCTCTCGGATTTATGGGTTCACTGGAATTCGCAAGGTGACACGGCGATGAAAATGCAAATGTTTGATTGGCTCCGCCTCACTCCAGTGTTTTTTTTTTTATAGGTCAAAGGTAACCACACACCTTTTGTCTGAGGGAGGAAGCCCATGTGACACAGGGGAGAACATGGAACATGCAAACTCCACAGACACACAGAAGAAGTGAGATTCGGCGCGCCAGCACTGGAAGCAAAATGATGCTTTATTTTATCACTGGCACATGTACATTGCAGTGCTTGTTTGCACATGGCCTGTCTTGCTCTCCTTTGAGACATGCACATTTATATATACAGTTCGGAGCATAGCTTCGAGTCCACGTACAGGGTGAAGCCACTTATCCAGCACCCCCAGAGCATTTTTTTTGGAAGGGGGGGGACCAGATGCTGGGACTTGAACCACCATCATGCCAGTCCATTTCAGGGCACACACGAAATCCAAACCGTGTACCCAGTGTGTGTCCAACAATTTGCACACTAAGAAAGCTTGTTTTGGGTCTTTCCATTTCTCATGTGCAGTTCCTCCCTCAGAGTGCTTCAGAACGAGCTGGCAAGCACTTTAAGACCAGCCCTATCACAACGGAGAGGATTTTATTGAGTGATGAGCCGCGGAAGTTTATGACTAAACGTGCTATAAAAGCATCTGTCCTCGTAACCGTGTCCCAGGAGCCCAGTGTCTCCCATGGACATTTCTGTACTTTTTTTTTTTTATTTTGAATTAATAGTTTACTAATTAGTTTAATTAGTACACTGTACATACTGTAGCACAGTAAATTTATATTTAAAAAAGGGCTTTTGTAGGAGGATGCTTCTCAGAGCTACACAACTGACAGAGAGCCGTGTTTGATCTGAATGCGTCGGGATGGAATGCGAGTGCCCGCCATAACGGGCAATTCAAAGGCGGTAGGGCCTTCTGAGGTTTGCAAATCCCTGAGAGAAACTGGAATTTATTTAACTTTAATTTGCCTCAGAGCCTCATCCAAACATCTTACTGCCAATTTCAATCCCATCTTCATTTTTATGTTGCTTTTTGTTTTTTGGCCAAAATAAAAATATTTGCATTCAGGTTTACAATAATCACGCAACATCACAGCGCAGACCGTCTCAGCCTCAGCCCGCATCACCTATAAGCATAGCTCTTAAAGGGGAAATTAAAGTAAATCTCATCCCCTGACTTACATATTCTTAAGGCTAATTGACTTCATTAAAAAAAAAGATGAGTTGTGAGTCAGAAATGAAAAGCTTTTTGACATAATGGAATTGGAAATAACTTTCATTTCTTTAAAACATTTCTCAATACACAGCTCTACAGTTTTATATCATATTGCAACAGAAATAAGGCCCCTATTCCCCAGAGATAATAAAAAAAATTGAATTTTTTTCTTATCGGTCATCTATTTTTCCAGAGAAAGCTATTACTTGCTGCCCGTGGTTGCTAAGCAACAGGAAATATTAATAGCAGCTTTTATTGGGCTAGCTTTACCAGAGGAGTACTAAAACGGGGAAGTGGAAAACATGAATGTGTTAGATAAATCTTTAGACCTTTCAGGGGTTTGCACAAGTCTCTGTTTGTGCAATGATTTATTGTAATGATGGTTCATTTATGAGAATAGGCAGTGTGAAATAAGAATATGGAACATTACCCCGAAGGGCTATTTGAAAATAAATAATTGCAAAGGTGGGAAGAGAGCTGTTTAAAGTCCAGGTTTCTTATTCAGGTATTATATTGTCTTATTACACAGAAAGGGAAAAAAAAGACAATTTTTTTTTACCTCTTTGAAAGTTGAAATGGATAATTATATGCATATCCTGCAGAATAATTTGCAGTAATGTGTTTTTGCACAACAACGATCACAATTAAAAGCAATATTTCCTCCGGCAAACTTCTAACCTTGAAACATTTTACACAGCAGTATTAGGAAATTCGTAAGCAAACTGAACTGAGCTCTTTCCTCAAAAAAGCATTTATTTAAAGAAAATGCAATTAGTGCTTACTGTAGCAAACCAGCAATGTGTTTTCACTTTTCGTCATGGCCTTGTTCAGCAGTTGTAGTTAAAAATGGCAAATATCCTTTAACCTAGAGGATGCTAAAATGATTCAATTAAGCTAAAAGAATAATGGTTCCCCTTTAAAGTAATCTAGATGTAAATTAAGGTTAAGGAGTGACCCGGTTCCTTCATTCTCTCTTTAGGTTTACCTCTGCTACAGCAGACATGACATTATCCTCTTCCTGTAAGAAACTTATTACTGCCCCCATTCGGAACAGGAAAGCTAAAAGTAAACTCAGAGTTAACATTCGGGAATTTTAAGGCTGTTTGCTCTGGACAGTCATGCGCTTTGCTTCTCTGCGAGACTTTATTTCCTTTTTTCCCCCATTAAAACGTGTGTGTCATAACTCTCATTTCTCACTTATAGATATGTTCCCACAATTTTTTAGATTTTTTTTTCTCTGAGCTAATCTTATTTTGTTTTCCCGAAGAAAGTTGCAACTTTAATAATTGATATTCCCAGCGCACTGGATAACATTGTTGCCTCGTACCGCCAGGGGCTAGCGGTTCGATTCCTGCCTCTGCCGTGTTTATGGAGATTGTGGATCCATCCCGAGCTGCGTGAGATTCTCCCTGCAGTCAGGCTAATCAGCAGCTCAGAATTGTATGTGCGTGGCCCGCGATGGAATGGCGTCCACTTCATTATCAACCCCTACCTTACAAACCTTTCCAGGATAAGCTTCTGGGAAATGGATGGATACCCTACAATGTTCTACGTGAACATTTCAGGTTAAGCAACTTGCTTAAGGAGACGACGGCAGATTTGTTCGCTTTTGGCTGTCTTTGGGAATTAGTCTAGTTTAGCACCAGACAGGCTGATATCATACTCTGCTCTGATGTTCTTTACCAGGCTTTTCGCTTAAAGAGCAGGTCTCAGTGTTGGAGCTGAGAGGGAAAAGCAACTTTAGCCAGCAGTCCAACCACTTTTGAAAATGGATATTCTATTTTCGGATATTGATCATTCAACAGGAATCATTAATCACCTTCAGTTTCAGTCAGATTTGTGAAATACAATCAATTATACAAATGAGACTTAATTGCCGGTGGCTCAGTGGGTAGCACCTACAGATTTGGTGGTTTGATTCCAGGAGCCCTGTTCTCAGTTTGCACTGTGCAGTTTGTTTGTTCTGCCCAAGTCTGCACAGATTTCCTCCTCCTGGCTTAAAATGCAGTGAGGCAAGATTTCCTCCCCCTGGCTAAAAATGCAGTGAGGCAATATACATTTGGTTTTAAAAAGTGTCTTGGACAACTGGACCACAAGCAGACATATCGCCATTTGCACCTGTATCCAAAGGCGTAGAAGAGAGTTTGAGGGTCTTGGGGGGGACTTAATAATTTAAACACAAGGTACTGTTAATTGGTGGGTTAATTAAGCCAAATTTAATATTGGGAGGGAGACGTCAACCCACCCCCTGCTTCCGGGGTGTATCATCTCGCATCCCCAAGGTGTCCGGCTGATAGTTTCTGTTCAGGTTTTCTTATTTTCTTATTGCCTACATCAAATGCCAAATGGCCTCACACACCGTTATCGTGACGTCCTTGTCGGGGACGCATCAGGGCGCATTAGTGTTTGCACTACAGAAGATACGCGGTCAGATGCGTCCCAGAGCACCTCGGCAAGTGGTTTGAGTGATCAGATCACAATACGTCTTGGCGGTCATTTACACTAGTATTTAGTGCTGTTCACTTATAATCTGATTGCCCATCTAGTGTCCAGGCTCACGGGGCTCCTGTACTGGACGGATGTTTAATAGATGAGGGTAAAAACTGGAGGCTTATCTTACACTCATCATGCAATGCATGCAGCTTCACGTCACGGTGGATGTAGCTCATCAAACGACTGCTTGGGCTCCCTCCGGCTCCCGGCCCGGTGAGTGACGTCCATCTCGATACGAGCGCAACTGACCCTAATCCAACGTAAGCAAGTAAATAAGTCTCCACAGACTGGGTGTTGACTTTCTACCACAACAACAGAGACCCCCCTTGATCGCTCACCTGATATAAGGCTGCTGCAATAAAAACTAGGAGCATGTTAAGCTATCTACTGAGCCACAGGTGAACTATGGGTGATGTGTGCATGGTGCCATTTAAGAATTTTTTTCCCCCCAAATTATTATTCTCTATTTGGTCATTATATTTATCGATAACATGAATGATGCTTACTGATTATCCAATACAGTCTCAGCCCTAAATGTTTATTGATAAGATCACAATTAATAATTCTTTTCCTTCAATGGAAATGGCTAAAATATCTGTTATAATTATGTATTGAGTGTTTTATTGTCCTTAGGGATGGAAGATTGGCCAAATTAGATGAGAATGAGGCAAGGAAACATAAGTACACTGATATTTAAGCTGTTTTTAAATATTGATATACTGGCTGTTTTTAGACATAAGACTCAAAAGTATAGAAATACTTTGTAAACATCTACAACGAGCAGCCAGTTCAGTGGCAGCTAAGGGTTTTTTAACATACTGTGATTGAATTCCTCAAGGGCACCTGACAGTGATCACTGCATAATCCGCAGCTAGAAGTGGCATCTGATTCCATGTGTGATCAATGAGGGAACTTCATCGCTGCTCCATTTTAAAATAACCTCAACTTTCCCAGTACTGCACTTTAATATTCTGAACAGGGTAATTATCAGCAATGTTAAAATTAGACAAAAAAGGCCATATTCACAAAGAACGTATTCATTCATCAAAGGATAAATGACCAGTAATTCGATAAGAGTTGGATTTGGGCCTTAGAATAGCACGCCCATAAATAGTCACAATGCAAGACGAGCTCATTGTCCCATGGCTATTTATGGAAGTGCAGTTCGAAATTCCAGTCCTGAATCTTACCAAATTCCAGTTTTGTGAATATTTCGTCCTCCCTTCAAACCAAGGTAATTACATACATAGAGGAATGGTCATTGTGGTCACATAAGCCTGTGTTATGCATTACCAAGTCAAAAGCCAAGTCTGAATGGAAGGATATTTTAGTCTCCCTCTACAGCCAGCTGTAGCTGTGTGAATATTTTGATGAGAGAAGCACATACAGACTTTAAGGGACTTAAATGTACCAGACAACACTGACACAGAATGACTTGCAATGTGTGCATCTTTAAACCCTAAATTGTTTGCATTGCAGGGACTGGTAAAACCTTTCTTTCCTGTTAAAGATCATCCCATGAAGCTTTACTGTTTGATTTGAATGTTGTTACTTGTTAAGCAATCACCGGGATGTCACCAAGATCCAGAACGGATGGGACATATGAGAGGAGGCATCTGCAAGATTGTGAAAATGCTGCAGGGAGAAAACTTTACGGGGCTGTGCTGCGGCACGGATGTCAGTCGCGCAGGAATGAATGCGTCCACCTGTGTGATTAACATGCAAGCGATGGGATCCATTAGCCACATCGGGGCAAATGAGTCTGCACCTCAATTAGCATGCTGCTAATGTTTTACACGAGGATCAAAGGGAGCGATTCTGCTTTTCCCAGCACATATCATGACTCTGTTGCTTTGATATCATGACTCTTGACAGAAGGAGTGCACACTTGCCTGCTTTTATACATGTCCCTTTCTTTTTAGGAACCTCTTAGAGCCATTGTGACATGAAGGGCTTCCAAGGAAGCAATGGAGAGCTTCTAGCAAAAAATCAATGGCAGCCTCGTACAGGCAAACTGACCTGCGACAACACCCTGGAACCCTAAAGAGGTACACCGCACAAAGACAGAGGATTTCCACAGTCCCGTTTGATTGGTAAAACTCTGATAATCATGCTTTTAATCCAGACCTGGGTGTTTACATCAGACGATGATCTCAAAGCAGAGAGTGTTCATTTCTGTTCCATTGTATTATTTCAGTTTCTTTCACTCCTGCATCCCCTGTTACGCCGCTTCATTTATATTTGATAAAGAAAAGCTTACGGAGATTTTGGTAATAAAAAAGCCTAATTATTATTACATTTATTTCCAATTAATTCCACATTTCCAGCTGATGTCGCCTCTTGCACCACCTCACTTAATGCTGGCTGACTGTCCAGCTCCTGGAACCCTTTTGACCTCCTCACTACATGATTGACCAGCGCCAGGAAGCCCTGAACCTATCAATGTTCTGGATCCTCTGCACCTCCTCACTTAATGCTGGCTGACTGATTAAGCCATGAAACCTCTTGGACTCTAGGTCTGTTCATTTAGCACTAATATAAAATGATCATAGGCTCAAATTATATTGATTATTTATGCTCAGCATAAATAATCGCTCGAAGTATAACGGAACAATTTGTCATGCTACGTGAATGCTTGTCCAGATTTCCCTTTTTCATCTAGGCCTTATAACTGAAACACTTTTTGCCTCTTTTAATTTCCTGTTAAAGTTCAAAAATAACAAAACAATAGTAAATACTTACAGAACAAGTCAAGGCTCTCACCCTTTGTATTCACAGGGCTGTTTGTCTGGATTTGAACGTATGACCATGGAATTGTCACACTAAGAGGTCAGGCTTTCAGTAAACAGATACTTTGTTCATAGACACAATAAAAAAAAAAACCCAGTGACTTCTTCATTGTGTCTCCTAATGGGTTACTAATTAGCATTTAAAGCCCCAAGTGACTCTAAATACACAGTCACTTTCATTTGAGACTTTATTTATAAAATGTGAAAATCAAGAATTAGTTTAGCAAGGATCCAACGTGCTAGCCGGTCATATCAGACTTAAATACTCTTAGCTAAATTAACACTCATTCTTCCGAGGATTCGGGGGTGACTTACAGAGGGCATCTGACTGGAGAGCAGATGTCCATCCTGCGCCAGCATGTTGGACATCATGATAGCAGGCAGCTCTGGGTAGTTGTAAGGGTTTATCAGCCCGTTGTGGGGCAGGGGGTGGCAGAAGTAGGCAGACTCGGGGTCCATCAGGTGCAGCAGGGAGGGGTCCGGATGGTTGGGAGGGGTAATGGGAGGAATCTCGTAGTCCTCGTCACCTCCGCCGCTTCCGCCGCCCTGACCAGAGTAGCTCTGGAAGAAGGGGAAATGATGATTATCAAGCCACATCTCTGGAAAGTTTCTACATGGAATCATAGTGAAGGTAAGACAAATAATAAGTGCTATGTTCTCTTTAAAGTCACGTTTAAATACCCAGAAAGAAAATCTAGCAAAAGCTCAGTAGAAACATTAAATTCAAAAGGAGCTTTCATGGCCAAAACAGCAAACTACTGTTATGTCTCTGAAGCTGGTGTTTTTGTTTCTGAGTACAGTAATAGGCAGGCAGCTCTAACAGTCCCCCGGGGGGCCGCCTTGGTCCCTCATCCAGTGCTACGTCAATCACCCCAGTCTGCTTTAAAGGTAGTAGACGCCTACTGCAGCCTGTCCAAATTGTCTCTGTGATGAGACAGACCCACCCCTCCACATCTGTCACAGCTACTACCCAGTTCTTCTGCTCTACGTCTGCTATTTAGTCAATGGGGACACGTTTTTGGCTTTATTTCCTATTAGCATACGGCGCAACCCAAGTTTAAGGTCAAGATTGACAGTTTCCTGTTACAATCTCTTGAAAACCTATAGCTCCTTCAACCTAATCTTTACCATAAGATGTAATTTCAATCTTTGTAACATTTTTAAATTGGCATGGGCCTCTTAAGTTGTTTTTTTATCAGCTAAAACCATCCAGACATAGATATGTATAACGGTCTTCTCTTGAAAATTCATTGGGGAACTAAAGGCAATTCTGTCTGAGGCAATCTGACTTGACTCTGTTTATAATGACTGAGTCATATTAATCATCACAAAAAATATTCCAGTGTCAAGAATTCAAGAGGTTTTTAATAGAATTTTTATGATTCATGTCTTGCAGTATAAATCAAACAGTCGGCTCTTAAACATTTCAGAAATAAATTCAATATCATCTCTGTGTTGGCTGATATCCTCCACAGCAGACCAGCCATTTGTCTTGAAAATAAA
The DNA here is from genome assembly GCA_026779585.1 of Mormyrus proboscirostris. Taxonomy (NCBI): domain Eukaryota; kingdom Metazoa; phylum Chordata; class Actinopteri; order Osteoglossiformes; family Mormyridae; genus Mormyrus; species Mormyrus proboscirostris. The sequence continues at coordinate 95,856 of JAODKF010000138.1, forward strand.
TACTTTTAGCAAATAAATGAGCAAGACAAAATGAAAGCAAATTTTTCTTAGGAGCTGCCAGTTTTCCTTGTTTGTTAACTGTGAAATACTCCTTAGCCACTTCAGAGAAAGAAAATACTCAGAAATGGTGGATTACTTTTATTTGCCGTTTTTGTTGTATGTTGTAACAACATTGCTATTGGTGATCGTGGTCATTTTTTTAATGTTTAATGTTTTTTTCATGTTTTTCATTAATATTTATATAATATATGTTCTCCTTTGGTAATGCAGCTATTTTGTACTTTCTATAATGGATAAAAAGATGTAATGGTTCACGACATTTCAAATGCTATAAATCAGACTATGCATCCATAATGAAAAAAATCATGCCAGTTAATCGTGCTTTCATTTTAAGACCAAAAATTGCAGCAATTTTATTTGATTTTCCTACCTACTGTCTGATAAAAATTAAAGATTAATGTACTAGATTGTACTTTGAAGACATGTTTTTTCAGGCTTTCAAGGGTATTGTTATTGTTTGGTCTAATGGACGAGAAAACTAACATTTCCTGATATTCAATTTCCTTCATAATTGTTGGAAGGAAACAAAAGTATCTGCTGTAAACAGTGGGTGCTTTGTGAGCTGTGGCTCGCTGTCAGTGTCCTATGGGAGCCCCACATCTCCACGATCGCTCACAATGCCATTGTGTTGTTGCATTCAGTGTGTTCCAGACATCAACTTCTGAGTCTGCCAGGGTTTAAGTATTGCGAGCACTGCTGCTTAGGTCTGCTACTTCTCTCTAGTCTTGAGGGAACTTTTGTTTGAAGGACTGAATGTAGAGGACAGGTTCCTCAGGTGTAGGAGGATTTCTATACCACTCTGAATATGCAGTATATATAGACCATGTATGCGCGGTATATTCTATAGGCAGCCTGTGCGCCTTGTACATGCGTTTCTAAGGACTGATGAATGATAAACTTGCACAGTGGATTAATGAAGATGAATGAAGTTCCACTATAACTCTCCTGATCTCCCATAATTTGACTTTGTTGCATATCATGTGTCACAGAACCTAATGCACTTCCTGAATGTGCGTGGTGTAGTTTACAGTGTCAACAGAAAGGGGTTAAAAGGACCCAACATCCGGCTTATCAGAAAATTAAGACGGATGTGGAAAGAATCAAAAAGGTGATGCTGCTTATAGAGAGAAGGTAAATCTCAAGGGCAAAGGATATATTCACAAATAAGTAATGCATACAACTCTGTTCTGAGTGCAAGTGCGCACACGCATCAGGTCAGACCTGCCTGTTGCTTACAGATGTACATATAGTCTAGAGCAGTGTTTCTCAATCCGGTCCTCATCCTCTCACAGTTAGTCCATATTTTTGCTCCCTCCCAGCTCCCTACAGATTGGGACACACTGGTCTTTTAACAAAGAAAACTTAAGCACTGCACTCCCAGTTCAAACAGTCTGTATTTCCCTATAGAGGTACAGGCTACTGGGATCCCTGCTTTGCTTATCGTCATGTAGAGGATCGGCATGGGGTCATGAACAGGTGACCCCCTCCTTCCATTGCTGAGACTGTAATCCCAGAAATGGCAAGGCTACATTTTAGTAGCTGCCGCTTGTTCATGCATGCTTTCCGTCTATTATGAGTCATGCGGGCGACGGACACTGAGAGGCCAGTTTCTTAAGTGTACCTGCTAGCCAATACTGACAGCCGACTCCTCCACCCAGTAAAAACCATGTGGCTACAAGAGAATACATGCAGCATGTAGACAGGGACAAGAGGTTCAGTTATTGTGTGTGTCAGCGTTAGTCTGCCCGAGACACCAGATCTATATGATCATGAACACGGTGAGATTGCGGGTGCCAGATGTTGGTGCTTCCTGCATCTCAGAAACAGACACCCTCCTGGGACCTTCACACAATACAGTGATTAGAGCCAACAGTGAATGGTGCGAAGAACAAAGCAGCATTCAGTCGATGGCATTTTCTGTCACCAAAAACACCTTAATGAGAGGTCAAAGAGAACGGCCAGTTTGGCTGAAGCTAACAAGAACGAAGCAACACAAAAGCAACAACTTAGTACGACGTCTGTATGCAGAACCCACCATTCATTTATTCCTGAAGCAGTTCTAGATACAAAAGTGCGTCCTACCCAGTACTAAAGAGGTAGCTAATAAAGGGACCACTGAGTGTATGTATGTAATATACATAAAAGAACTGCTGTATTAATCAGATGGAGATCTAATAAACAAGCAAGCTGACACACTACACCTTCTCATCAGCCTTAATCATTTATGTCACAGGCTGCTATTGAAGGGATCCTCCCATGACATTATTCGGCTGTCGGAATGGAAATAAGTGCAGCCGCTCTGTGATTACACAGGTTTTCCTGATAATAATTAATCTATGAATAATCTCTGTAATTTCTGCTCGTCTTTCTGCAGTAGCTGTGTTTTCAGGTTGTCTGCTTATCCCGTTATTATTTTTTCATGGACCGCTGTGGTGACGAGGAGCATTTATTCAATGTGGCCGATGTCCCTCAAGCAGTGAGCACACATGGAACTCCCAGTTGTGTTTTTCCACACATGGGCTTTAATGGCTGCCACACGTGGTCATTGACCTCAGTGCTCAACATGCACACAGCAAACTTCATCTTTCTATGTTTCCGGACGTGGAAGGACCAGCTCTAAAGAGTATAGGTAGTTATCTGAAACATAGAATGCAGATAATTCACAATGCACTGCTTTCACCTTATAATCCCTGGTCTGTATAATCACCTTTTCACCTGGTGGTAAATATTTTTAAATGAGGCCATTCACGCATCCACACATTACTATCAGTGATCATGCAATTAAGGGTTTATGTTGAGTTTCCATAGTGACTGAGGGATCAGACCTCCTCTTCACCATCTGGAGGGAAGGTCTAACAGATAATGACAGATTGGCTTCGCCACTAGACTGGACATTAGCAGGTTTTGATTTATGTTTATACTGGAGCCTGGAAGTGAGGTCTGGGTTAGCCATAAGTGCTTTCCAACCTGTTTTATTACTGGATTGAGATTTATCCAATCAGATAAAGGGTATGTCTTCCATTTTCTTTCTCCTGACATTTCCCATCAAAAAAATGGACCAAACAAAACACTAAATTCACCATTTTTGACAAAGAAGATAAAGTGTGAGCCAATACACACAAGCGTGGGAAGACATTTTGAGCACAGGGTGCGGTAAGTTGGAATGACCAATAGACTTTACTGAAGTTTTGTATCAACAGTAGCCACCAACAGCTAACAACAACATAACAAGCATGAAAAAATAGGCTGGCTTTTTTTTTCATTTTTAACTATAGGTATGGGTAGGTCTGGGCGACATCATATCGACATGAATGTTTACTAACAGAGCCAAGCTGGTTGTGTGACCACCATCTGATTGGTCGAAATGCACAAAGATACTGGTGTTCTATGCATGGATTATCTGAAGGAAAAAGGTTATATTCTATATTATTCATTATTAGTGTCGCACATTGTGATGTATTGGTGCATTTCTGATAACTCAGAACTTGAAAATTTCGAACTTCCTATTTAAAAAAGTACTATGGACCAGATAAACCAAATTTATTCATAATGCAAAATTACGCGAGTGAATGCTAATTCTGCTAGTGTTTGATGCTTGCATAACATAGCAATTCTCACAGACGTGCTAACGGAAATTAGCATATAGTAAAAATAAATAATAACAATTGCATACAGTAAATCACGATGTACACCATGTGAGCAGTAAATAAGCGTCTCTTTAGTTTCACATCACTGTTGCTCTCCAAACCCGACAGCGCCTTTACGGAGCTCACCCTTCTGCAGTGAAAGACTGGAGCGAGCTGAAGCCGTGCTGTAACTAGGCTCTCTTGGCCGTGCGGCCCGGGTCCGGATCGGTCCCTGCCTGCCATCGAAAAGCGCCAAAAGCTAAACATTTCAGTGTAATACTGAAATCATGGGCCATTTTGGACACTTCACTTGTACTTTTGCACATCTGAAAATGCATTAAACATTTAGAATGTTTTGCTATGGGCGTCTTGTTGGACTGTCACCCCGTGGGTGGCACTGTGCCCACAGTGTGCCTCGGTTGGGCTGGCATCCTGTCCATGGTGTTCTCCAGCCTAGCGCCCTATGCTGCCTGGGACAGACTCCAGGCCCCAATGTGACCCTAACTGGGATAAGAGGCTGAAAGATGAATAGACACTAGGATAGATGTATGTTATATATTATGCATGCATTATGGTAGCTTCAATGTTACAGTGGTGAATTACAGGATTGTCAGCGAAAGTCTTAGAGACTCTTTTTGAAGGGCATTATGCCGTCTCAGTGAGTGGTGCTGTGTCAAGTCAGGGCTCAAGGCAGGCCTTTGGGTTTGAGTCCAAGATTGACACAGTGGAGTTTGCAAATTGTCTGGACGGTTTCCCTCCAAGTCCCCCCTCCCCAATGTCGTTAAATTCGGTTAACTGCATTGGTGTGTCTACATTGCCCTGTGGTGACCTAGTATTCCATCCAGGGCTTTATCGGGGCATCCGGAGACCGACTCCGGTCTCAGAGGACGAGACAGAAGGCAGCTTTGAATATCCACTACACATACAGCGGGATTTAAACGGCGAGAGGAAGTTGTAAATTACAATCATAAGTTTAACTCAAAACAGCAGGAAAACAGCTAAAACAAGTGACTCAGAGCGACTGCAGTTTTAATCAGCGAAATGAGCCGATGATTTGAGTCTCAATCAATGTGTTTCCTGTCGATCACACTCAGTTTCGCTCACAATCAGCCCTGTGTGGCCCAGCTTTTGGTTTCCATCAGATATCCTGTTAAGACAGGAAGTGGAGAAAGCCTGGAAGAAGACATGTTTATTCTACTCAGAGAAATGGGTTTGGGGGGGGGGGGGGGGGGGGGGGGGGGGGGGGGGGGGGGGGGGGGGGGGGGGGGGGGGGGGGGGGGGGGG
>JAODKF010000138.1:127515-179997 GCA_026779585.1 Mormyrus proboscirostris
ACACACACACACACACACACACACACATTGTGTGGTATTATTTGAACCACAGCAGGTCATATTCATTCTGATGATGTGTTTGTTTATTAAATAGTGAACATCTCGCTGTTTTTGCATATAAAAGTATTATATCTGGGGCATATTTCCCCTTTGTCTGCAAGTCCTTCATAATACATCACACAATATAAGTAGTGTACAGCATCTGTCAAACTTTTTGTGCATATGTGTGATATATACACACACACACATAGTTTCATACTTTTTCGGCCAGTGCCTGATTCCATATATGTTTTTTTTATATATATACTTTTTGTGTCTTCATAACTATTCTACATTGTAGTAAGTAAAAAAAAAAAACAACATTTCCATGGGTGTGTGTGTCCAAACTTTTGACTGATACTGTACATTTCGGTCTGACTGCTAAATGATAAACCCGTATATGCATACCCATGTCCAAACTGGCACCAATTTAAATGATACCATTTTATTTTTAGGCTGCATAATAGAGAACAAGCTCAAGTCATTATTATTACCACCCATCTTGATTATACTGGCCCAGGTGACAAAAGCCTGGATACAAAGCAGGGGAAGCCCAACGCCACACGGGCCGTTTAGAAACTCCGATTCCTCAGACGACCCGGGGGAAGCCGTGCCAAGGCAGAAATCCCGAGGGGGCCCCCACATGCCACCCATGGCCATGTGCCACCTATTTGTTTATTCATTTATTCATTCAGCCATTTATTTATAGCCTGTTACTATATCAACAGAACACAGGACTGCGGTCAGACGCTGTCATGTTCTACACTACAGGGTGTAAGGATGCTGAGCGTGTAGCGGCGATGGCGGAGTACGAGCTGGAGAGCATTGAGCTCACTCACGAGTGTGTCAGGGTTTGTTCGAGGTGGGGGCCTCCTTCCTCTTCTCCCCCCCACGCCGGGCTCTGTGGACAGCTCTTATTAGCCGGCTAATGGCATGCCAAGGGGGCAGATTAAACGGACGCAGCAGAAACCGCCCCATCATCTTTTCATTTACGAGCTTCCATGTAATAAAACCCAGTCTCCCTGCGATTGGCAACGGCGAGAGCGCGGCGTCAATGGTAAATGAAACTCACACCCAGCTCTGTCTGTCACTCAAAGGCTACAGATGGTTTTATTGCAGGCCTAGAAAAACATAACGACAATCATAATGGCCATGATGATGACAATAATATTAATAGAATAATTATAAAATAATGGCACAAAAGTGGATTTTGCTGCAGCACTAGTGATTCTAAAGTTTGTTTAGTTCCATTCCCTTCTTTTGTGTTATTACAGAGAAAATGACGCGCTCCATCATCAAGGCTTCAGAAAAGAATATTTCAGCCATTAAGATTCATCATTTCTGTAGTATGAGTTTTTTTTTTTTCCTCAGAAAACAAATTATAAAATGCATTACATCGCTTAAACATTTCTGAGGTTTCCTGCCATCTGGAAAATTCCCTAGACATATTCTGTCATGAAGATTGATGAAAGGCTTCGTCAGATTTTAAATCAAAAGCGAACTGCATGTGCAGATCAGGACAGACGTGTGGTTTATGTTGATAGCGACTAAAAATATTTTGCATCCCTTTCTCCAACCGGTACATTATCCAGCAATAAAGCACTTCAAAGCCGCTGTCCCCAGATCTGAAACCATTTCTGGTTCTGTCTGAATTTTGTTCTACATGAATCGGTGCAGTTCCAATAAGCTTCAAGTTTCTCCCCATTAAATCGATTAAACAGATACACCTCAAACCTGTATTCGAATCCTTGGCTTATTTTGCCACAATAGTGTTTGCCCTGGATAATGACATATGAAAAGATTTGTCAAATTCAACCTACAATTTTTCATTCATCGCATCGGCAAATTAATCCAAAAAAAAAGGAAAAGCAAAAACCTGCGAATAGCCTGAAATTAGGTGTACTTGGAAAGAATTTTAAGAAAGCCACAAATGTTTGTAATTTGTTGCAGCTCCTGTGATTTCAATCCCTCACAGCGCTCCATACACTTTGTGGCTCGTGAAGCTGTGAGAGACACAATTTCTGGTGCCCCAAAGCCACCTCTGCCACTTTTGTGCAGGATTATTGGATAAGATGGTGCTTATTATCCCACTTGTGCCACATAAATGCACACTGCAGATGCAGTCGCAATTTCTGCATGTTTACCGGCTTCTCGAGCAAAGGCGGGCCTCAGTGTTGGGAACCCCATTGTCCACGCCGGAGGCTCCATTCAGGTCCTCCATCAAAATAAAATCCAGGAGGCCACTGAGAAGCTGGTCATGGCTTGGCTGGGAATGAAATACCTGTACTTTGCCAGATAACCCCTCTCCTCTTTTCTGGGGAGTTTACTGCTTTCCTCAACTGCATTAGTCACCTCCATTTGAGGCATGGGGGGGGTCACACACAGAAAAGCCAGAGAGCTGAAATTTCAGACAGGAGAGAGTTAAGTCTCTTATCTCTGGCCTCCAGATGAAATTCCTACTACAAGCCACAGTCCACTGATTTCCGGCTTTCTTGCCCAATGCCCTATTTTTACTCTCCACTCTAGAGCACCACTGACAGCTTTTCCCTTGTCACTGACACATTTCCTGCCATTTTCACTTTGACATTTCTCTCCTCTCCAACGACATTTCAAACAGCTTGCTTCCTCGGGTCGCACTCCTCTTATTCTAAACGTTTCTCCTCCCCTCTGTGTTTTGCGTGGCCCACTTTGCGCGGCCGTTACGCAAGGTTTCTGTTTGCCCGATTTGCATGACTCGACGCAGGTGCGTCTGCAGCCGGCATAGGTGCTTCCTGGACGAGCCCAGCTACATCGGTGATGAGATTGAGAAGCCTGGCACCCTATTCATTCACTCCTCAACAAAAGCTAGACGGATGGCTGTCAGGAACCGGGCGGCGGAGAGCTCGATTACCTAAAATCAAACATAAACGCGCCATCATCGTTCTTTTCATTGCCAGCTGTGGTCTTTGCCCTCTCATCCAGCTTGTTATATAAACCTTCTCTCCCTCTGTGTGCTGCAAAAAAAAAAACACTTAAGACTGCGGCCGCATTGAATTTCGACTGGCATTCTGACTGTTCGTTTCACAAATTTCAAGGAGAATTGGGAATGACCCTCTTTTTCCACCCCAGAAACTCTGCTTTGACCCCAAGAGCTGAAGATGAAATGTCTACCATAAGACCATGCATCCACTTGGTGTTCTACAGTCATCAAACATTCTCTATCATTCTGTTCTCCTAGTAGGGATGTGAGTTGGGGAAATGTTGCATGCTTTATGCAGATAGCAGCAGAGCTATCTGTCTGTGAGTCACCTTGTATGAGTGAAAATGTGAATAATGAAAGCAACACAAATGTGAAATCTCTAGAAGTGCGTACAAAACATCCTGGTTGCTTCATGCGATCCATTTATAAGAGCTACTGATTTTACACTTTTGTGAAGCCCAACCACGCCATCTTCTCAGCATCTCCTCATTACGGCAGCAGCCAGACTTAGCAGCAGCCGGTTAAAAAGCAGCATCCAGCTATAGATTTACATATTCAGATAAAGTCATGGATTTCTACAATTTGACATGTTACACAAAGTACAAATACATAGGTTATAAATTGACCTAAGTGTGATATCTACATGAGTATATAACGTGTTCACAGCTAAAAGCCCAAAACAGCTAAATAGCTAAGTCTAATAAAAGTTCCAAAGGTCATAATAACTAAAAATAAGATATATATCCATGGATCATACTGCATACCCAGTGCAGAGTCACAGTGACCGTAGAGTCTGTTCCGGGAAACAAAGGGAAAAGGGTACGACCTCCCTGGATGGGAAACCTGTCCATCACAAGGCAGACAAACCGATTTACCAAGCCGCATGTTTTTGGAATTTGATAGGGAACCCACATAGAAACACAGGGAGGAGAGACTCCGAAGACACGCTTCAAACTGGCAAGTGTGAAGTCGGGGTGACCTACGTGAGCCGCACGTGAGCAGGGGTACAGAATTAAATCTGGTTTAGATGTGTCAGGAAATAACCTCACATGTTCCACGAGCATCAGAGAGAAAGCCTCTGGTTTAAAAAGGGTGTTTCTGTGCTTGATGCTGATTCATTAAGGAGCTCATCTGACTCGAGGGGTGTGACTTAGCACAATGTAAACAAAGGCGTTGTTGTCTGGACTGTGAGAATCCGTCTGTGTGCATACCCTGTACATGTCTAAAGCAAACTCCATTGGCAACATACATATTTCACCAGTAGCTATGAGACAACAGCAGAATGCAGTGGAAAAAATAACCAGGTTTTGTCCGACCAGGATTTATTTTTTATTGAAATTTCGATGTGCAGGCAACCAGGAGAGGCTTTAGTGCACCTGAAGTAGCATCTCAAGTGAATCGTCTGGGCTCTAATTAAAACAGGGCTTACTGATAAGGCATCATCCGACAACATCACAGCAGCGAAACTGGTCAAATGTGAGGATGTATCGTCAGTTAAGACGTTGTTGGGAGACAGAGAAGTAAGTGAGAATAGACTGAGACACAACTGCTTGTCCCTGCTAAGGAAATAAACATTGTTTGTATGCTGGATGTCAAAATTTCTGCTTCTTTTTTCATGCCTGGGTCCTTCGACGCCCAATTAAAGGAAAGGGGGCCACACTGTGTGACAGGCAAAATGTTTCCTCTAAAAAAAAAAAAAGAAAAAAAAAGGTGTGAATGAGTCATGAGTCAATGCAAAACAATTAGTAGAATATGTAGAGAAGTAATTTCACCCTCAAACATCTTTTCTTATGTGTTCTCACTTGTTTTTTTTGTTTGTTTGTTTGTTTAAATGAACCCCTAGCGTTCCTCACCATGCATATCTGATGCACAGACCATCTATGTGGAATTTATGCGGGGCAAGACGAAACGGAGAAGGAATCAGATGTCAAACTCAAAGACCCACTGAAAACCGAATAATTCATTTAGCATTTGCATGCGTTATTTTTCATTAAGGTTTCTGTAAGGAGGTTTCAAGCAGCCCAGCAACACCTCGACAAAAAAAGTTTTATTATAAATTCACAGACCGAACAAGCCGTAAAAATGGTCATGCATCAGCTAAGCATCCCACGTCCATCTCATCTTCATTTCGGTTTCCTGTCTCGGGCGTCATAGGTGCCGGTGATGTCATTACCGGCAACCAGGCAACTGCAGCAGTTATAATGATTTCACGAATGCTACACAACCATATGCCTTTGGCAGCTAAAAAGGCCAAGGATGGCATCCAGATCGTTGTATTAAGCGGATCTGTGCACAGAAGCAAACGGAAAATGTTCATGCATTACCAAAACCATTTATCTACTGATTTACAGTTACATCCTATCTGACTCACATACAGGGTGACTCAGCTTACAGTTTCACACTTGTAGCTTTCCGCGTGACTGTTTATTAACTGACTCGAACCTGGCTAAAGAAATAACATGACTGCACTGGCAGGGAATCATGGGGGAAAATGCAACCCTGTCATGCATTCTTGCATTATTTCGGTCAATATGCCCGGAATTTATTTTTCCTAAGGGGGCCTTATTAATTCACAATGTGTTGTCTTTTGACACTAAAGAGTATGACATTCTGAAGACTCCAAACCCCAAGTTTACATATTAATGAGATAATAAGATAAACAGTAGGCAGTGGTAGACTAAACAGGAATTACTGCAGCCAGACTAACAACAGCAATCAGTTAACATGTTTACTGCAGTAAGAATCTAGATCAAATGCAACTTAATGCCTTTTCAAGTCAGTAGCAGGAAGATTCATACAAATCCCTGTGGGCATTTTTCCATCTCATAGGCAAGATTTTCTCTCTTCGTAGATTCCTGGGAACTGGAGAAAGGTACGCCTGAAGACATGAAGGTAATTTTTTTAAAGGGATTAACATTATGTCGGCTTAACAAGTGGAACTCGTCATGTGACGAGGGCCAAACTGCAGTGCATGTGACTGGGGGCTAATCATGCTGAAATGCAGCGATGGGGGCGACTAGCCAACACTGCCCACAAGGCGGCACAGGGGGCACCGATGTGGCCTCAGGCATGTGCCTCGCAGCCTTGAAAAGCGTTTACAGACCATCTTCTTCATGTCCTTCACGGATCCCGGCGAGTCGCCTTCTGGACACCCAGCTACCCGAAGGAGCAGGTGAAAGCCAGTCACGTGGACATCGATCAGGTACACGGAAGTAATCAAAATAAAACCCACAGAGGAACCTGTAATAAAGCTGTAATACATGTCATACAAAAATGTGGAACCACTGCTTGGAATGCTAGCGGCATCCTTGTACACCTCACATGCTACTTGCAAGACCTGAATTAAACCCAAAGGAGGTACAGAAGCTGAACTGCCAGTAGCTATGGAGTCTAACTTGCACTCGATCCAGAATCGAGTGTCTTTCTCCATCGGACGTTGCCTTCGTGATTAAGGTTGTCTTAGTTAAGTAATCTTGCGTCACCCACACCTTTCAGCGCTTATGATTCACCAAATTCTTACCATGTGCATACTTTCGCCATAAAACGCGACAGTGGTACTGAAAAATGACCCTGCTAAGAATTTCATATACTATTCTGGGCCACATATGTGGATTCTATTATAAAACAAACAGGTGACAACTGATTTATGAAATTAGACAGTTCATTTTCACATGACAAATTTCCAGGTTTCAAGAAAATATGAAAGCGCTTGAAAAACATCTACACAAGTATATCATATTCAGAAGCACATAAAAAAATAAAACAAAGGGTTCATTATGCAAATGTGGGTCGGTGAATTATTACCTCCCAGAAGTATGCCTCAGTGCTCCTTTGCAGGTTTACCATAGAAACCTTTGAACTCTGCACTTTATAGACTTTGCAAGCTTAAATCGATAATTCTACATTTACAAATGAATCATTATATGTATCTGTTCTGCTTTTTCTGGACTATTTAATTGAGCATGATACGGACATTTCAAGAACCAACAGTAAAGCAGTGTCTTTATTAAATTTCGGTTATTTGACAGCTTGTTGCGAGAGAGCACTGTGTCTTTTTTAAAAGAATCATTAAATTGTCACAGGCAATTGTTGCCAGTAAATTAAAATCTCCGTGCCACATGGGCTCCTTAGTGCGCTTGTACATCTGCTGGGGGAATAATTGTCATCAACTGCTGTTTTCATTTGTAGGAAACCTCTGTTTAGGTATAACAACATTATTGGACCGCGAGAATATTTTAATAACCAAACAGCTAGCATTAACGTCATCATGTCAGAAATCCACTTGGCAGAAGATCTTTTCTGACGATTTCCATATCAAGCAAATACAGTGATAACCATCTCTGGTTATCTCTTTATACCATGTCATAAATTCTCAAGCAAAACTGTTAACCTTCAGGATGGTGAACCCAGGCTTTGTGACCGTTTGACATGCATCATGAAGTAACGAACACACATGCTGAAATGCCACTGCTGCCATGCCAAACCCTTGTACGCATGAACTTTGAAAGCATGTCATTATTCTGCTCTTGCTCATATATACATGTGTGTGTGTGTGTGTGTGGATTATGTTTATATTATATTGTGGGGTGGGGACCAAATGTTCTCCACGATATAAAAACCCTGTTATTTTCACATTGTCGGGACAACTAAAAATGCCAAAAGTTTAAGGTTAAGGTTAAGGTTAGGGCTGGGTTAGGGGTTAAGCTTGTCATGTTCGGATTAGTCCCCATAAAAATATAATTACAAACCTGTGTGTGTGTGTATGTGTGTGTATATATATGGGAGCTGTTCAGCTTCATCCTGCTGCTCATGAAGCCACTCGTGAATTTGCTTAGCAGGATGTATGGGACCGTTATCAGATAGGAATCTAGGAACAGAATGAGGGGACGGTGGCTGCAGCCCATGGGGCAGGTGCTCCTGTGAATATCGCACGTCTTGCACCAAGAGATGATTCCCCATTACCATCACAGATTCCCCGCACTGTGCGATTACGGCTCCTCTTACTTTTTCCAAACGTATTAGCGAGTTTCCCATTAAATCTCTGTCGGCGGGCTTGGACTTGTGTCCATTCTCACTCCCTGACAATGTAGTTTATTTCTGTTGTCATTATCTAGACTGTTCCCCTTAACATTAGCAAACTTTGCAGTTCTTCTGTAATTGTAATTGTTACATCAAAGCTGAAGTCCTTTTCACATGGTGATGCCAGTACTTTGTCAACACCCATGCAGGCATGTGCAACACATCCACACATTGCCAATATGTGGCAAGAGCACAAACCTGTAATCTGAAGACGAACTGTAACCTAGAAGCGCCTCTTAATGTTGAATACTTGTGCCTGAACTGTAAACAGCCTCTATAAATGTGCAAACGCCATAATTGCAATAATAATGCGGATTACTGAGTACTGTCAAAAAATGGCCGTACGACTATCTTTCAATTACGGCTTGTGAACAGAGCTTCACGTTGTTTGCATGTTGCCCCATTATGAAATAAAATAAAATAAGAAAAAAAAAAAAACTCAATCAAGGTGATCCATGTGTCTGAAGAGTGAGCGAGCCTGATAATACAGAGAAAAGCAATAACAGACACAGAGGCTGAATTTATAATCCAGGATATTCTCTGCTCTGTTATTTAATGATAGAAATTGCTGAAGTGTCCAAAAGGAGCAATCAGACTGGGAGCCACATCAGGAAGACTTGTTATAAAATTCATGACAGAGGAAAAAAAAAAACCGAACACACACACACACACACACACACACACACTCCTGACATATTTCTAATTTAACCTCCATACAACCTTTTATTGCATTTCAGCATCTAACACAATGTTTTATCACCGCAAGTGTTACAATCATTCATAGGTACATTAATTACCCCTGGATATCAAGGACACCTTGAATTCACTGTAAGTGGCGACAAACGGAGCAGTTGAAATGTTTACACGCAAAGATAAACAGCGACAGAAGTGTATCTGACTTTATCTCTGGTAGATATTGCCGATAGGTGTTTTCGCATTCTGTCTCAGAGGAGGCCAGAAAAAATAGCTATTATGTGTTTTGCTAAACATGCTTTTTGCGATTTTTATCATTGGGCTTAAAAAAAAAACAGAGAAACCTTGTCCTATTTTCTATTGCACCGCATCTTATGACTGCACTAAGGGCCAGAAATGGGCCTTTTACCAATGCCCCGCCCCTTCCTTCCTCTCTTCTTATAGGGTTTTTCTTTTTAATAGGTTCTAAAATGCATTTGCTCATACCACATAAATTAGGTAATAAAATATGGTCATAAAGCCTTAATACCCAGCATATTATGCCTTCATAAGCACTACATAAACCACAAGAGACGCACCCTGCTCAAACTGCGTTTCCCAAAGTCACAGTACAAGCCAGACATACAGCTACCTAATGACCTCACAGAACAAGCTGACAGAGTAAACCAGGTTATGAATTTCTAACTCAAACCAGACACATTGCATTATATTCTATGAAATTAAACGCTACAAATGTTGCATTGAAATGAAACGTGTCATTCACACGTTTGCAATTATCAAAAAGAACGACAGGTTCATGTTTCTGTGAGCTACTTCCACGAGCAGATGGTCAGATGGCAATAAAGCAGCACAGTTAAACTTCGGAAGAAAGAAAAAAAGCATTTAAATAAATAAATCCTTTGCAAACACACATATCGCTCACTGTACCTCTGTCGCACATTTCTTCTTCTTTGCTCAACTGTTCATTTTCAATTGTAAACTTTCCAAGAAATAAAAGATAAACAATGAATAAAAAAATAATGCCCATTTTTTTATTACTCCTGAGGGCTTGTAATAAAAGGCGACCCTCCCTGAAAAACTATAATTTGCGTCCCTGTAAAGTCAACAAATTACCAAAAGCTGAAAAAACATTGTAACCTGGTGGAGGCAGTATGACAAAAATGAAACAAATAAATCTCAAATACATGATATTAAATACGTTTTCTTATACTATTTGCTTTCTCTTTTACCCTCCAGAATGTTCCGGCTCTAAAATTCCTTGACAGACATGTAAACCACAAGTAAAACATCGCATGACTGTTACAGTTGTTTCAGAACGTTCGTCGAGACTTTGAGTGGATGAGGCCTGTTATTCCAGCATTATGTCACTTCTTCCGATATAGCCTGGCCCATCAAAATCACGCATGCCTCATTTACAATTTATAACTCAACCAACTATCAATAATAGGAAAAAGGATTACAGCAAATCCATGGTTCAGGAACTACATACCATTGAGGTCAACGGGAAGAAATCAAAAGGGGATGACCTAACCCATGTTTCCTTACCGCAACTAGCCAGCAAACAAACGCTTAACGCTGCCCTTCAAGAACTTTCCATGTTTCGTTGCTTATATATATCAGCATATGCATTCTGAATACCGGCTTCTCAACATGCACGTTTCGGCATGTATTAACCAGAACCCCCAAAATGCATCTCTGAATCAAATGTCCACACTAATGCGTCACTCCTCCTCTCTCAGAAAATGACCACTGCAGGTCTTTAACTGTATCTTGCATGTCCAAGATTCTATAGCAAGTTGACCGCAATCTTTTTAAAGCTGTGCATCTCACAGATCATTAACTACACAGAGGGCTGAAAACCATAAGGGCAGAGCACCGTGGCCTTTCTACAAAAAACGAATGCTCATACTAACGGTGTCTTTATTCCAGAAGGAAAATGAACAGATAACAGTTACAGATAACCCTCAGTCTCAGTGACTGCTAAATTCCATGGTTTTTCTTGATTATTTTGTTGGGTTAGTAGACTGAAAATACAATGTTGTAAACGATTGCACAAACTATCTGCACATTATTCCCATTTCAGCCGTACTTTTTGCTAATTCTCAACAAGCCCACATCAATTCCAGAGCATCTTCCACACCTAAAAACTTGAATACAAAATGTCATCTGACGGGAGAAAACAACATCTTTGACCATCTGATTAAAATCAGTATTGAATGTGGTGGGACACTGAGAACAGAAAAATAACTGCAACAACAAAAACAGGTAAATAATACATCAATCAATACAGCACTTAAAGAAATACATAACCAGAAAAGCAACAATGCAACTCGAAGTGCAGCCTCGTGCGTTTCGACTGGTTTCGATTATTTCTTTAGTTTTCACACAATGATGTATACCAGGAAAAGAATAATCCTAACGCAATACTTTTTCTGTGAAAGTACTTCAAGTTAATTAAAATAATAATAATCACCTAAAAAAAAAAAAAAAACACAACTACTATTTTTTAATGTACGTTTTTGACACAAGCTGGTCACTATGTTGTGCCAAACAAGTACACACTGGATCAATAGATTAAAGAACGGATCGTCTGAAGCCCAGAAACTCATTTCATGCCTGCTGTTATCCTGATAACCCTTGTGTTTTGCGAGGGGGAAAAATGTCATTCTCTGTCTGGACAGGTATACGACAGTCGCTCTAATTACTTGCATAGCAGTGGGTAACCCTAGACAGCAGTGACTTTATCTTAGTTAATAAAACATCATGATTTCTACCAGATGGCATGCTTGTGTTTCACTAAATACTACATGACCTGTTTCACCTCGAACAGTTGCCATGTTTACAGGTGATTTTTTTTGGTCTCTCCCCCCCCCTTCCTTTTTTCCAAGGACAGTGAGTTCATTATTTTTCTTATAGAGGCAAGTAGCTATGGAGATGGATCTGCAATGCGCTCGGTGGAACTGGAACGGTGCAGGGAAGAACAACAGTGTTCTCCTGCTCTGTAAGAAGATCCAAAGCATGCTGGTGCAGCAGCAGCATGTGAGGAAACACTGAGGCGCCAAGCTACAAACACAGCTTTATATCGGCGACGTCGTCTTCAAACAATACCGCGGAGAGGTGCAAATATTCTCCTTAAGCTATTTTTGACGAGAAACAACAAACAGCATCTACACCCACCCAGGCCTCTGCCCCTTAAAAATGGACGATTTAATGCTCCATAAATGCATGACGTCGACAGGCAGGATCAGCGGTGGTCTGTCTGCACTGGGCCTCTGAGGTAATTTAAGAAGTGTGCTTAACAGTCAAGAAGAGAAAGGGGAAAAAAAAAAAAACGTGTTTTACATTTAGGACAACTTTGAGGTAATGCAGTTGTTTTTAAAGACTGAGACTTAGGTAGACCTAGTGACCTTTGCGTCAGTCACGCCAGATATATTCTGCTTTTATGCCACATATCTTTAAGATTTGTTTGAAGATAGCAGGTGAAAACACCCACTCACCGCGTCCTCGTCGTCCCACTCATCATTCTTAGTTACTGGACCTAATTGAAACCCTTTCACGCTGGGATCATGTCAGACTGTACAGGCCTGTCAGATATAAGTGCCGCCTGAGGCAGTACACATGTTCTAAAGTTTTTTCTTTCCCCTCTACCATGAAGTGCTAAGAGAATTTTTAATCATCTTTTTTTCCCCACTATGGAAGCGTCGCGAGACAAGAATAAGGCTGGATTCAAGAAAGAGAAGGGACTGAATAGTCTATCAGCACAGAGACATCAGGCCACTAACGGCCACAGTGCCTGGTTACTAATTTAGTTAATTTTATGTGTGTGTATATATATGTGTGTGTGTGTATATATACACATACATAAGCAGAAATTCATATGTACCAAATACATTAGTCATACCATATGAACAGGGCAGTGACACTGCAGCACTGCTGCTCTCTCTGAATGAGGGGTGGGGGGGCAGAACCACTGTCAGTTTGGATGCACGGCATCGGCTCGGACCTGGGGAGGGCCACGAGGACTGTGGTTAACATGGACTCCCTCACTTAAATTTATCACCCATTCGAAATGTGTGACTAATTTCATTGTCAGCCACTGCCTGGGGAACAGAAAGGTGTGGGGGGGGGGGATTCTGGGAGCTGTGACCTGGCCTGGGACGGCTGCTCCAAAGGCAGGTCTGAAGCTGGCCGTTTCAGGGTCTGTTTGCACAGCACGGGCCTCCTGAAGAGCAGAAGAACGCTGATGTTTGCCCAGACTCTCCGGCTCTCTGCACACACTCCCAGCACCCCACCCCCCCCCCTTACCATGCAACAGTACGGAGCAGCTCCATGTAAGGAACTTTGTAATAAAAATTAACAACAATAACACTGCTGATAAATAAGAGAAACTAGGTGATTAACGTTCTTTTCTTCCAGGCGCCCAGAGAGTATATGCCCTTCAATCTACAGCTTCAGAGCCCCTAACATTAAGTCCAGATAACATGCTAAGATAAAGTATTAGAAACAAACTCTCACACTTTGCAGGTTTTACATAATGTTTTGAAAACAGTCAATCAGATAACATTTAATCTGGTCATTGTTGTTGTCATGCACAGATAGCAAGTGATTACTCTGAAAAATATGGCTTGACAATATCAAAAAATAATGACCTCTATTTTAAAGAGATAATAAAACCTAAGTCCTGACCTGTTATAAGTAATTTAAACTTAAGTCCTCTGTAAAGGAAAATACACATAACCCAAATAAATGGAAATTATATTCTGAGGATCCGGTTCAGCATTTATTTGCAATCCTGAACTAGAGAGTCACTTTACTGGTGCAAAAAAAAAAAAAAAGGACTTTGGAGACTTATATGTTGTTTTGTTTACCAGCACTTGGCGGCCAGAGTGTGGCGGATTCAATTTTATGCGCTTAAGCATCTCTTTGCTGGGGTCATGCAGTAGTTACTCATCTGGAAATGAACCAGGCAAAGGCACACATCTTACAAGAATGACAGCTTTTCTTTCAAGTCACTGCATCTGCTGGATGGACTGATTACAGAACGGAGGCACAGATGACAGAAGCAAACGAAGCAGCAGGGACTGTGAAGGGCCTCGTGTCTCTGTCCTGAAGACCATCTCCGCGTCCTCATATTACCCCTATTATGCATTAAAAAGTACCCTATTTAACATGCCAGTGTAGATTCCAATAAAACAAAAACTACAGGCTAACACAAGGATAGAACGTGAAAGTGAATAGGTGAATGAATTTTAAAGCGTTTGCTCGTTTTAATCAACACTCCAAAGTGCAAGCTGGCATACTTTTTAAAAGAGCAGAGAAAAATTTAAAGAAATTACTGAGCGTGTCAGCGTGTCGCCAAAACTCACATTTGACACCATATGAAAGCAAGTAGCTTGAAAGGAAGGAAATGTTCTAAACTTTGCAGAGCCTCAAACAACTAAAAAAGAAAAGCAGGGCCCTGTGTGATAATGAAACTAACATCTCATATCACTCATAACGGGGCACTTGTGCGATGCACTCTTGATTTCTGAAAAATGTTAGGCATTAAAAAGTGCCAGCGCATGTACAAAAACAGCAAAACCGCTAAAACCTCTCCCATCTTTGTGAGACACTGAGGGGAAAAAATTTTCTCCCGTTTTTTACATAAGATTCATTGTCTAGCTGGTGGAAAAAAAAAACAATTCTTAAACACACACTGCCTCATTTTAGTTAAACAGTTTGTGAAGTTGGCAACGAACAACAAAAATCTAGGGGATAAAGAACTGACAAGGATTTGGTTTGGATTAAAGATGTGGATTAAAGTTAACCAATTACTGAGACAAGGGGCCAGTCGTTAATCATCTTGTTAGCGTTTGTGCTGCCCCCGTGTCAGAGGTGCTTATTTAAAACATGACCCAGTCCTTTAGGTTTCTGAACTACGTTTAATCAAGTATGCCTCTCTTCTACAGACACACCCCCCACTTCCCAGGGGGAAAAAAAAAATCTTCCAAACCCTTTAATTCATGCTCTGCATGCTAAAATCAGCTCATTTGCATTGCAGCTTACCTGTATGTATCCCATTTGCAACAAACTTTACCAAAGCAATGAAGGGATTCAGCTGTGATAGCACAGAACTGCGGGCCCATGTTACACAGAAAAAGTGTCCTTGCCCTAAACTTAACCTGACTTTAGACTTCAGTTTATACTTATTATCTGTGTACCACCTCACCTTGCACGTCTCTCCCATCTACCCAGATGCATAAATAACCCACAGCCATTATTTCTATCCTGCCTCTAACGACTACTGCTACCTTCAGGAAAGAAAAAAAAAAAAAGCGCATTAACAACTAATATGTGTCCTATCCATGTGCATTGTATTGCAAATCCTACGAATAAATCGCACGCAAAAAAAAAACACCAACGTTGACGAAATGTTTACATTCCCGCCGACTGGGGGCTAAAGTGTGGACATCAGGCATCTGCATTTCAACAGACGCAGATGGTTGGTAATATGCAAATGTGAGCAATTAGTTTTTTTCTTTCTTTCTCCTCCTCTGCCTAGCAGTAAAAAACTATTACCGAATATAATGAGCACTTAATGGAATACCCACGAGTCAGCTTCTCAGTAGGTGTTGGCAGAGCCTGTGAAGTATTTGGCTGCAGGTTGTGCTAAGAGTACGGCCCATATGCCCCGCAGGACTACAGCTCATATTTACTAGGAGTCGCGCTGAAGCAGGTTCCGTCAAAGTAACAGCCCACTTGCAGACAGCAGACACTCATCCGTCTGCCAAGTTACCTAATTAGTATGCTGCTATCTCTCTCTGCACCACTGATGCGGCATTAAACACTAGACTCGGCCCTTTTACTCACTTGATTGTCCATTTTTAGGATTTCTTTTCCAGAGCTGATTAATGTACAGTGCAAACAATTTTTTTTTTTAAAATAATAAAAAAAAAGCTAATTGATTTCCCATGTTGGCAGGTCCTGTACTTCAGTGGGATAAAACCACTTCCCTGAGAATATTTTTCCGTATCAGGTGCACTGATTTATCCCACGCGGAACATCACCCTCCAGAATAAACATAGGAATGCAAAAAAAAATAAAAAAATCTTCACCACACATACAGTAACATCGATATATCTTGTCCAAATTTTATAAAAATCGGCTTTTTCAGAAAAAGCATTAACGGAGGCCATAATCTAAGAACGATTAGTAAATTATTTTTTTAAGCTGAACGATAATTAATGGTCATTCCAGTCCCCCCGCCAAAATGCCAAAGCTCCGTCACCCAGCTTCGGTGAAACGTGAACAATAGGTAAGTCAAAATGCACAGTCAAAAGGAAAACGCAGCAACACACAGGCCGTCCTGGTTTCCCACGTGAGAATGTGAAAACGCAATGGAAAGCAGTTTATTACAACACGTGCTGAATTTGTTCACCAAATAATATTCACTTTTCCTAAAAAAATAACGCAGCAGCTCTCAGACAATACTGTAACAGCAAACATAATCCGCAGAAAGACCCAAGTGAGAAGATGGCAAAAATTTGCTCCGCTAATTACAAGAACGCTACTGCAGCAAAAAGATTGATTTTCAGGCAGAGCTTTCTGGCTAAAACAAAGTAGAAACTTAAGTTTAAGTAGTAATAACTTCCAGCAATAAATGTAAATTTCATATTTTTTGTGTTTTAGAGCGACAGGGAAGAACGGGGGGAAAAAGTGATTAAGTTCCCTTTGACATTTAAAGGGCAAAATAGACTATCAAAAGCAGAAACCCTTCCTTACTGCAGTGGTAGACTTATCTACACATGAAATACATAACAGCTCTTGTTTCTGTCTTGACAAGCGAGTCGCTCGATCAGCAAGCACAGACTGCCAGACACATAAATAAGATTGCTGTGCATGATAGTTTTATTTTGCCCTTGCTGTTTGTTTCCACTTTGACACGTGACAGGACAATGGCATTCAGTAAATCAAATTGTCCCTGCACTTGTACCAAACTTTGACTAACAAATTCAACTAGCAACCCAGGGTGCCGTGAACACATGCTACGATCATACTCCAAACACCTTTTTGCAGGACAAATACTCTTTCCCTTTCCTTTGCATTTCAACATGCTAAAACGTGCTTCTTAATTCTGTACTGTATATGGGCCTCCTAGTTCAGTATTTCATTTCCAATGGCAGAAATAGATTTGAGGACCAAGCCACACTACTACATCTATAGGCTTTATTCTAACAATTTAGCTTTAATACAGAGTATTAATTATAGTTTTATGAAGTGTTATCATACCTAGAGTAAGTCACTTTTCATAACATCAAAAAATTCATCCTCATGTTGTTGCCATGATCTCTGGACATTTTTGGTTTAAACCTTAAAAAATGGCCTTTTGTAAGTATAGTCTCGATTAGCAGCAGGACCTGTAAACCTGCATACTTTTGATATTTAAAATGTTTGCAATAGTCTGTGAAGTAAAAAAAAAGCACAGCCTACAACTTTTCTTTTTTCAAATCCTTAAATATTTTGCTAGTCGGAGGAAACGTTTTTAACGTTAAAACCACAAAAAAAAAAAAACAACCCTGAGTGAATCCTTTCTGCAGCCCTATTCTAACTGCATTCCTTTCTGCATTATCTGAATGGACTCACTCTGTCCAACTATGAATAGCAATGGTGCACAGATTCCTCAGTCAGCAGAAACAGACGAATGACTGCGGTAAACGCCAGCACAGCTAGTCAAGCCGGGCCTGATTATTCCTACCTAATTAGCATTTTCTCTGTGGCATACTGCAGTCATGTCGAAATAGCAAACCTATTTTCTGAAGCCCAGGTCACGGCAAAAAACGGGTGGAGGGGGGTGGGTGGGCTTTAATGGATGACAGAATTCTTGCAGGTTAAAATGCATTTTATTTTTTTTTTTGCATACACAAAATCATCTATTGTATAATTAGCAAGGTATATATAGCAAAATGCTAACGCTTCCAGTATTTAACATGGAAAACAGCTACGTAAAACTTAATCATTATAGGTAAAGTTAAGTTCAGTTATAGAGTAATATTGTAAGTTAGCAGCGTTCAAATGTAAGCAGTATGCATCTTCGTAGAACCAGCCATGGCATTTTGACTCATAAGAAATATAAAATTTAGTGGCCTACCACCGAAATTAACAAAGACCTCAGCGAACCTTATTTTAGATGATTGCAGCAGCACAAGGTTAACAGTAATTACACAGCCTGGTGTTATTTTTAGCCTGTTAAATCATCACTCCGTGTGCTGAAATGAGCGAAGCCCCGAAAGCCGGCGGATGAGACTTCAAAACGGTTAAAAAATGATCCAGGACCTCCAAGCCATCCGCTGCTTAACTTGCTCACTTCCCACACACTCAATCATTCTCAGCTCATTATCTAGTCAGCACATGCACAAAAGTGAACTCTTATATTGAGGAATGGAATTTCTGACAGTGGTTATATGCGGCCCTGCGTACAGACGAGGATGATTCATGACTCACGTCTTCTGTTCTCGAAAGTTGCCTTTATATTTACAGTGTATAAGCAGAGTGCACCCAACGATGTATATTTTAATTCTACACTATTAAACTGTCAGAAACAACAACAATTACGTATAATTTGTAATTTTTGATGTCAATTATTCTTTCAGGAAACAGCATTAAAATTGCTCATGGTTGGCATTATGAGGAAGGATGGGAGGCTCGCCTGCAGCCCAAAAGAAGAGCAAATCCTCACAATTGTTTTGTTATTTTTTTTTTTGTGGAAACGCAGGAGGCTTGCAGATGCAAGAAAGTTGCCTTTGTTTAATCCAATTAGCCACTGGAGGTGAAGCCCCAGACCAATCTGTTCACAATAACCCCTGAAAATGCCAACTGTTCGAAATTTCCTTGAACACGGACCAATATCACTTCTCAATATACTCCGGAGCTCAGAGAGCTATTAAGCCCAGCAAGTCTTGTCCCCAGAATCCCAAATAAGTAATTCTGGTGGAAACATAACAATAATATTCATCAGGTTGTCTTAAGCTGGACTATTCATAAGCTCAGGGTTGAATTATATTATGGCACTTTTATCTACTTATTAATGTCCAATGGATGACATACATAACAAGCAGAAACTAACTGCATGCTCCATTGCTAATACAGCAAATACCAGTGTGAAAACGTTCGAGAATTACCAAAAAAAAAAAAAAATCTGTACAGTGTTAACAAAATGTTGAACAATCTGTACTGCATAATTATTTAGCTACTACATCTGCTGGATAATTATTCTATTAAGATGTTAATAAACAAGAGACATTCCCAAAGAAGGTGTAATTATCCAGTGGAATGATCTTATCAACACATTTACATGTCATGCAGAACTTCCTGTCAAGTCAACCTGCAGACTGCAAGCCTCTATTATCTTACCAGTTATTTACACACTACACATGCATTGTAAAAATTCTACCATAAATTTAAATTGTTTACATTTCCATAAGTTCTGTACTGTTGCCCATTTCCTATTCAATATAATACAAAAACATTAATCTCAGAAAAATACAAAGAACCAATATCCCGATGAACAATCTCGTGGTTAAATAATAAAACTATACCTTTCATTTTACTGAGGGGAAAAAAACACATACAAGCAAAAATATACACAGGTGAGCAATGTCTCCATTCAACAAATAAACATAACTGTACAAAAGTGGTCATCAATGCATAGACCACAAGCTACTAGCAGCTCGCAGGAAGACGGTTTGTTGTCTTCATAACACTTACTAGAAATGGATTTTTTTTTTGCATTTTGCGTATATGTGTATATTTAACTGTCTCAGCGCACTGCAGAGTAAACACTGAAGGAAAAGAACTTCTACTGCCACTATCTTACTCCCACAGTTCACCAGGTCTTCTTTGTAAAAGTTTCTCTCGCTGTACAAGATGACTGGAGACCCCTCGTCCTGTAAAGGCCGCGTCATGCGATTGACAACATCCCTCCCTCCTTTCACGCACAGCCTCCTCATGAGGGCAGCACGTGTTTGGGTCTGCCAAGCCACTGAGACATGACACACATCTTCATGCAGAGTCCGTTATCTCCCACAACTTCTGAATAAGTTAACCAACAGGAACCTCAAGATTATTCAGTATGCACACATCAAACTCAAAAAGTTACAAAACAACGCATCAACAGAACAAAATGTACCTTGTTTGTAATCAGAAGGAGCCTTACACAACAAACATTACCATGTGCACTGCCTTCTGTATAACTTGTGAATAAGTATTAATTCTGGAGACATTTCTCATCAAATACAGACATCCCATTTATTGCTTTCATATTGTTTAATCTTCCAAATCTTGCAGCTTAGCAATTCTAAAAAAAATTTCATTTTAAGCTACAGAATGTTTTTTGCAAATGTGGCAAGTCCGATATAATCTAAAGGTCAGTGCGCACAGAACAATAATTAGCTAGCTACCATCTGCAAAACCAAACAATTCTTCCAGGTTCAGGTTCAGTACCACCAGCTATACCACAACTGAAAATGAATATGCACTTTGATTTATTATGAAGACTGTAACACAAAACTGAAAAATCATCGCGGGGTATTTTGTATGGTAGCCAGCTCTTAAGACTAGCAGCTACAAAAGCTGGGACACAGATGCTTGGCCATTGAAAGCAGCAAAAGAGAAAGCCTTTATTAACCCAACCACACACAAAGTATAGCTAGCCAGATGTTTCATAAGTACAATAAATACGGTATTTTCTTTTTTAGTTGCCTGTAAAGTGATGAAAGCTGAATAACCAGATCACGCTTGTGGTCTGATGCACAAAAAACAAAAAGCATAACTGCAGCCATGAATCACAGTTTAAGTATTTGTACTATGCACCTATTTTCAAGAGTTATTTTGCAACCTGATAATACTCCAATGTCAACATGCTAACACATTGAACTCATACAAGGCCCATTCCATGTGACATTAAAAAAAATGCATTCATCATTATTTACTTTTAGAATAGTCAAATTGGAATAAATTAGACAGGGAATGGCTCATAATTTATCTAGATACTTTTTTGTTACTCTTAAACAGTGTTTGACCAAATAATGGAAATAATGCATCTTCCATTAGCAGCCTTAGTGCTCAGAAATCACCGTTATTGCCTTTGCAATTAAATCCGGCTTTGATTGCTCATTCTCTATGACATACTAGCAAAAAAAGAAATACAATACGTCTATAATTCAGAAAGTGTTGGTGCTGAAGATGAGCACTTAATCCAGCATAAGATTTAGTGAGTCATGTTATATAAATGGCACATAGATCCACACAGTAAATTAAAAGCTTAACATATTTCAATCACAAAGCTCTGACCCTTTTCAACAAAGGTGTCATTAAGGGCTTTACACGGTAAGGAAAATTCTTCATGTATTTCTCAGACCAACACAGACATTTTGCTTCACAACCATCACAGCATCTCTTCATGTTTAACAGACATGCCCTCAGAAATCAACTGCAGTATTTTTTTTCCATAATGCTATCTGAAATTATCCTGTTAACTTACATTGTGGAAACAAAAATAATTTGTTCCTTGTTATATTACTAATACGAACTGGACACGTTTCATTTAATAACTGAAAAATAAAAACACGAATGCATGCCGAGCAATGCGGGAAAAAAGTATTAACCAGGATGCGCAAAAGTTAAGAAACGCAGTATGTTTTATGTTTAAAGAAAAATAAAACCGTGGTTTTCTCTACTGCCAAAAGATCACTCCATTTTTTTCATTTTTAATGTAGGTGCAAACTGCTTTTTCATCCCGTTGTGCAGTGAAACAGATAGATATAATTGCTCCCGCAACCTACCGCCATAGAAAATTACGGTCTGCACGCATGCGCACATACAGCGGCAGTTTCAGTGCGAAGTGAGCGGCAGGATGCCTTAAGCAGCGTACCTCCGTCCCTCTATTTAACTTGTGCTACACAAAGTTCGTGTTGTACGGAGCGTTATTTCACCCAAGTAATGCATTATATCATACTGTACATTTAAATCGATTTTAATCATGTTACCATTCATAAAAATTGTTTTATGAATTATGTAACTGCTGTATTGCCTGTAGTATAACTGGAAATCATACGCTTGAATAATATACATTACACTGTTAGGTTATTATTTCAATAATAACCTAAAATCTTTTTAAATAAATTTCATTTTCTGAATTTCAACATTAATCTCATTTACCGAGACTGGGCCTACGTTCCTATCCTGTAGCGCAAGAATAGCATAAAAATAGTCTAATATCTAATAGACGTACAAACGCTAAGTTTGTAATTTTCTGGGGGCATTGTCAAAAGATACCACCATCTTACCTTTACATTTATTTATTAGACTATTTTCTTAAAGTTAATAAAGTCCAAAAATAACTTCATAAAAAAAAGATAAAATCGGACGGACGACAGGTGCAACTGTAGCTGCACAGAGTTTCTCGCCCATTGGGCGGATCCTGGCCAGAGAATACAAAGCTACAAACAAAATCGATATGTTCGGCCACCATTTTACATAAATAATAAGCTCCGCAAACTGACCTGGAGCGGATCATCTGCAGGAATATAACATCAGCCACGTGGGAAAAAAAGTACTAATGTGGCCGAGGGATTTTAATGTGCAAGTCTAAAGCGATTAATGTACGTGAGAAGTAACGCCTAAGCAGTTAGATCTTAAATAAAAAAAAGTAATAACAAAAACCTAAAAGAATCCGACACACATCCGGCAACATTCACAAATATTCTCGTGAATTCCAGCCTACAAGTTTAACAGCTCAAGCACGTAATCTGACCTGTTTTAACTACGGCGTGAACTCATGGCTCATTTCATTACGTACTCCGATTGGAAAGATGGTATATTATGCCTAGATGGGCTACATGATACGTCGATGGCGTTTGTATCATTGTCCTTGAGGAGCTGGGAGGCGCTAACGCCTCGGTATGATTTCTAAAAAGTAAACTAAAGTAGCCAGTTGTTTTGAGCCGCTCACAGGAAATGGAACCCGATGCTAATTTATGCCACACAATATTAAGATTAAACTTCATGATTAAACATTTCTAAAAAAAATCAATCACATTCCTGTTAGGCTAAATGCATAAAATGTTCTTAAAATCTTGAAACCACCATTGCATTTGAGGAAATCAGAACTGTACCTGACATTTATGTGCATCTAAGGTCCGATAAGGGCTGAGAAATAATATCGTTCATTTTATGATACAGAATCAGAGACGGCAAAGCGTTTATGTAAACTGTTCATGCTGTATAATAAGGACAGAGAAACATCACATTAAGCACCTAACTTTGTGCACTTTTTAGTTTTCAAACATGCGTTTTAGCTACACGTGTGAAGTACGCTACAAGTGAATCGGAGGTCGGTTACATACAGGGAAATGCCACACAATGCAGAAACTAAAATCCTGCAACTGTAACAGTGGGTGTTCTTTTTTTTACCTAAAACTGTTAAGCTGTGCAACTTGTACCTGATCCTTGTATTTTCACAACGTTTCAGGAAAAAAAAACCACTGTTTAAAGAAGGCGGTTACTCCACTCAGCATTTTCTCCCGAGAGAGGTTCCACCTACAAACTAATTATTTTCCGAATGTAGCGACACCCCAGCCCAGTGTTTCCGGACATTTATATTCGTTGAAATTGCAATCAGTCCGAGAAATGTACCGCAGCCCCTCATTCGCGCATAAACAACTCGGGCTGTTCCTGCTCATTCAGCGTCCACTTTGCAGTTTAGTTCGGTTCCGATGGGAGACGCGATCGACAGCATAGCACTGAGCAAACGTTGCATGTACGAGTACTGACATATTGTCACACACATAGTTTATTAAAATAGTCATGATAATGATGATAGTAATAATAATAACGAAAACGAATGGCAAAACGTCAGGCACCTTGAAAATAGAGAAAACTCGCGGCGCAATTAAAAAAAGCAGCTCGGCTATTTCCTAATTACCTTGTTGCAGTGGTAATACTCCAAAGAGCTCAGGCAACTTGAATCAGTTGGTAATGAACATGAACCCACGGTAGAAGGTGTTGCCGGATAAAATCTCACGTCCATCTCAGAGTCCGTAAGACTGACGGCATGAAAGCAGATTCAGTGCATGTAGCTCGCTCTCTCTATTGTTTAACCGAAAAAAAGAAACAGAAGGATAGAAAGAAAAAGGGGGTTGAGTCTTTCAGTGCACCCTTTACTCACATCCGTTCGTGGTCTAATTTCAGCACCAGCAGGCTTGCAACGAGTGATGCTCAATTGACTGGCATATTTGCATTCATATTCCTTTTTAAATTGTTTTCCTTTTTTCAGAAAACTAAATTGTTTTTAAAATGCACTCGGTAACGATATAAGTCTCGAATAAAGTAAGTTAGCTACATCTAAGTTTTAACTTTGCGGTTCCATATCGTGGACCGTATACCATAGTCACTGTGGACAGGTCATGTTTTTTTTATTTATTTTCCCGCTGTCCCCTGTCTGCTTTGTCGTGTAGGAGTGTTTATATCCATGCGTTCAGTTGGAGTTACACTTCGGCTTGTTCCTTTCCATGCTCAATGCCATGCGACCTCTACTGATAACAGGGAGGAACAGAAAGACAAAGGGGGAGGGGCGCCACCGAGCTGCACTGGAAGCAAGTCCACCTTAATGGGAGATTCACGTTATTCCGGGACTGTACCTAGGCGGGGAAGCGCCATCTGAAACCAGCACGAATCAAGCATGCATATCCGCGATGGTTTCTTTATTTCGCCTTAATGCTAATGATTCTTTTCAAATGCACTTGTCGCAAATATAATGACGTTCGTCAGACCAGCTATTCAGACATTGTACTACAATAACATAGTTTCAAGTAGCAATCACTTTCAGATTGCAATCATATGCGATTATGCGTCATATAAAAGAAGCGTTTCGTTTAAAATACAAATAATTTGCACGGTACTGTTTATCCTAAGTCTTCATCTAAAGTATGTATTTCCGTAGCGATATAAAATCATTATTAATGTAGAACTGATGTACATGTAAGCCTTCAGACACAGAAAGTCATTAAGTTATGCTGACTTCATTAACAATACAGCAACACAAGCACAGAGCGTTTTGTACTGATTACCTGCAAACGCTAACATCTCGGGTTCCAAACTTATTGTGGAAGTCCAACATAAGATTTTTTAAAATATAATTCTTTCTTTATTGCACATGCATTATTTAAATTTTTGCAACTATTTTTACATTCTCTTGTTTGTTTTATTTCTGCCTTTATTTTTTCCTGAAAAACTTTAGTGTCTAATACTGCGATGAATATTTTCGGATATCTTGACGCTCACAGTTTTGCAGAACGCTGAACAAAGCCGCTTCGTCTCATTACGGTTACGCTGGAACTGCATGCATGTGGAGCGCAGTTTCTAGATTCAATTATTTTCACCTATCTCTAGCCCTCCACTCTCTAGATTGTTTTTTTTAAAAAAAAAACTTTTGACTATATCTTACAGTAAAACGAATCAAAAGTATATTATAAGACAACGATGGCATGTAACCATCTAAGTGGATTCAGTGTGAGTTTGATGTGGAGTTAACAATATATATATAGTTATCGATGTTGAGGAAGTACTAATAATCTGATGCACAAAACTAAGCTGAAACAGTCAGGGGGAGAGATGCACTTTCATTGGTTGTCTTGAGCAATTTTGAAATCAATTGCAGCAGCAAATGTTTCTGTTTTAATAGCCTGATACAATTCAATTACTGTGAAATCTCAGGCTCGAGATCAAACTTCCTGACTAATGGGGACTCTCGTTATTTGACATCAAATATATGCTCTGAGCTCCTAATTATTATTGGCGCACACATTCATACATATCTGTTGCCAAGGCATATCAATAATTATCCTAGTCAATAACAATTAGCCAGCTCATCAGTTTCAAGAACAATCCTGCCTAGTCACAGAACTATCCGGAAGAAGAAATGCTAAGTTTATTATGAACTATATAACTGAAAAACATATATAAACCATAATGTGATCATATTTAAGGAATGCCCAAACTATAATTCTAGACTATCTTCCTTGGGCACAGAAATACAAAAAAACAGCTTAGAAGCATTTTACATTATACCATGGTATAGTACTCCATCCATCCATCCATCCATCCATCTTCTAATCGCTTATTGTGGTCAAGCTCATAGAATGGCCTGGATTTGCATAGGATGCATGGCTGACACACACCCTGAATGGGACGCCAATGCAGGGAAGTATTACAAAATGTTTTTAGGAACAATCAAGTGATTCTACTTTGTTTATTTGCTTCTACCCCTATTGGTGACCTGTTTTCAGGAAGAGTGACCCAGTGAACCAATGAGAATAAATGATGAGAGGTCAAGGAAGTTACCCATGTTCACCAGACCTCAGGATCACAAGGTTTACCTTTATTTGTCAACATCCTGGCCCATTAGAGAGCCGGCCAGGTTAGTGCTTCGTCATCATAGCAACATCAGAATTCAGTACTAATGACCAAACGTTTGCCTTATATGGCTAATGTTTTAAGATTGGAAACACCGTGCACATGTAGCGTATTTAAATCGGACTATTTTTGCTCAACTGGCAAAATGTTATGAAAACTATAAAATATCCTTAAAGGAATCTCTCCCCCCTGCATGTACATACAGGGGTCGGACAATGAAACTGAAGCACAAGCTAAAATAGCATTTGTGGTTTTCACGCCTATACATTTGCAACCTGGAGGCCGATTTCTATTAGCAAGAGCAGAGTTTGAAGGTTGAATTAGCAGAGCAATAGCACAGCTGCACATAAAATGTTGCAATGCACACAACATAATGGGAGACTCAGAGTTCAAAAGTGGACAGACTGTTGGTGCACATTTCCCTGCCATATCTGTGACCAGGACAGCAAGTCTTTGTGGCGTATTGAGGGCCACGGTTTCCAGGGAAATGTCAACATACCGCCACAAAGGATGGACAAAACCCAAAAGGAGGAACTGTGGGCGCAAAGGAAGCTGTCAGGAAGGGATGTTGCTGTTTCCGTTTCAGAGACCAACCAATGTATATGTATATATAAAAAACTGATTATTACAGGCAATGGAAAAATGGGTATTCTATGGCGTATTAAAGAATTATTAGATCAGGTTAATTGGTTCAGTTCCCCAAATCCTTCATTAATTGTCAACATCAGTCCCCCCTGTATTCTGGATACAATGATAAATATAGTATAAAGTATAAATATAAATAAAATATAAAGTACCAATTATTTATTGGTATAGTTTTTCATAACTTTATAAACCATTTTTTAAACCATTTGGGTATGAATGAATTGTACAAGTTGTTAAAGTCTGGGCAAATAATATAGGTACTGTTTAGGGAGTTTTTATGGTCTCATATCAAAGATCTTACCTTCTGCTGTCTAGAGTAGGAATGTTATTTGCCAGTGTACATTGTAATAGTTTCAGAGGTGGATAGTTTATGTCTAGAAAGTAAAAATCCAGAGATTTTGCTTCAACCAACCAGTTGAGTATCAAGAGTGAGTGTCAGAGGACTCAATGGGTTGTCTGGAATAAAGCCTTGGTTTGGATTTTTACTTAGCTTTATAACTAAGTGAACTATCCACCACTGGGTAGTTCTATATTCTATGTAGAAGATTGTCTGTATTCATAAACGTTTGCCAGTGTGCCAGTAATTGATGGAGGTCTGTTGTGTCTTTCTTTATGGTATATTTGTGAGAGCATCTGGAATAACTTCTGTAATCCCTTTTAACTCACTCGTCAGTGGATTTGTTGGCAGTGGTGGCTTAATGGTTAGGGAAGCACACTTGTAATTGAAAGATTGCTGGTTTGAATCCCCGACCTCTGAGAAATAAACGATAATTGTGTGCTGCGTCAACAATGACCACTGATAGTGATAATTGATTGTCCGCATGGGGAAATCGTCTTCACGTTTCCCTCAGTTTGCTCTTTGCAAAGGGCTGAGAGCTGGGTGTTAAGGGTCTTGCTCAAGGGCTTGCAGATATGCTGAGGCTGGGTTTGAACCAGAAACCACATGATTACAGGCACACAGGCTTCGCCCACTGAGCCACATACTGCCAAACTCCGATTTTTGTTGATGGCTCTTCTAACAGACGTTGGGGCATCACTTTGTCTTCTTATGGAGCTGCTTTGTCTGTCCTGGTGGCCTTATGGGGGCTGTCTAGAATGTTCTTTACTATTATTTATGCTGGTTATACCATACCAGTCAAAAGTTTGGACACACCGAGGCATAGGAAGGTATATTTACACTATTCACTACATTTTAGAATAATTATATAGACATCAGAACTATAAAATAACGTATATGGGATTATACTGAAAAGTATTAAAAAAAATTTTGATTGTATGAACACTCATTGGCTGCTTTTCATTCAGTCCTCCAAACCCATTTCTGCTGTATTTAGGTCAGGTGGCCAGGTCATGTGATACGCCACAATCACTCTCCTTTGAAGGCGGCTTGGCGTGACCATACTTTTGACTTGCACGGTATCTTGACAGATTTGCCATCACTGTGCTGTAATGATATAACTTGGATGTGACAATCAGCATCGTCACATAACTTGCATGTTTAATTAGTGTCCCTGCTGTTATAATGATTCTGCTGTTGTCTGGAATTGTGCGCCACTCCATATGCATAGCAGTTTTTGGTAGAACCTTTGAGTATTCTGTCCTGATAACTCCAAAGCAATAAACAAGGCACAAAACTCAGCCAGCAGACTTCCTGTTTTAGGCCTTGTTCCATGTGCCACAGTATCATCTGGTTCATCAACCACAGCTTGTTATGTGACTGTAACTCTGTCATGGTTGAAGCTCAATAAGTGATTTTCATCTGCTTCTGTGACCAGCTCTAGGCAGTATCTGTAGTCAGCCGTCCTGATTTCAGTATTGTGTGGCTTGCCTTCTTCAGCTAAAAGGCATGCAGCATTAGTTCCTGTGTCTTAAACTACTATCAGAAATGTTCCGTTTTGCTTTTCGGGGACCAGGGATGGCTTCTGGCGCCAGTAGAGTTGATCAGTTTCACTAATTTTCTGATGATACGCAATGGTTTGCGGGCCTTCACAGCACATTCTTTTCAGCCCGTCGTCAAACGGTGGTGTTGTCCTTTTATAGAATTAGACATTCGGCTGGGATTCTAGGCCACCACTCCATAGGAGGAACTTTCTGGGACTCTTTGTCCTAGTGATGAAGGAGGTTACCTACCAAGCACCACAAATGGAGAGGGTTTCCCATGTGTGGCGATTTCAGTGCAGGGGCAGATGCTAATGCTCTTTCCAACTGAATAAATGCTTCAATTCTTTCCTGGCACCAGACCAGTTCTTCATTTTCGAGCTTCCCTTCTTTCAGCAATCCTGTTAGTGCTGTTATGGCATCTCCTTGAGTGCTTACTCTCTTTCTCTAGTGTGCTGCCTTCCATGCATGCCAATTTTTTGGCCTCGCTAGACAAATTTCCCTTTCCCCAAATTGGCCATTTTGGGACTTTGGGTGCCCTCTTTCAGAGAGCCTGCAAAATGATATGTAGGGATTCACCATGCTGTCATATTTGTGAGCAAAAGGCCAACGGAATACTGTAAACAGACAGATAATCTCGTTTGTTATGTTTTAAGAACCGATTCCGCTATGAAAGAACCATGATAACAAGCTGGGCCAGTTACATCATTCATATTTATAAGCAATTTTGTTTTTTAATGCTGCCTTAAGAAGATATGTCAAAAATCCAACATCCAGGGCTGTGAAAATCTTATATTAATTTTGACCATGTGCTAGGTCTTTGCAGAGTCTGTTTTTTACAAAATTTAAGCAATATTCTCCAGGATCAATCAGGCTTCCTTACTGATGAGTCACCTACAGTACTGTCTGACGATTGGCTCTCACAATTTATCTGTTAGCCAGTTGTGACACTGTTTGCTTAATATTTTGAGCAGGGTACTGGTTTGATAGGTTACTATTCCTTTCGTCTTTATATGACATACTGGCTTAACAGTCAGATCTGTTTTGGTTCACAATTTGGAGTACAGTTAATAGAGGCATGCTTACAAAGTTTTTCACCAATTCAGACGTTGTGGTTGGAGTTCAGTTACTTTAACTGCTTCAAGTTACACTTCTTTGGTAATCTTCGACTGGATACAGTGCTCTTCCACTTAGGTCATCATCTTGACTTTCCCCGTCATTTTGTTCCATGTTAAATGGTGAAACGCAACCCAAAAGAAACATGCGTTTATCAATCCAAATAATGAAGCGCTTAAGGTCAGACTGCTGACCATTGCAAAGCAGGATCTCGTGATTGGTCTGTCTTTCCTGTTTACATTAAACTTGTGCTGTTAGATCACAGACAACACAAGCGACTTAGTTAATAATATATTTCAACTGGCTTGCTCTGAAGTCTGTTGGATAGTTTTAAAAAATAATACATAATAAAAGTGATTATTTTGAATTTAGATGATTTCACTTTCATTGATTTAAAATAATTTAAAACTGAACAATTTTGAAACAGGCATTGTTTATAAGGATAAATAATAATGGCAAATTACGCAATAAGTGGTGTAAAATGTAATTCTATATCTGGTGCTGATAATACTGAAGTGTTCATTAATGCTTAGCATCTAAGCAATTATCTTTCTCAGTTCCAGAGTGTTTCTGCATAGAACATTAAGGGTTACTTTGTTACTTTTACCCTAGTTTTGGCTTATAATAACTGGCAATTGCTTTCCATTCAGCTTTGTGGCCTGAATGTAAAAAACCCATGCTGATATTCACTATGCCACTTATTTGCAGTGAAACGCGTTAAAATCATGGGCATCGCCACCATTAAATCTGAGGGGGACATGTCCCCCTCACATTTCATAATTATTCGTTTGGGACCCCCCGCCACATTTAACGTGAAATATTAGTGAAATATTAGTTTTATGCCCCGACATTCAAAATGCTTCTGACGCCCCTGGTCAAAATACAAGTCAAATGTCCACTTCACTGGGAATGGAGCATAAGATTCAAGAAAACCATTAAAGTACATTATTTTCATGTATAAATACTCAACATAGATGGAAAAATTAATCCCAGAAAAAGGTGTAAATGAAACAGGACATGGCTACACAGTGTTTCAGGAAATATATAGACACCTGCAGGTCTGAGGGTTTGATTGCTGACTGTGTGTGTGTGTGTGTATAGGATTAGGTTTCTATTACATTATCATAGTTTTTTTTTTACTTTGTGGGGACCATTTTTTCAGGTCCCCACAAAGATCTGTGAATGCAATCAAAAAAGTAAAAATCTCCAAAAAGTCTCATATTTAGTTTGGTTACTTATGGTTAAGGTTAGGGCTGGGTAGGGGTTAAGGTCGTCATGTTGGGATTAGAGTTTTCCCCATAGAAAAGGAGAGTCACCACAAAGATATAATTACAAACTTGTGTGTGTGTGCGTGTAGTTTACATCTTCTCCCTGTGTTTCCTCCAGTTAATTTGGTTTCCTTCTGATGTTTGAGAATATGCAGTCTAGGTTAGGTTAGGTTCTTGGGATCGCTTCCAAACCCAATGTGACTGCAGAACTGATATGCAAGATAGGTTGACAGAAAGAGGACATGGGTTTCATGGAATCATGGTCCCATTGTCATATCAATAGATAAAATCAGCATTGCCATTATTAAAAACAGTATTACTATTATTAAAATTGCAATATTGTGTTAGGAGGCATTTTTGGACTGCAATTAAAATATGGTATTCATTAATATAAGTGTGTCTGCATTTGGTTCTTGGACTGCAGTGTAATGCTTAGGTTTCATGGGGTGACTGTGGTCAAATCTACCGGCGACTTGTTGATAAGAACTAACCCCACTCCAGTAGTCTGACCCAGCACTGATATGTTATGTCATAACAGATGAACATTAAAATTAAAATGGAAGCATGCAATCCAAGATATTGGGGTTCTGGGTATGAGTCACCAGATTCACATATTCCAGTAAAAAGATGAAGGAAACATTTTCCATTTCCGTTCCACGTTTCCATTAATTGGGAGACTGTGACATGCAGGTTTCTGCTCCAGTACACTGGTTGGGATTGTCCGTGGAACAAAGGGCCTCATAGAACGATGACAACCCAGTCACATGAACATAAAAACAAGTTTATTGCAAAACAATAACAATGACTAATAACTGCACAGATAATGCATCGGTACATTTGAGTTGGATAAGTGTGATGTCTGCAGATGATTTATTAGGCAGAGTTACTGTATGGGAACAACGACTTTTTCTGAGTTTCACCGTATAATACAAGGAACTATTGTAAAGTCATTTTTAGCTACAGAATAATGGCAGAGGGTTGGGGGAACAGGAAATTATGTATTTTGAGGTACGAGAGATTACATTTAAAATCTGTACACAGGGAAAGAAACTTCAGCTCTCCTCACTGTGCTGGGTTTAGAAATTCATAAAATAAAATCTTTGTCATATAGCATATAAACAGACAGATTATCATATTTCATCAAGTCAATCTTTTTTTTCTAGTAGAATCTCTAAAGAAATAAAGCATTGGGTTGTGTAGATGCCACAAAATCCAAATCATCATGCAACATCTTGTGATTAACACGCTGTGTTTTCTCTATGTTACATTTGGATAATATTGCACCGTTTTGAAAAATATCAGTTTTGATTCAATATTTATGAAAGATATACTTACACCTGAATAGTTAAGTGAAAGATCATCGAAACATACATAAAACTTTTTGCTTTTAACCCTACCCAAACACAACTGTATTATAATAATGTTGTATATAATATCTCTAATATGCCACAAATAACTGGATGTTTTACCCAAAAATACTATTGTATGCTAATAATCCAGGGTATTTCAGTATTTTCACTGATATTTCATGGCTCTAGAAAATGGAACAAATAATGCGTCTTTCATGGCTGTACCACTAAGAAAGGGAGTCTGTCAATGCTACACAAATGTCATCTCTTGGTGTATGTAGGTAATTGTTATTTTCATCCAAGGTTGCAATTTTTTGTTGCATCCACTTAGATGGTGAATATTATACTTTTTACCTGTGAGCTTCATTTTAGCACAGGCCAAGGGCCGGCTCTCCTGTGGACCCGTGCTGCTCCGCTGGGGGTTGTGCGCCGTGGCAGTCATGGTGCAGAGGGGGGAGCGTAGGGTTAACTGTTGGCTTGGTGTGTGGGGTGGTTTCATAGGAATGGAATGTGTAGTGCTTGTGCAGTTCTCCTGTTCCAGAGCCCCGCGGCACTGACAAAAACACACACATGCCGAATGCTAATGATTACTACAGCTAAAGAAGAGATGCTAACCACGCTAAGAGATGCTAAGTGACTTATATGCTGCGAATAGTAGCTGATGCTGACACTCTCTAGTTTCTGATGACACAAAAAGCCACGTATGACTTTTTAAAGCAAAAGCATGAGCAAATGGCACCCAACATACCAAAAGTTACATATGGGAAAAACAAACTGTCCGCAACAACCTTATTGGTACCTGTGTACTGCACCATATTGTCGTCGTTTTTTGCTGTCCTGATCATTTTCTTTATTTCTTTGTTTTTCAACTAAATAAATGCTTAAGTGAATTTTTTGTAGCTAAATTTTAAGATGCTCTGTGTTATTAAATGTTCATTAAACCTATCGATCTAATAACAGCATTTAGCTGCCTTATTTAAAAAATAACAAAGCAAAAATATACTTTGTCTGATCTAAACGTTATAAACAGCGAGGTTGCCACTTGCTTGCGGCGCGTTTACTGAGCGTCATCAAAAATTCTGCAATTTTCCAATGTTGTTCATACTGAATGAGTCACTCTGCCATTGTGTGCTTTTAATCTGAAAGTATTGGAAGTAATTTGGTCCTATTCACTATGTACCCATTTCATGTTTTTGTATATGGTGGCCGCCTTGGGAATGTTTGCCATTACCCTTTGTAACCAGTTTTAATCTAATTATATTACTCTGTCCCCTCCCCAGCCGTCTGCTCAGCCAAAACCAGATGAGTGCCTAATCCTGAACCTTAACTGGCTGTTTATTTAAAGGATTTCAGTGTAAGTCTGCGGAGGCTCACATTCTTCTCCTGGGCATGTCATTGACTCTGGACAGAAAATTCAGAAAATCACTTCCCATATTGAATTATGGGTTAAAAAATGTATGAGACATTAAGGCAGTGACACAATACTTTCAGTTTACTGTGCCTTCTAACAAAAAAAAAATGTCCCTCCATAATGTGACTAGGACGAGAGACCCAGAAATCCCTGGATATAAGTATTAAATGAAGCATCATTTCTGATCTGCAGCGGACAGATGCATGACTGGATAGATGCATTCTGTTTGGCGTGAATGAAGACCTGCGCTCAGACCACATTCTGGCACCGAAGTTGTTGTGCCCAAGGCTTCGTCCCATTGGCTGGCTGATGTGGGGATCTGTTCTTCCGGCACTGATCTTGAGAAGCCAGAGCCAAGGTCACGGTCTGCCAGTGATACACACTTGTGTTACAGTGAATAATGTCTGTATATACAATCCCGTTTGCCAAAAAGTTGGGACATTGTGTAAATGTGTGTAAATAAATACCGAATGCAATGATTTACCCATCGTATAAACTCAGTTTTAATTGAAAATAGAACAAAGGCTACACAATAGATGTTGAAACTGAGAATTTTATTTTTCTATGACAAATATGTGCTCAATTTGAATTTGATGCCAGAAACACATTTTAAAAAAGTTGGGACGGGAACAAGAATCTTCTATTATGGAGCCATGCTGTTGTAATACGGACAGAATGCGATTTTTCATTGCCTTGCTGAAAAATACAACGCCTTCTCTGAAAAAGATGATCATTCAGTATTAATAGTTCCCTTCCCAGATGTGCAAGCTACCCAAGCCATGGGCACTAATGCACCCTCACACCATCACGGATGCTGGCCTATGAGCTGTCCGCTGATAACGAACTGGATGGTCCCTCTCCTCTTTAGCCATGATTTCCAAAAAGAATTTGAAATTTTGATTCATCAGACCGTAAGACAGGTTTCCATTTTGCCTCAATCCATCTTAAATGAGTTCTGGCACTGAGAAGTCAGAAACGTTTTGGAATCATGTTTATGATATGGTTCCTTCTCTGCATGGTGGAATTTCATCCTGCACTTGTGGATGCAGTGATGAACTGTGTTCACAGAAAATGGTTTTTGGACGTGTTCCTGAGCCCATGCAGTGATTTCCTCTATAGAATCGTGTCAGTTTTTTTTATGCAGTGCTACTTGAGGACCCAAAGATCACAGCTACTGTATCCAGTATTGGTTTTTGACCTTGTCCCTTGCATACAGAGATTTCTCCAGATTCTCTGATACTTTTAATGATATTATGTACTGTAGATGATGGAATTCCCGGATTCTTTGCAATATTACGTTGAAGAACATTATTCTTAAATTATTGTACTGTTTGCCCACACAGTCTTTCACAGAGTGGTGAACCTCTCCCCATCTTCACTGCACAGAGACTCTGCTTCTCTGGGAGGCTCTTTTTATACCCAATCGTCTTACTGACCTGTTGCATAAATTCAACCAGGTGTTTTGTTTTAGCATTACACAACTTTTTCAGTCTTTTTTTGCCCCTGTCCCAACTTTTCTGAAACGTGTTGCTGGCATCAAACTGAGCATATATTTGTCGTGAAACAATAGAATTTCTCAGTTTCAACATGTGATTTGCAGTCTCTGTTCTGTTTCCAATGAAATATGGGTTTATATGATTTGCAAATCAAGTCATTCTATTTTTGTTTACAGCATCCCAATATTTTTGGTGTATTTTCAATGACCTCGGAAACATACAGAACATATATTTGTCAACACATGTATAAGTCCATCCATCCATCCATGCATTTTCCACACTGCTTTGTCATTACAGGGACTGTAATGAGCCTGGAGCCTCAACACGAGAGTTTAGGGCATGAAACACGGTGGGTGGGATCCCAGACTGCACCCTCTCATGCACTATGGGCAATTTGCAGACACCAGTTTGTTCAGACATGTGAAAGGCACATATAACAAACATGACCTTTCATATGATCTGAGACACTGCCAACTGCCCATAATGAGAAGCAGTGTTTCCAGGCTGTGTGTTATATTTGGCTTTCACACAACGTAACTGAAAAAGACAGGAAGTACATTTGATAGTGCTTTGCTGGCCACGTGGCCTAGACATCCACCTCCTTTTTCTTTCTCCTTCGTCTGTTCATACTTGCCTGATTCCATCTTTTTTTGAAGACCGTTTTTTGAAGATCTCCAAATCCTTCTCCATCCAGTCTTAAAGAGCTGGAGGGAAGTGAACACTATCAGGAGTCCTTCCATCAATCATTCGTCACCCACGTGTGTAGTGCATGGTCAGAGAGTGCCCGCCAGTCTATGCTAGGCAGCACAGGATACAAGGCTGGGGAACTCTCTCCAGAGGACGCCGGTCCATCACAAGGTACACACTACTGGCAATTTCAATATGCCTATTCAGGAATGTAGGAACCGGAAGGAATGAGGCGGAGGTGTGGAGGTGTTCCCAGCAATGTTAGGCCTCATTCACTCCCCCAGTAAACAGACCTGTGTAATTAAATTATTGTGTCCCACCCAATATCAAAAGCAGAGAGGCTAAGTTACACTGGTTCACTTTTCATGCCGAGCCAGTATATAAAGCTCGGATGCTGTACTCCTACACAACAAATTGCACCTTTGAAGCACCAGAGAAAATTAAGGAGTCAAACTGACTTCAAAGTAATAGAGAGACAGGGCGAGAGAACCACTACCTGCTATCTTTTTGAATGTGCTTTTGTCTGCCATAATATTTTTTCCATCTGATGAAACAGAAATCACTCCATCTTGTCTGTACAGCTGTATGAGTTTGATGGTGCCAGATTAATTGACCCACTGCTAGTCAGAATGCAGCTTTTCCATTTGAATGTATTTAGTTCATCTTTTATTTTAAGTAATTATTTCAGCATAATTATGTCATCTGAAGAGTAAGCCAGAATAGAACTCAAGAGAGATCTTGTAACCCTGGCAACACTGTCTTCAGTATCACAGAAGCACAAGTGAACCTTTTGCAATCTGATGTTACTGTCGGGTGGGAGCATGCCTTGTTCGACTAACCAATAATCACTTTGGTTCAGATTTGACCCTTGAGCTCACTCTGGGGTCACAGGTCATATTCCACAGGGACAGACAGAAATCCAGTGATCTTTACAAAATATGCTAATACATGACCTGCAGGAACTAGACCTTTAAAATGACTGTTTTTGATAGGGGAGTTCACTTCTCTAATCACGCTACACATTCAAAATGAAATTTGAAATTGAAAAAATTATCAGTAATACAAATTTTTAACATTCCAAGTAAATACATTGTTTGGCAGCAGGAACCGATTGTACAGGATTCATATAGTATTAATTATTCATAAGACAACTGCCTGTTTGGAAAAATATCTGGGCTGGTTGATTGTTGAAAGTTCAGACACTTCTCTGATTGCAAGACTGCTATGAATAAAATGGTTGCTTTAGCAAAGAAACCTTAAAGCACAGCACTACTGCGCTTGAACCTGAGCTAACTTCACTGTGCCGCCCACCTTCAATAGCTGAGAATACGTTTCCTTGCTGCTTCTGAGACAATCGTGTATTGAAACAACTGCCAATCAAAAAGTCCCCTAGACCCTTCGGCTGATCCCACTCAAAATTGTAATTAGCCGCCCAGTTTTGTACTGACTGTATTTTCCTTTCTGGAGCTTGAACTGAAATACACTATTTCTGTCATAATTTTTTTGAAAAAGGCAGACGGAACACATGGCATAGATTTTCTTGGGGGAATTCCAGAACAATCTATCCATTGTTACCGATAGTCATAAATTCAATGTTGCTGTTTCGCATTTTAAAAAAGACAGATTTGAAAACAAACATTTTCGCTGAGTGAAATGACCCTTGGTAAATGAAATAGTTTCATCAACATTTAAATTATTGTAAAGCAATCTGAAATCTGATATTTATGTGTTTGGACTAACATGGTACAATCAAGACATGGTTTGAGTGAAATTGCCAGTAAATGGTTGATTGAGTCAGCTTGTAATACAGACGATCATACAGTGGCCAGTTTATTAGGTACACCTGTTTGTAATGCAAACAGTCTGCTCCTCTAAATAGTGAATCGTGTGACTGCAACTCAATATATACAGCAAGCAGACAGGGTCAAGAGGTTCAGTCACTGTTTGACTTAACATTAGAATGGCTAAGATGTGATCTGAGCGATTTTTAACTTTGTGTGATTGTTGCTGCCAGATGTTGGTGATTCCTGCATCTCAGAAACAGACACCCTCCGGGGATTTTCTACATAATTCAGTGACTCTAGTTC
Organism: Mormyrus proboscirostris; assembly: GCA_026779585.1. Classification (NCBI taxonomy): domain Eukaryota; kingdom Metazoa; phylum Chordata; class Actinopteri; order Osteoglossiformes; family Mormyridae; genus Mormyrus; species Mormyrus proboscirostris. The sequence continues at coordinate 165,671 of JAODKF010000138.1, forward strand.
ATAGAGAATGGTGTGATGAACAAAAAAAAAAAAGTCAGGAACAGATCTGTGGCCAAAAACACCTTGTCACGAGAGTCATAAGAGAAGAATAGCCTGACCCATTAAAGCAAATAGGAAGGACACAAGTGCAAATATTACAGCTCAGCACAATGGTGTACATTATGGCTTCTCTCAATGCACAATTCATGAACCATTGTAGCGGCTTTGGAGGCGAAAGTGGGTCCCACCAAGTATTAATTAGGTGTACCTATATAATATACTCCAATCAGCCACAACATTAAAACCAGCTGCCTAAGATTGTGTAGGTTCCCCATCTGACTCTCTGAGGCATGGACTCTACCTGGAGACCTCTGAAGGCGCCCTGTGGTATCCGGCACCTAGATGTTAGCAGCAGATCCTTTCAGTTATACGAGTTGCAAGGTGTGGCCTCCATAGACTGGACTGGTTTGTCCAGCACATCTCATGAACAATTTTTGCAGCATGGCCGGGCACTTTATCCTGCTGAAAGAGGCCACTGCCATGGGGTAATACGATTACCATGAAGGGGTGTACTTAGTCTGCAACAATGATTAGGAAGGTGATACGTGTCAAAGTAACATCCAGATGAATTCCAGGACCCACGGTTTCCCAGCAGAACATTGCCCAGGGCATCATCAGACCAGGCCAGCTTCTGCAGTTGGCCCATAGTGCAGTTCTGAGACTCCGACGGTGGACAGGGGTCAGCATGGCTACTCCGACCAGTCCGCAGCTACGCAGCCCCATACGCACCAATCTGCGACGCACTGTGTTCTATGTCAAAGCCAGCATTAACATTTCTGCTCCCGGATATGCTAGTCTTCACTTCCCATGTGCATCAGTGAGCCTTGGGCACTCATTGCTGGTTCACCGGTTAGCTTTCCTTGGACCACTTTTTGGTAGGAACTCACCACTGCATGCTAGAAATACCCCACAAGATCCCCTTTTAGGTGATGCTCTGGCATAGTCGTATAACGTTCACAATTTGGTCCTTGTCAAAGTTGATCAGATCTTCACATTTTTCCTACTGACTATTCACTTGCCTAATATATAATGGCACCCCTGATAAGTGCCATTTTATTGACATAATCAGTGCTATTCAGTTGACCAGTCAGTGGTTTTAATGTTATGGCTGATCAGTGTATATCTTTGCGCAGTGTGTGTGTGTGTGTGTGTGTGTGTGTGTGTGTGTATGTGTGTCTATGGATTACCAAATATCCCCAACAATGTAATAAAAACCCATTTTCTTGACATTGTGGGGACCATTTTTTGGGTCCCCACGAAGATCTGTAATAGGCACAAAAATGAAAATGCTAATAAAAAAGTCTCGTACTTTATGTGGTTACTTGTGGTTAAGGTTAGTGCAGGGAAGGGGTTACGGTCATCATTAGATTAGAGTTCTCCCCATAGAAATGAAAAGAGAGTCCCCACAAATAAATAATTACAAACGTGTGTGTGTGTGTGTGTGTCTGTGAATGAGTGGTCCCCACAAAGATATGTTTACCCAACATGTGTGTGTGTGTGCATGTGTGTTGGTGTGTGTGTGTGTGTGTGTGTGTGTGTGTGTGTGTGTGCGAGTGGGTATTCCTTACCTTATGGGGACACAATGTCCCCACAACATGATCAATACCAATTTCAGCTCAATTTAATAAAAACCTAATGAAAACTAAAAATGCAAAAACTCTTGTATTTTGTTTGGTTACTTATGGTTATGGTTAGGGCTGGGTAGAGGTTAAGGTTGTCATAGTTAGCGTTAGCGGTTTTCCCATAGAAATGAATGAGTGGTCATCATAAGGATATGTATACCCGACATGTGCATGCGTATGTGTGTGTGTGTATATACATATGGACTGGTGATAACATGAAGCTGCATTGTTTGCATTTTTTCGATATTAAACAAAATGGGGCAGGGGAACCTCAGATGTTGCTTTGATAAAACCCTGAATATTTATGAACTGCATTAGTAGAACAAAGCAGTCTACATAGCTCACATCTTAGCAGGTCTTAGCAATATACAAGTGCGGCATATAGTGTCAATTAGCTAATGGAAATTGTTTCCATCTCTTAGATGATAGAGCTCTTACTCCTGAAAAGAGGCAAGTTGCCTCCTGCATAATACAATCACCCAGAAATATGTCTTTCCTTGTGTTACCCAAAGTAATGAGAGTGCTGGTCTAACAGAAATTGAGTAAAGAAAAGCAATAAAAACTAACTGGATTTCAAAGTAGGCTTAATTTCTTTAGGAGTTATCTTTCATATCTAAAAGAAGTAACCTTAACAGATTAACCACCAGGCCCAGGACTTGGCATAAGAGGCTTAACTGAACATTTTTTCATGTAAAGCTAAACTGTGAAAGTGAGAAAGACAGATAGCTAGGGGCTCTCATTTACATGTAAACAACTTTCCAAGATTGTATGATGTCATAAATATAATTACTGGTACTGTTATGAATACTAGCGGATTCAAATACTTCAAAATTCATTGGATTCTTTGTAAGCCAATGGCGTGCATCTTAGAAATGGATGGTTTCATGGAACCATAATCTTCCAATAATATGTGAACATCAACATTTGCTGGTTGTCAAGCACACAATATGGCCAGAATACAAACCAAAATGCTTTCAGTTAGCAAAACAAATGAGCAAATTTTCCATTTTTTTATTTATGCGACATGTCAGCAGTCCTGCCTAAATAAAAATGTTTATTGCATATTTACAATATTCATATTTAAATGTGTACATTGTTTTCTTCACATTGTTTATTTGATATAATAAAATTAATCATTTAGTCATGAAACTGTTTTTATATTATATGCATGACAGTGGTGTTACTTTCTGTCATTTGTTATATATTGTTATTTATCACTGGCTGTTGTACGTATCTTGCATTTTTTGGTATTTATGCTGTATTTATCATAGTGTTCTGCGGGAAGCAAACAAAAATTTCATGGCATGCACACACGGCAATACAAACCTTCAAAAACCTGAAGACTGGATGTCTTGAATTTCAGCTAATTGAAATAGAAACATATTCCTTATATGTAAATGCATACAGTAAAAATGATGGGGGGGGGGGGTTAAATTTGCCTTCAGTGATTAAAAAAAAACAGATTGGCAGTTCATCCCTGATAATCCACTAATGGTTGCGAGTAATTCAAGTTCACTGTAGTGTTGAGCCATATAATGGTGAATTTTATCTTTCCCCAAAAAGGAAGATTTTTAAATAATAAAAATAGGTTTTAAATCTGAACCTAAATGAAAATGTTTTGCTTTCTGGAAACATGTGATTTCATCTGACTGATTCAAACTAAACTTTTTTGTGACATTGTATCCCCACGAGCATTTGTAAGATATGCTGAGCAGGAGGCAGAAGAATATAAAAGAGAAACATTGAAATGCATCATCTATTACTGTAATTTATTATTATAGGTTCTAAAATAAATCGCATGTTTGAATAACATTTGTTTTCCATCCATCGATCTTCCATGCTGCTTATGCAGTACATAATGCATCAGAAGCAGACAGCTGTCAGGGAGCCAACGTACACGGTGACACGGTGCTGTTTGGCTCGGCTCCCAATGAGTGACCAGTAGGAAAGCAGTTTCAAGCTCATCCCTGGCATTAAAAAAAATCCTTTGGGCCACATGAGCATGTTTGCCTGTTGACCTCCTTTGACTGGTTCTGTTCCAAGCTCAGACCTTCAGCATCAGCCCGTCTCACCTCTCTTAACAAAAGCGCAGTGCTGCTCTGGTACTTAACATAGAGATGCCCTGAGCTGGCTCTAGGTAAAGGCAGGACAGGAATTGCCAAGGGCCCCCAAATTACCTGCGTCATGGAAGAAGTAGAATGATCATCAGTGTTTTTGATATAAGCCTCCTTTGTAAACCTTTGCTTAAGCCCCTGAAAAACCTCTGGAGGTGTTTCAGAGCCAAGGGCGTAGGTTTGGTTTCAACATCTGTACATCTGTAGGGACCAAATGAGCCCCAACCTCCCCCCCCCCCAAAAAACACACACCACACACGATACTCCCACAGTATTAATAGAGACGCGTCCCTAGCATCCAAACCCGAATCTACGGCCTTGCTGAGTGATCCCTGAACTCTAGAGGGTTGTAAATAGCAGAGGTGTCTTGGGTTGAGTTGTGCAGTCCCCAGCCCTTTGAGCAGAGACTGAAAACTCACCTCCAATAATTGCACGTCAAGCGCTGAAACACCGAAAGTGTTCAACTCGCACTTTTGTTCTGCTGTATAAACAGGTCTTTGCTGATAACATCATGCGTTTTCAGTCACATTGTACGGCAGCCCTTGGCGCTTTACATTTTCTTGCACCTGCAGGTTGAGAGCTTGCATGGATGACCTCCTTTTTCACAGGCACACATTTGCATGTGCAGACTTAGTTCAATTTTATAAAAATATGAAGGGTGCCATTTGGCCTCTGTGACACATTATCATTTTGGTGCCTTTACTGCCTAACAGCAGCATTTAAGCTGTAGAAATATTTCTCCATTACTGAAAGACTCATTTGCGAGCACATTTATAAATAATGAGGCAATCATTTACAAAAGCAAAAGCAAAAGGAGTAAAATTGGCACCTCCTTTAATATTACCCATGCAGTGACCTTTTATTTTAAGTGATAACTGAGTCTCTAGCATAGCTACGAAGAGCAACACAGTGTCAAAACAGTCCCTTGTGCAGCAAAGCACGTTGCTCCTGGATTCAGTCACCTGTTTGGTGTCCTCTGCTGATTTTGGCAGCACCTGCTGTGACGTCAGCTCTCGCTCTTTTTTCTTTGGAGTGTTCTAAACAAATCAACTCACACTAAAGCTTGCATTCAAACTGGAGACTAAGTGCCCTGATTGCAATTTTATTGCAAATTCATTATTCACAAATGCAGTACTGTGCAGAGATGTTCCATCCACATTATGGATTACCACAGTGTGCAATTTGCTATGGAATATCATTTTATTTAATACAGAAGGGTGCAGAATTACAGAATACACTCTTTTACACTGACAGCTGTTTATTAGAATGTGAATGATGTGACTAAAGATAATTCAAGTCATTAGCAATAAAGAAGCAGTAAGATTGAGTCGCTGAGTTTTTTTTTAGTTTTGTTGAGTCACTAAACTGGCTGTAGAGTCATTAGTTCCCACAATTCCACAGCATCTGTCTAAATAGAGAGTAAAATGTCTTTGATTCCTAACTAAATTGTGAAAAGCGATCAATTTTATCACCATGCGCAATTCTCATTTACAGCTTGCCATGCACTTTGCATTTTTGTTGTAGTAGATAATATGTTTCTTCAAGCTACTAGATTGAATCAGTCTTTGATGATGTTTTCAATCTGTCCTTCATTGTCATCCATATGCAACAACAGGTGTTTTTATGTAACCACATGTATGTTAAATATATGAGTTATTCAAATATACCCAATGACTTCAAATGCAGGTGGCTTATTACATTTGTCTAAGGGTAAAATAAACCACGGAACAAGATTTTGTAATATGATTGCTGTCACAAGAACAAGAATAATTGATGTGCTGTACAAACATTTGCGTAACAGCAAACCGAATCCCAGGAACAGCTCTGAGTCATTTCCATGTGGTTCCATGTACTTACATATTTTTTCCACAAATGGTCCTGGTTGACAGCGATAAATGTTTTCTGCGAATGTAGGTGCATTGTGCTCTGCTCTCCATGTTTGCCTTGACATCACCTTACCAATATGCAGTATGATTTCATCTTCTCGTTTATCACCAGTAGATACTACAGACCAACAAAGATGGAGCCAGTCTTAAAACTCTCAACACACAGCTGCTCCTCTGGTATGTCTGTCACTGCTTGCATTTTTGAGCTAGTTTTAAGACATCAAATTGATCTGAACATTGATTAAGATATTCATATACTAATTCATGAATACTCAAACCTTTTATAGGTTGAAGTCAAGCTTGAACCCATCTCTTGCAGTGTTGGACCAGGAGTCACAGACACATTCTGTAAAGAAAAATAACACTCAGACACTCAATACCAAGACTTTTAGTTAGCCCTTGACATTAAGATGATGTCAAAATATAGTTTCAGATGTTTTTAATCTTCTGCCAATTCCCCACATGGATCACCCTATCCATTGACACAACATAATATTCCATTTTCTCTCTTCTGTGTTAAATATCATTGGACTGTGGCATTACTCTGGGTCTCTGCCCATAGACCCTTCATGATCACAACTGCGTTAACATGGGATTGGTAAATGTCCCGCATGGTAGAAATTTGACTGGGTATCACAGGGGTTTCATGAGGTCACAGAAGCTATTACAGAGAAGTCACTGAGGTTGCCTTTTTCCAACGCCCAAACCTTTATGGCTCACAAAACGTCATACTGCATAAGTGCACAGGGAAACAAGAGTATTTTCAAAATACATCATTTTAGGTTTTCTTAGAAAAAAGTTACTATAAAATGAAGTATTCACTACGTGACCACTATATTCAATATATAATACTTTAAATAGGGGTGACAATGGATATCATTATTATATTATAGCCCTAATAACATTGCACTGTCATGCGTTATTGAAATGAACTTGTGATTATTTGACTAAGTTGCAGGTAGCGGACACTATGTATAAGATTTACAATCCATTATAGGACACACAATGACACACAATGACACACGCACAACCACAGAGTTATAGATTATATATCATTACCTCCCATTCCAGTTGCATGTTGCACTGCATAATGGAGAAATCTAACTAAACGTGCTCCAATTATGCATAGTTACTCCTATCTGTGGTGGACGGAAAACCACAGGAAACCTCCTTTATAGGAGCTCAATAGTCCTATATGCTAGAAAGCTTAATCTGCACTTATCAAGGATTCATGCATCATGAGTTATACCCTAAAAATGAATATGTACTAGTTATACCAGAGGTAATCTGCATGATAAATTGCCGGATAATAGTCTCTTTTGTACACCCCATTTAATCAGTCAGTCAAAGCTGAACTGATATAGTGCTTTCTTGCAAGTAAGCTGTTGCATAACAGTACAACACAGTTGCTAAAGGGAATGAAAAAAAACATAAAAAGCATAATATTTCTAGATTATAATATATATAAGCATTGAAACATACAGTTTTCCAGATCATAGATGAAAATTGCTTGTTGATCCGGAGTGATCTGGTTCTTGGACGGGAGCCATTGAGGGGACTGTGGCAGAGGATGAGATCAGTGAATTGGATCAGGCTGACATGAATCCCAGGCTCTGGAACGTTCTGTTGCTCATTCTCTCAGTCATTCACAGTTTATACATAAAAAGCTGAAGTTTTTCTGCGCTTCCACGTGAAGACTGTTCAAAGAAATAACATGCAAATACTGCACGACTAGTTTCATGTGATATATGAAACAGAAAGTTAACGGATCAGTGGTCATTTCTGCTGTTTATATAATAGTTCTTTCTTTTGTGGTAAAATAACTAAAGAGCAAGTTTTCTCTTCTGGACAGCGCTGTGAGAAAGTGGCTGGTTGCTCATTTGCATATATTTCTATTCCTGGTGCGAAATTGTTTTCCTGGCTGGCTCAGCCGTCACTCATGCATAATAGTAAGGATGATGGTTTCTTTTTCCCCACTCTGTCGCACAGTAAACAGAGGCCTGCAAAAATGTAGACCCCCCTCCGTCCAGTATCATGTACCAACTGGCCACTTTGTGTGCTGGAGTCGATGTATATATGGAACAATATTTAAAGGAAACAAAAAATGCTGATCATCCCCAGAAGCAGAGCAGCATCATTCAACGTTTCATGTGTCATAATGAAATTAATTCATCCATATTCTAACCACTCATCTTCATTGGGGTCATGGGTGAATCTGGAACCTGTCCTCTGTAACATAGAGTACAATACAGGGCTACACACTGGACAGGATCACATGTAAGAAAGTCAACACAACATGAAATACTATAACCCTATTGCTGGAAGCCTTTTACCCACCAAATAGCAAGAAGGGAGAAATTCCTCTGCAAATGAAAGAACATGGAGACAACCAGATCAAATATAGTAGCATTATAGTACTTGAATAGCATGGGGGTCCTAAGACCTCACAATGTATTAATTAAATCAATACTTTCAAAACTTTGAATAGATGGGAGTCGTCCCAGTTCAGCCCACTGTCAGCAGAAACGCGTACCCAGCTGCTGAAGCAGCACTTTCTTTTGGTGAGTCCGATCAAGACAGGCTGGTCAGCACACGCCCACCTCCCCAATCAGCGAAACGACATGAATTTTCTGCATTTCCTCAATGTATCGTGGCCCTGTTATGACATCATGACAGGCATTTATATTATGGCTTGTAGAATAATGTACAAGAAAGTGTCTGAATTGCACAGAAATTAAGTTAACTTAGTTAACTTTAATGATCAATCTAAAGTAGTTACTTTTTAAAAAAAATGATATAGGAGTAATTAAAGTGTTTTTAATGTTTACATCTTATATATAACTTTGGCTATATGTAGTTTTATTAATTTTAGGCTTTTCCTGTAAATCCTTCCGATGGTCAAAAACTCTGTGGACTGTTCATGAAAGTTAATATCTATGCTGGGCCTGAGGAAGCTGCTTGTAGCTGACTTCCTGGCTGGTTTCCTAGGTTTAATTGCATCTGACAGTATTAGGGAGGAAATCACTGCTGGCAGTGGCATGGGTCCAGCTGCTCAGATACAGCGTCCCTTTAAGAAACAATCGCAGGACGTCCCTTTAATGCCCTTTTCCTAATCATTCATACGTGTTTTTGCCATTTTTCTACTATGGCAAAACCTAACCTATGAGTTTTAAAATATAACTGATACTCTGACGGGAAAAAGACCATTAACGGAAGTAGGTCAGAGGAAGGCAAACGTAACAAAAATAAAGAAAATGTAAATAATCAGAAAAGCGTACGATTAGTGTAATGAAAGGAGACAAAAGTTCAAAACAAAGGTGGTTGAATCTCGTGAAAATGTGTTGAAAAAATGAATTAATATAAAATCATTTTGAAAACAGTCCCACCTAAGTTTCATTTCACCAGCTGCCTAACAGAATTCTCTTACTGATTAAATATTATTATGTTAAATTTATTGACTTTTAAAATATATTTGGCTGCTTATTGTTAAACAGTTGCATCTCATTTCTGTCTTGATCCTAAATGCTGAGGCTAATATTTATTTCATGTAGGAATGTCTAAATTTAGTCTTGCTTTGCAACATTAGACTTAAACATTACAATAAGCTGAACTGCTGTGTGGAAAACTTGCTGTACTGTACAAGGCTAGCACTTTGAACTTGTTTGGATTAAACCACCAAAGTTCCTTACAATGAATAAAATCAAATATCCAGGATTGCATGATACACAAATTAGAGGACCCATTGAATAAAATTAAATTTAATATAAATATTTTAGATTGGACAGAAAACAAATTAGATTGTGGAGGTCAATAATACGGCATTCAATCTCATTCCGCCTTGAAAATGCCTGAAAAAAAATATTCTTGATATCATAACGTATAGCGAACATCTAATCCACATCCATCAGTGTATTAAAATGTCCAGTTCTGCAAAGAAAGAAAATAAGATGGAAATTGGATGCTGAAGAACCTTTAGAAGTATCAACATCAAATGTACCTTTGTTCAATGTCCCTGTAATATTATTATAGCTGATCAGTCCAACACTTCAACTAATCTTGTAAACCCTTAGAGCTTAGTGGTTCTGAAGTTCTGTTTTCATTATCAAATGAGTGCTGAAAATAGATCTTTCTGGGTTCAGCCTACAATGACAGTCATTCCCCTGTCCTGTTCTGCTGCCATTATTGTGGGGGAAAGAATAAAATACCTTCAGACATCTGGCCTATTTCCACCAGGCACCTAAATAAAGTCAATATCTCGAAGGAAAAGGTCAAGTCAGGGACTTTTAAGGCTGATTGTGGTGATTTTAGTTAACAGATTGAAAGTATGGGCATGAAGCCCTGTATCTTCATACCTCCAGGGCTGGCAGTTTGGTTCCTGGTCATGCTGCATGTGTGCACGTAGAATCTTCATGCTGTACTATGTCATGTATACCTCAGTTTCCTCCAACAGTCCAAGTTCAGTTTAAGTGAATCGGTGTCTCTAAATAGTTCATAGCATGAACGCGTGTCCTTTGTTGGACTGGCATCCCACCTAGGATGTTTACCACTCTGTGATAAGCCCCAGGCTCATCAGGACTCTTCTGGGTAAATGGTTATAGCAGATGGATGGGCTGAATTATTGGACAAATGTTATCATCAGGCATGAAACAGGAGCTTTCATCAAGGTTGGTCCATATGTTTGTTTTGAACACAGTAATAACAACTTGGTTATATCTTCATATAATACTGGCATTTATTACCCATCTAGGGTTACCTTTGATGAGTTACTTTTCCTATTCACTTCATTACATTCAGATTTCCCTGCGATACCTTGCTGCATTTAATTCTGTGCATTTCCTTTGGGAGGACAGGTTGCAGCTCTTCTTTCAGAAGTACTATAGCCTGCTGCTTTTTAATTAATCTAATGAATTCACATGACTTCATCATGATGCTGCTTTGCTAAATGAACCATGTGTACCAGCCAGGAATGTCCACCCTTTGTTAAAGGATTTGGAAGTCATTCAGTGGGTATATTTATCATAAAGGTCATACTGTGCGGCAGATAGCATCAGCGATTGCTGTCAATGACTACCCAGGATGAGTGTGCCTCATGATTCAGGGATTAAATGGGGAACTGGCAGCCATTTTGTTCCTGGTAAGATCTTTGCTCTTTGTGATGGAGGAAACTTCTGAAGTTCTTTTATAGCTGTATAAATAACAGCAGCTTGCTGGATGAATGACTAACTGGCTACACACCCAAATCATGACAATAGTACTACTCACCAATTAATAATATATAAATATCCATCCATCTATCTGCATATGAAATACAGGGCTGTGATTATTTAAATTTGGTACTTTTCTAAATACTACTGTATAAAGACAGAAATTTTATATGGCTGCTCTTTTATTGCAAAAAGGCTATGCAAAAATTTATTTCCATTTAGCTCCAATAAAACCGCCTGCTGTACGAGCATATTTACACTCATGTGTAGTGAATTCTCACAGGACAGCATTGAAAGTATCAATTGCTCAAATTCATATCTAAACTTAATCACCTCAGTCAAGTAGTGCATTATAAATTCAGGAAGGAGAACTTCACTGGTCCTTTGGTGGCTGTTCACAATGACCAGTCAATAATTGCCAATAAACCCAGTTAAAAGTTATCTAAGCACCTACTTTAGTTCATATGTTTTTGTCTACCTCCTGTCCATGCGACTTCCACCAATTCTTTAGCCCCTTTGAGACAAAGTGGCAGCCAGCCAGCCTGGAACAAGAAGGCCAGAGAGGTGAGGTCACAAAGTGGCTAGTTCACCAGCGTTTAACACAGCATTCCTGCTTGAAAGACCATTATTTAGTCGATTGCTGTCATCTAAAGTGAAACTTAGTATAGATTTAAACAAAATAATATTGAATATCAGCAGATGTAAGCTTTCAGAATACTGATAGTGTAATGAAAAATATGTGTTTTATATCAGGTATCAGAACAGATATTGACAGTTTTGTACAGCATTGTAATGCAAGTCATTCAGGACTCTAAAGCATAATAGAAAGCAAAAATTACATAACCCATGTAACTGCAGCCTGTCCGTGACACAGAAAATTAAATATGCACACAGGATTTTAGTAGTGAATGGAATCATTGTAGAAACATTCATGAATTTATCCTCAACAGTTGTTTTCTGCAAAAACAGCCATTACATATGACATGAGCTGGAGGAAAAGGCCGCATAGCCAGCACATGAGACATAGATATGTGACGGACATTCAGTGCCCATTATTAGGTATATTAGGTATACCTGCTTATTAACACAAAGTCCCTGTTCCTACACAGAGCAAATCATGTAGCTGAAACTCAAAAATTGTCCTTCTCCATAGCCTCGACAAACTCCTCCCACACCCTAGTTTTTACCTCAGTGACCGCCAAAGCCGCTTTGCGCTTTGCTTGTTGATACCTGTCCCCTGCTTAAGGAGGCCCCCAAGTTAACCAAACTCAGAAGGACTCCTTCAGCCTGAAGGCTCCCTTTATCGCTGATGTCCACCACTGGATTCGGGGATTGCCGCTGCAACAGGCACCAACAACCTTATGGCCACAGCTCCTCAGAAGTCCAATAATTGATCACTGCTCAGATTCCGATCGGGCAGACTGTTCCCCCCAATCACACCATTCCAGGTTTTACTGTCATTATCCACAAGCGTTAGAGTCCCCCAGCAGAACAATATACTCCCCAGAAGGGGCTCCTTGCAGCACCCCCTCCAAGGCCTCCAAGAAGGCCAGATACTCTGAACTGGTGTGGGGCACGTACTCACAAACAACAATCAGAGCCCGTCCTCCGACACAAAGTTGAAGGGAGGTGACCCTCTCGTTCACGGGGGTAAACTCCAATGCACTGGCACCAAACCGGGAGGCTATAAGTAGATCCACACCTGCCCAGCGTCTATCACCATGGGCAACTCCAGAGTGGAGTAAAGTGCGGCTTCCATTTTGGTTCCAGAGCCCGATCCGTATGTCAAGCTGAGCCCGACTATATCTACTTAGTATCTCCTTACCTCCCACACCAGCTCAGAAAGGTTACATTCCATTTGCCGAGATCCAGTTTTGATAACCGATGATCAGGCTGTTGAGGCCCCAGCCTTTGACTGCCACCCATTCTACACTGTACCCGACCCCCACGGCTCCCCATGCAGGTGGTGGGGGCCAGAGGGAGGGAACCCATGTTACCCATTTGGACTATGCCCAGTCTAGCCCCATGGGTGGAGGCCCAGCCACCAGGCGCTGGCATACGAGCTCCCACCGGAGGCCTGGCTGCAGGGCGAGGCCCTGGTCTCCCCAGTCCAGGCAGGGAAACATCCCCCTAAACTTTCTTTGTAATAGGGGTCAATTTGCGCCATACTTAGTCTGGCCATTAACCTACGACCAGTTTGCCTTGGCAAACACTGCCAAGGGCAATTGCCCCAACTACATAGCTCCTAGGATCATGGGGGCACACAAACCCCTCCACTACGATAAGGTGGCAATTCATAGAGGGGTGTTGTTACCCACAATTCCATTTTCCATTACTTATTATCCAGTGCAGGGTTGCACTGAATCTGAATCTTATCACAGCAAGCATAGGGAACAAGAGAGAAGACACTCTGGACAGGATCCCAGTCCATCTCAGGGAACACTTACTTTTATGTTTTCTTATAATTATAGCATGCTGAGAACATTGAAAATTGAATATTTACTTGTCTGTGCAGATTGCCAGTAACATCTGTCTACATGTCTAATTGACAATGTAGAGTACAACAAAGGAAAGAAACGTAACACAGCTATGTTGAAAGCCAAGGACACCCAAGGTTACCCAACAACACCTGGGCCTCTATTCAACATTCCCTCAGTTCATAAGGGCTCAATAGTCTGAAATGATTGAATGTAACCTTAAACAAGGCATGCTCACAGAAGGAGAACTCGCACTCAACCAGAAATTTATCCAGATTCTATAACCACTTATCCTACTGGTTACATAAATTACAGACACACTATTTAAAAAATATTTTTCTAATATACTATTTTTATCAGTTCTCACCCAAGGCTGTCATTTCAAAAATCAGTGCTTCAAAATCTGAAGGCCTGTAATTAAGTTTTACTGCTTTATTCATGTCTCACTTCAGATAATTACATTCTTAAACCAGAATTGTATTTTATTAATTGCCTGATGTATTGAGTCCTTCATTTATGCAGCACCACAACATGATAGAACAGAACTGGCTATTTCACCTGATTTATCTGCACTATCATTTCAAGCCGGCTTTGACCGAAGGGTCCTTCTGATGATTAGGTGCACGTCCATGAAGATTTTGAGCAAGACTGTAAAATGTGTTCGGTCAGCCTTGGCGTAACAATGCAGAAGGTTTAGAACTGGAATACTTGCTTGCCACTGAAGACCTCAAGGGTGCCCTACTGCTTTTCCTTCTCTTGAAATCAGTTCCCTTTTAACATGAACTAGTGACACGGACAATGTGGCCCATTTCAAACCAACAGCAAGCACACAACACACACAACTTTCGATCCTTTGGAAGGTATCCAGGGGGTTTTAAATGGACACTTGTACTTTGTGCGGTAATTCAGTTTTAAATGGACACTTGTACTTTGTGCGGTAATTCAGTTTTAAATGGACACTTGTACTTTGTGCGGTAATTCAGTT
>JAODKF010000138.1:210823-234508 GCA_026779585.1 Mormyrus proboscirostris
TTTTTATTTTTTTTTACGTGGTCAGCATCGCGGGCCGCATTTGCATTTGTGACGGGCCGCAGGTTGAGAACCACTGGCCTAATTCAATGCTCAAAAAAAGACCACAATAGACATGCAACTACTTCTATTAAACATTTTTGTCAGGCTAACAACGCAAACGCAGCAAATTGCACATATCTTGATTCACACATGTTTCGGTTGAAGCTCTGGACACGTTTAGCTATTTATTTTTTTTATTTGTCATAATCTGTCCGTCTTACATAACCACCTATCCAGTAGGGTGCCGGTGAGCCTGGAGACCGTCCCTGGTGTGCGAGACACAAGACAGGGTAGATGTATAACATACAGTACATGTATAGTCTAGTAGATGTATACAACAGTACATGGCTGGACTGCAGCTCTGTAATGATTTTTATTAGATTAGAAGGAGGTAGCTTTGCAGAAAAAAATGGGAAGATAAAACAGGAAAGCAAAACAAGTTGTGAATGTTAGTTTACAGAAGGAAAACATCTGCCGCACTGGATCAGCAAAAAAGAGAAACAACTTAAACCAAAAAACTAGTAATTTCTTTTACTTTACGCTTTGAGTTCATGCACCCATGCAATAATCAGAATTTCTACTGAAGTCTTTGGGTGTGGGACATGCTGAAATTTCCTGGTTTTATTATCTTTGCTCTTTTTTGCAGGTCATGTCAACCAAAACGTGAGGAAACATCAGTTCAAAATTGGACCATGTGGTGTAATAAGGATCCTCAGTCTGGGAATTCCTGTCATTTCTGTAATTTGGTCTTTGTGGGTGGTATGGTGGCTGACTGGGTAGTGCTGTACTTTCAAGTTCCTTAGGTTTTGGGTTTGATTCCTGCTGGGATACGGGTTGCATGCGTGAATTTCTTCTAGGCCAAAAACATGTACTGTAGCGAGGGCAAATGGGAAGACAGTGTGCGAGTCTGTGTGAGCCGTGATGGACTGTGCCCTGTCCAGAATGCCTTCTGGAAGTTCCGGGATAGGCTTCAGGCTCCTGTAATGTATAAGCGGTTTTGGATGATCGATAGCTAGATCATTTACTTTGTTATTTACTGTAGTTGAATATGTTTGTTTTGTCTACGGACCACAGTCATTGTTTTGGATTACATCACGTTTCGTTTTGCTTTTTCTTGCCCTGCATTAGAAGCATCCAGTAATCCTTTATATTTCTTCGTCAGCCAGGAAGCTTTGAGGGTTTGGACCCGGTTCCCTTCCTGTCAAGCCAAGGCTGCATGTTAGACTGCAAACTGCATTGCACTGCGTGGGAGACGCTTATAAAAGCTACCAATAAAACCAGCAACTGCCCCATGGTGATTAATGTCTGCTACGATTGTTGCTTCTGCCCCCCCCTTTATTTATTTATTTTAATAATGGTACTACAACAGGTGAGTTGTGATTTGGGAGTGGCCACACTCTTTACGCTGTACCTTTAATTTAATGTAAAATAAAGTTGTCCTCCGAAGAGGGGGGGTGGTGGTGGGCAATATATATATATATATATAAAAAAAAAACGGCAACTGCTGTTATAAAGTCAGGTACTCAACGGTTAGGAGTGATAACCCTGGCCAGCCCCCCAGCCCCACCCCTCCAAAGTGCTCCAAGGACAGGTACTTAATGATTTTATTTCATAACCATTCTGTTTACTGTTACGGTTGACAAATGACACACATCAGACTGAGATAGAGGCCTGAGCTACAGGGACGATCACGTGACCGCTGCATTCTGCTGGGGCCAGCAGTCATAAACATTGCTATTTCCCAGGCAGGCTTTAAGCAGTTCAGAATGGGTCTGCAGCTGAAGAAGGAAAATGTCCAGGTGCAGGTAAATGCAACCGCATAATTCATTTCTGGGGCTCTTATGTACTTTTGCTGTTGTCTCACATTAGAGTTAAAGTTTATTTCTATCTTTAAAAAAACAGCAGCATTGAGAACTTTCTGGGAAAAAGGGTGAAATCTTAAAACAAAATTAAAAGTATGTTATAGGCCTATATAAATATCCACACTACGATTAATTTAGGGAAGACAGTTAGTCTAACTGTATTTATTTTGAAACCAGAGAATTCTAACATAGGGAGAACATGCAAACTCCACAGAAACACAGGGCAGGGGGAGTATTACACAACACGTGATATCAAAGCACAAATTTAAAATCGGAGGTGAGGACTGCAGCAAACATTTAATTATTTAGCCAGCCACTTGGGTTGCGTATGGAAGCCAAGCGTCCTCTGTCCTTGTGCCATTTCCGTTACTTCTCCCGTTCTGTAAATTCATGCTTTGAAGGTTCCTCATCTGCTTTACAAACATAGAGAGCTCAAGGAAAAGGTATTTAGACAAAGCTAGACTTACGGGGGGAGTTTTAATGCTAAAAACATTACGAAACCAGTAGGGGGGGGGGTGACAGGAGCGTAGGGTGGATGAGTTGCCATTTACTGGAAGCCATACAATGCAAATACAAGACACATATAGGTATTATGGAGATATTAGTCACTCTTCTACTAGACAGTAATGCCAGACAGTAATGACATGTAATGTGCTATTTATGATTTCCTGATTTTATTCCTGGGTTAATTCTTGGTATGTCAAAAGATTGCCCTTAATGTTTCTAGTGATTAAGGAAACAATTTCCACATTTTGCATGATTGGCTGCCAGGAGCCCTGATATGGCCCATCTGAGCCTGCACAGTGACTCAGAGGGAAGCATTATAGACCCATGTCTCCTGGATTGTGGGTTTGAGTCCCACCCTTGTTTTATGTGTGGGTCAGTCCTGCGACTGTGCTTTCTCTTCACGGTCGGAAATATTGATTTAGGTGAATTAGTGTCTTTACTAGTGCTGGCAAACCTGTTCCATGGAGAGTCGGTGCGGATTTTTGGGATGACCTCTCAATCAGCCAATAACAGTGGGTCCCCAGGACTGGAGTTGAGAACCACTGCTTTATTATTGGCTGATTGAGAGGTCATCCCAAAAACCCGAACCGGCTCTCCATGGATTAGGTTTCCCACCCCTGTTTTAAACTGTCAACAGCAAAGGTGTTGAGGAGCATGGATACCCAGGCAGATTCAGGGGGCTCAGCGTTTGAGAAAAGGACCTTGAACACATAAAGTTAGTCAGGAGGACCCAAACAGACATTTTATCAGGGGCCCAGAATTTCTAGGAATGCCCTTGATAAATAGCTCTGTCTTTCCTGGGACAGATTCCAGTATTATTGAGTCTGTGGTAGATAAATGATTGGGAGATGGAGGGATGGAAATTGTAAGTTGCTTTTGGTGAAAGCATAAGCTAAGCAAGTCAGTGTGAACCTTCAGAGGATCATCTGCGCTGTCGTTCACCCCAACATTGGGCTTCGGAATGTCACGGATGGCTCTCTTCTTGTTTTCCTCTCAGCAGTTGCGTGCTGTGCTCTGCGCTACTGTAGTCCTTACGGAAAGGAGGGAGGAAGACAGACTTCTGGGAGAATTAGCAGGTACTTCGCTCATGAAGCGGAGACATCAGACCCAGAAGGGAAGGATGAGGACGGATGTCAACACAAAATGCCCAACAGGTCATTGTCCATAGCCATACTTAACGAGGATTTCCTACTCATGGGGAAAACAACCCATGGTGATTGAGCGTACCCTCAGGTTACCCCAAAGAGTACCAATAAGACATGTTACCGGAGGTGGGAAACAGTGATTGACAGCACCTGGTAATTCCATCTACTGTGGTTAGCCAGGCCTCATTTCTCATGTTGCTTAGAATAACGTTTACTTTGTAAACATCACTTCAATATGCAGCGACGACTGCATGGTTAATAACCATAAATAAAATCAGCTACAACCATTCAAACAAAACAGATTGATGAAAAATGGTAGCTCATTTTCTTGTGGTATATAATTTATTTGCTGCAAGTATGGAGAAATGAAAAAATCCCCAAAATTGTGTTGAATATGACAATCATGTAAATTATTACACATTTATATTTATCTATATAAAAATGTTGCTGAGCTGATGTAGAAATCATTGTATAAATGTCTTATGAAGCAATTATGAATTTGTTACCATAACAGGGTGACTTTAGAGGTGAAAAATAAACAGTATTATTTTGTTTAAGAAGAAAAGCTGACAGTCTTGAATCTCAAGTTGGGTTATTCATTTTCACCAATAAGCATGGTGTTACATTCATTGAAGCCCCCTTGTCTTTGGAATTATGCATGCCTTTCACCTCCGAAGCAATTTCAGCAGATTTATACTCTAAGACATGCCGTTAACCCATGGTATGCCACTCGACAGTCCTTTCATGATACCTCGGGGCATCCAGCAGAAAATATGATTTTTCTTCCTCTATGAGATTAATTCCAACATTGTAGAGCAGATGAAGCAGTACCCCCGAGGACGGGGCAGTCAGCGCACAGACAAGACTCAGGAAAATAGATCGTTGAGGACAACAATTTCATTTTTTTTTCATAGGATCTCTTTCAATACAAATGCATAACCTGAAAAAGGTGCAGTGACATATAGGCTGACGCCCTGTTTGAAATGGTAATGTCAGTGGGTCTGAATGTCATCTGTACATAAAAACAAAATGAAATCGCATTAGGACTAACGGATGTTTATTGCTGGAAGACTGCACTGTTCCTGTAAAGGATAAACTTGCTCTTTTGTTTGACATTTTATGACCTTTTTAAATCTTTTTTTTTTTTTTTGCTAATGGATACATCATCAGATAATTTTATAAAGACTTCTATTGTGCAGATGCACTTAGGGAAAAAAGATACTTCAAATGCAAGTGACTAATAACCAGGATACTGAGGTCAAGGCAGAACTTTGAGGCGCTGAACTCACTGTATTATTTCATCTCAGTTTCTGCTATGGAATTCTGACCCATTCAATGTAAACAAACAACGACAAGCTAATATTTATATAAATCAATGTCATACAATAGTCATAAAAGTAGGGTGAAATATTCCTTTCACTTGTGTGGAGGAAGGCACCTGCTCCTTCCAGCATCCAGTTCGATGGGGCGGAGCTGCATTTGCATGTTCCCTGGGAATAAGCCCATATTCTAAAAATGCAAATCGAAACGTGAGAGAGCACCCACTCCCACAGTACAGAAACACATTGCAGGTTACACCTTTGCAACTGGAAATTCACCCTTAATAAAACTGTCTGTGGATGCATGCAAATACTGTGAAGTAACATCTGTTTCATTTGACTGAGGTGAAACAACATTGTTTAGCCAGCAAGAGATAACAAGTGTCTTAAAGGTGTCATCTGTTCCTTATTAAAGTATGTGAAGCTGTTTTCCCCTTTATTTTCATTTCCACGTGACCTTTAATTTAGTTAAAAAATATTACAGACAATCTGCGCATTCGGTCTCCCTCTAGAGTCAAGAATTGTTTAATTGGTCTATTTTTTTGAAAGGCAAGGGATCCATCTAGTGGCCGTCGATGGTTTTGTATAATATGCTCCCCAAGGACTCGGGTCCGGACAAACCATAACTGAATTTAAAAATACTTAATACTAAAATAGCCTCTGTGTTTGAACTAGTCAGACATTTTTACCATTTTTAATGTTGCTTATTGAGTACTGTTGGTTTTAGCTTTAGCTGGGAAAGTCGAAAGTACACAGGAAAATATTGTAGTAACATTATTACACCTGCTGCTTTCAGTCAAGTTAATAAATGACAAGCAACAAAAGAATGCAGGAACTAGGGCGCAATTCGAGTCAGTGGATAAGCTGATCTGTGGCCTGTATCTGAGACCGTAAACAAAATCAAAAATTATGTGACCCTAAAATGACGGGCAATATTAAATAACTCCTTAAAAATGTCAATATATGGTGCTCTGATCGATAATGATGTGCTTTAACCATAGTGAATGTTGTTATGTTGTTATCTCTGTTCAGGAGGGCCACTGCTCAGGGAAAGAAGCTGAGTGAGAGGCTAAAATTTGTAATGAGCAGGCTATGACAGATCATCAATGATCGCAATTGCTGCAGTTTTGGACCTGGGATTTTCTGGAGGGAGACCAGGGCTCTGCTGACTTGGTGTTTGGTCCTGTCCCGTTGTTGTGGTGGATCCAAACTAGACAATCTTTAACAATATGAGGCTGGACTCAATGATTGACCTGTAGACCATCTACTCAAGACTGCAGTCATCTGTATGGTCTTCAGAACATTAAGCTCCAGATGGTTATGACTGGTACACTAGCTGATGTATCTCTTGTCCAAATCATGTAATCATATTTAAGTCTGATTAGCACAAACTACTAAGGGACAGTCTCCCAGCCTCACATGTTGTTTCCTGTCTGTCAGGATGTAGGTGATCCAATGACAGATGATGGCAGGCTCGTACGGTATGGCATGGTGGAAAGACAATCCATGAAGTGGCTCTCAGGCAAAAAGGGTCTTATTGAACAATAAAACATAACTTTACCAGAAAGGAACCAAGGAACAAAGACAATGATCAATTGGGGAACTAAGTAATTGCTTCAACAAGGGAAGTGTGTGAATAGTTATAACTAATCAACCACAAGACTAGAATAGGGCAACAAGGAACAGGTGAGGGTAATCACAAACAAACAATAGGGCCTAGGGCTACACTGGAGACACAGGTGAAACAGGGCATAATTACAAAACTAGATACAATCAGAAACAGTTGACCAAGGTGCAAAACAAGGAGCCATACAAGAACACAAGGGACCATATAATTAACAAGGATATACAAGGCTCAGAAAAATAAATTAACAAGTTTAACAACTTGAACCCCTGACAAAGACGACGCTTAACCACATCCACCTGCTTAACCCATTCAGCCATGTGGAGGGCCAGGGAACTCACTAGGAGTAAAAACTGGGAATTGATGGGAAAATAGGATATCCAGCGACACCTGCTGGCCAAACAGGGAAATGACATACAGAACAGGGTAACATGGGGACCGATCCTAACAGAGGCAAAGCAAGCTGGAAGATTTATTCAAGAATTACTGTGTTGAATACAATCAACAGGGCAAATTTGATCTGGGACAAGGTGAGCCAGTACAATACACTACGCACACATTGTATCTGTGTAGGATTATATTGCAGTGTTGGAGTTTTATTTTGATGAAGTACCTCTGGGTACTTCACTGTCCACCGTAGGAATAGGGATGTCATTGTTAAGGCAGACTGGTGTCCCTCAATGATTGCACATATAGGTGTGCTCTGTGAAGGCTATCATCCTGTGTCCTTTGCCATGTGCTTAGACATGTGTCTATGTTTTTTGTTTTTACATAACAGAACAAAATTCCATTGCAAAAAAATCAAGCCCATAAAACAAACAGTTTTGAAGCCAACCAGACCCAGAGGGCCTTAGAGAGAGCTACTGCAGACACAAAGGCAGGAAAGTCAATCTTGTGTGTCACAAAGTAAGAAAAGCTGATGACTCGATACTCTAGATATTCACTGAGGAACAAGCTTACATATGCCAGGACAGCAGAGGTCAATAGGATATTTGCTAAGAAAATGGAGTCTGGCTTTTTCTGGCCACATAAAGAAACTTGCTGATGGGTCTCACGGCTGAAGTTCGCAGAAATGCAGGAAACTTGCATATACCACGAAAAACACTGTGGATGCACAACCAGAGCTGGCAGGATACTAAACTTCGTAGAGGTCAAATGAAAGTCTCCAGCATTCAGGTATAATCATTTGACTATCTATGTGAGGTGATAACTAGGTGTCACGACATGAAAAACAAAGCACCGGAGGACAGGCGTGAGAAGAACTAAAGGGGGCTTTATTAAACCAAAACAAACAGTTTCAGGTAAACAAATGGGACCACAAGGGGTCAAAATAGGAAGATTAGCACTGGGAAGGGCATAGGCAACAAGAGGACTGATGTTAATGACCGAACTGGGGAAGGCAGGGCTAGAAAGCACTTACACGTATGACTAACCAGTGGCTGGCACAATGCAAGTGTGGACAGTAAGCAAAATAGGATTGGGGATATCGAACAAGACACAAATGGGGAGAATTTTAGGAAAGATCCAGAGGACCAGCAGTGACCCGTGCTGGTCGTACTGGGGGATGAACAGGACATGTTGTGAGGCTAGGTGTGTACAACATATTTTGAGGTAAATCAAGCATTAGCAATCATTATGTTGATCATACAGGGTTCACTAAAAGATCTAGGCCAGTTGGGGCTGATGATAAGGTGTTTGTCATGTGCAGGAAGAGAATTTCCAGCAGCTGCTTACACAGAACTCTCTGCCGCATACTGTACTTAAGAGCCTCATTCCCTCAAGGTATTGACTCAACAAGCTGATGAAAATGTTCCATAATAATGCTGGCTCTGTGTTGAGTTGGCTGGATGTCTTTTGGGTGGTGGAGCATTCCAGATACACACAAGACAGGCAGTCCTTGAAATGCTCAAGCCTACTTGACACCAACCCAATTTGAAAGTGTTTGCCGGTTGAGGTCATGAACCACAATAAAGGGTGATGCACTCATGCTAAATATTGACCACATCTCCTTGTGGCTAAATACCCTTGAAAACCTACTACAAGAGATGCTTCCATGGAAGGGGGAACAGGAACCAGTGGTTGGTGGCAGCTTAAGAAGAGGAAGGTGGAGCAGAGTTCTGGAAAAACTACGTGGTTCACCTCCTTTGTACTCTGTCATGTTTTGTTCACAGCAAATTTGTCGGCTTGGCAATAATACAAGGGGTTTCATGAAAAGAATGCAATCATTTATATGTCCACCTGTCTTTACTTTACATATAGCTTACTTGAACTGCTTCACTGGATGACTGATGATGGTTGCAGTCCAGTCTGTGAGGTAGTGAAAGATTAATCTGTTTGTTATAAAGGTTGTTTTTTTTTTAGCTTTAGAATAGGAATATTGTCACGCCCCACCTGTAGACAGGCAATGGGAAGCAGCTGCCTCCGACCAATGCCCATGAATCACACTAAATATAAGCATGACAATAACCGCAGCCCATTGCGAGGTAATGCTTCATGCATCTGAAACTGCCGAGCGTAATTCTCCCTGTCTTTTGTCCAGCTCCGTTCCGCCCTGTTCAACCTGCCCGTCTCTACTACCCTCCAGCCTTTTCTCCCCTCGCCCTTCCTCCCTGTGAGTCCCTCGTATGCCCTGTCCGTGTGCCCGGACGAATCTCCCGGTTGCCGGCCCTCTGGCCTGAAACCCCGACCACGACCCCGGATCCTGACCTTGTTCCTGCCGCCGCTCTCTGACCTCCCAGATTTCGACCCGGCCTGCACAACCACGTCTCTGCCTGATCCCCATTACCTGTCAGCCTCTGCTGGGTTAATAAAGGCTCAGCGATCAGTCCATCTGAGTGTCCGAATAGGTTCATTACAAATAACTTTCGAGTTGCTTTGGACACGCTGTCTGGAAGGCTTGTATCCCGTACTGTGACCATTTTTACTACATGTGCAGTGAAACAATACTAATTTGAGCTGAAATCTGTGCCAGCTACTTTCTCACGCTTTAATTTAGATGCGGCAGTAACACCTTCTGCCATGAAAATTCATGAGTGCACTAATAAGCACAATTACATCCTGTTGTTCAACACCAGGCATTAGAAATCAGATTAAGCATCAACAAAATCTGCAGTCCTGCTTTTACCTTTGTCTACTGCGCTAAAAGGCTGTGCATTAATGCATTCCGAAACTTTCTTCAATTTTCATTTATATTATAATCAACCCCTATAGCTCATCTGGTAAACATTCCTTAACGTGATTTTATGCACCTTTCTAGGAATTTTTACCAAGAATTATCTTATAAAGACAAGGTGCACTGCATGTTTACTCTTTTTAGTATTTCCACTAGTTCGGACTTTGCAGAAATTGAAATGCTGCCTGCTGTTAGCAGGAACCAAAATGCTTACTGACAATCAAAGTGATTATAAAGCACTTTTAATATTCTTGATTACACAGTTTTAAAATATTGATTGGAAGGAATCCATTACACTCGAAAGAATCCTCTTTCAACACTTCTGAACCCAAACAACGGAATGGTCTGGTGTGTGCTCTAAAAGCAGGCGCATTACATTTGAATACTACCAATCCACCTTCCAGCCTATTCCATGCAGCATAGGGCACCAGACAGCGGTACATCCTGGATAGGATGCCAGTTCATCAGGGGGCAAATACTACAGGCAAATTAGAGACACCAGTTGGCTTAACTGCATGCCACTGTAATGCAGAACGGAACCCACATGTGTTTACGGGGGGAGAAGGCTCAAACTTCACATAAACACAGCGCATGTATGCAATTCCATGTGCATATGGGCAGTTATATTGGTAAAAAATAAAAATAATAAGTAATTTTAATAAATTAATAAAGTAAGTAATAATAAAGGAAGTAATAAAGTAAAAATAAGTAAAAAATAAAGTATTAATAGTAAATTATACCATTATGGGGGTGTTGCAGACAGAAGGGTGAAGTCTAAGGTCCACTAACTAATTATCAGTAATTATCATTAATATAAAGCAGCATTTTTGGAGCAAGGATTGGGGACTTTGTGTTTTGCAATACAGAGGGGTGAAACTAAGACGAACAGAAGGAGGGAAATTGCTGTTTAATAGTGTCGGCACTGTTGTGATGCAAGCTGTGAATATGTGTTTCAGCTTGGGGGGCTGGCCAGAAGGAACATGACAGTTTTATACAACAAGGAACTGCAAATCAAGCCTGTCACCTGTCACAGTCCCAAGCCTGGAGATTCATATCTATATACTGCATGTGAATACAATTGTGGACAATTTAAAATGTGTTTGCTTTAAAATTAGAGCTTTCTTAAAAATTTGGGGCGAAATGGATAAAAAAAAAAATCCAACTTGCACTTAACTGTTCCATAATTTGAACATGCGACTGTTCTAATAGTTGAGACATTGATCGATGCCACATGCCAGTATCTGATGCCACATGCCAGTATCTGATGCCACATGCCAGTATCCGATGCCACATGCCAGTATCCGATGCCACATGCCAGTATACGATGCCACATGCCAGTATCCGATACCACATGCCAGTATCCCATGCCACATGCCAGTATCCGATACCATATTCCAGTATCCGATGCCACATGCCAGCATTTGATGTTACTTCTTAGATTACCGACTTCATAAAGGCCAGTTCATGCTTCACCTTTTGGCGCGTGCTTTCGGCTTGTGGACGGTTGTGGGTGCGGCAGCTTGTGTTCATAGTACATTTGAGCTGCAGATGGCCCCCATGGTACATACATACAGCAGTAATATACCACAAGACCAGCAGAGGGCAGATGTATTGCAAGAAACACAAGCAGTGTAGAGAAACAAGCAAACATCTTACTAGCAAACAAAGTTATTAGCATAGACTTTTGCGCCGCTATGGCAACATGGCATACAGTGGTATATTGAAATCCTTATGACAATATTATAATTGAAACCCCAACCCCTCACACTACGAGTGCAGTTTTACACTCCTGTCAGAGAGTCTGTCCTCACATCCACACTGACCAACTGGTATCAAAATGCTGGAATAGCAAAGCAAGGCCTGCAATGTGAAAAAGAGGATTTCAGACACCAGATTTAATAAAGTTCAACAAAAATTATTATTGTAACATGTTAGCTAGATAGCTGAATAGCTATAGCTACATTACTGTGTAACACTAATTTTGGCTAGACACATACACGGTAGCGACAAACTGTTGCGCTACCCTTAGCCTACGTTCCAGTCTTTATGTTTCCTTTAAAAATATAGAAATTCAAAGTCCTGCCAAACACCTATTGCATTGCAATAATTGCATTCCACTTTGTGCTTATTTTTACCTGATGTCTTACCCACAAACTCTTGTTCGAGTCTGAGTCAAGAGTGAGTAGTTCACCCAAGTGCGTGAAAAAAACGTCTCCGTTCACATGTGGACTTGAGCACAAGAAATCGGCTAAGTTCAATACCGAATACTGTAACGATAAAAATGCAGTGAATTTGAAAATCCTATTTCAAAAACTTTAACAAATCTATAGAGCAGCATTTTGGTGCTTTCCCATTGAACTGTCACATTGTATGTTGTTTGCCCAAAAAAAATAATATGTCAGCGAAACAGAGTATGATGCAATAAGGACAGAGATGGTCTTTGAGCTGCGTGGCCTAGATCCGTCCTTTAAGATCACCCCATATGGGCCAGCAGAAGGCTGGGTAATGGCCCAAAGCAAGGTTTGGCTGATCCCGTTTGTTTCCATGGCAGCGCTACTTTTGCAGGTAACCCGGTAAATGAAATCCAGCTGACCCTTTTATCTTAAATATCTTAGGGATTTGTAGAAGCTCGGATTAGGAGTGGGCAGGAGAATAGTAGAGGAGCGTTAGCAAAAGTCCAGGAGGAAGACCTCTCCGAGGGTTTAGTGTAGTATCTGGGTTTTGTTTGGCTGCAGTTCATTGTACCTAAGGGCTTTTAGTCAGTCTGTGAGTTTCATTTCTTAAAGGTACCACTTCAGCATTTTGTGTAGTTCTCCTGTATTGCAGTCTTCTCTCTGTCCTGCTCATCCCAATAGGCGCCGCTCTTTGACCCTGTAGCCTATCACAACTGATGGTGATATTCTTTACGTGCCTTGACAGCTGTCCAGGGCTAATAAAATCTTACACTCATAGATTGTTCAGACTGATGTTTTATCCACAGCGGCTCATTATTTCATCCCCACTTACAGAGGCAGACATTTTTACTGGGGCAGTAAAGATTAAGTGGGCGGCATTATGACTTGCTGGTCAG
The DNA here is from genome assembly GCA_026779585.1 of Mormyrus proboscirostris. Lineage (NCBI taxonomy): Eukaryota > Metazoa > Chordata > Actinopteri > Osteoglossiformes > Mormyridae > Mormyrus > Mormyrus proboscirostris. The sequence goes on from JAODKF010000138.1 coordinate 223,562, forward strand.
CGCGTGGCCTCATGCCTGTACGGTTTCCCTGTTCTTCCAATGCATGTGTAGGTTTCCGTTGTGGTTAGGTGAGGTGCTTTCTCAGAATTCCCGTGAATGCCTTATGATGGACAGGAATCCCATCCTTGGTGTCCCCTGCTTTGTGCCCTGCACTTCCTGGGATAGGTTATTGAAGATGAATGTTTCAATTAATGGAACACTCGGGCTAGACCTTTATAATCTGGTTAATCATTTTTTTGCGACCATGACAGCAGACGCAGGGTGAACCCTTTAACAGTACCGTTGCTAGTTACAGGGGTAATCTTTTAAACTGAATTCTGTTGACTTAGCTAGGTGAGACCACAACTGCTGGTTAATTAATTTAAGTTCATTTTTCAGAGAAATTATAACACTTTATTTCTGTTTATGTCAATAAATAATTCAGATGTGGTAATGAAGAATCAGTAGCTACATTAGATACATTATAACGTTACCAGTTAGTTTAATTCTGGGAGAAACTGGGAACTCCATACTAGCAGAGAAAAGTTTTGAACAATCAAACTTGATTTAGATGTGAGGCAACAGTGCTGCCCATTGAGCCAATATGTCACCCATATACAGTACCAGTCGAAAGTTTGGTCATGCCAAGGTACCTATAAAGGCTAGTGATAGTGTCACATCATATGACCTGGCCACCAGACCTAAACACAAGAGAAATGGTTTTGGAAGAGCTTGACTGGAGAGTGAAGGAATATATATACAATTCATAATTCCGTATATGTTATTTTATAGTTTTGATTTAAATGTATAGTATAAATAAAGCTTTCTATGGGCAATGACCGATACCGTCCACAAGCCTAAAGCACACGGCGAAAAGTGACAGGCACCGTCTCTTTCTTTTTAAGTTTTGCTTGAAATTAGTTAAAAACGTGTTATGAAATGAACTTGGGTGTTGTTCAAAGACGGAAAAAAGCGGTGACCCTGGAATTCAGTGTGTAATATACCAACCCTGATGGCCACTGTTAATACTTGCATTACAAAAATTTGAACAGCTACCAAATGACAGAGCAATCAGTAACAGAGCAACAGCCTCTTGAGAGAGGTGGGGTATGTGATACATGATATTACATTTGCTATATAACAGCAAAACAACCTGTCAATACAGCACTCAGTAATGGAGATCTATGCTCTCCAGATGACTAGAACCACACAATCTTGAACCATTAGTCAAACCCACATTTCTGAGTACTGCATTGTGTGACCTTAATCTGAACCCTTTTTGGTGAGACAACGCCACTAGCTATTCGGTATCGTTACATTTTTGGTAATCATGGAGGGGAGTAGGTTGCCTAAAATGACGGTGACTTCTGGCAGAATTAGAATAAATGTGTTGAATTTTACCGGATTTATGAAACTTAAGTTTGATTTGTACCAGTCTTGGGGGGAGGTAATATACTTATGTCGCCAGCTTCACGGGGAATGACAGAGGGCGCTGTGCCCGGAGATCGTCGGCCGCGGGCGCCGCCTCTCGCTCCCCGCAGTGTCTGCGCCGGACTCCGCCGGACGGGTACTGTGCGCAAGGCTGATCCTACGGCGGCGCCCCTTGTTGACGCGCCCCAGCCCGCAGACCGGCGTCCGTGCGGAAGACACAGCTGGGTAATATGTCGGCCTCCCCTGCTCACGCTGGTAATCAGCCGCCTTGCCTTTCTTTAATGCCGCCCGTTCAGTTTGCTTGAGTGTGTGTATGGGGGGGGGGTTCTTTTAAACGCCGTGCGAACCCCGCAGTGCGGCCTTTTGCACAAAACCTAAACGGGGAATTGCAGTACACCTTGCGGCCGACTACCGGTGCGCTACCCCAGCCGCAGTCGCTCGCTCGCCGGCCGCTCCTGCCTCTCCGCGGCGCGTCCGCTAGCTGCCCGGGTCACAGGACGCCTGTACAAAGCAGCCGGGGCTCCGTCCCATAAACTCGGCGTATTCATTATGATGACAAACATCCGCACGCTTGCGTTTTATTGTTATTGTTATTTATCCTTCAATGTACATGGAAAATTAAGTAGCCGCACAAAGCCAGAAGAGATCGAGCTGATATCGAAAGGACATGCATGCGTGCACATAAAGGAAATTAGTTTTTACGGAATGAATGAACTGGAGGGAGGAAGTTTCTGCGGGCTGATAAGGTTTGGCGGACTGTACCTATGAGATGGTTTGCTGCAAACTGGGTCGATGCAGTTTTAAAATTTGCGCCACCCGTGTAGCACTGGAAGCCTGTGTGTAAAACATTCGACAGCTGCGTTAAGGCTGACAGTAATGTTAATTTGACATTGGGGGGGGGGTCAACAGTGACACTTTACATATTGCTTACTGTTTATGATGATATTCCAAGAGTGCGGCAACTGGACGTCTGTGCGAGATTTTGCACTATTAGTTGTATTATAAGCCCCGAGCCCGACATTAACGCCAGAAACACGTTTAGTTAGTCACTACCCCCCGCCCCGACATACACTTCTTCAGAATCTGTTTTACTGATCAACGTTTATTAATAACTTTTATGCAGTACTTCCGTTTTGTGTTTGAGCTTTGAATTACTGTGATTTATTTTGAGGAGATTATGATGTAATTGATTGTAACTGGACAGTAGGCTTGTAAAGTGGGTTTTTTGAGTTGCCTCACAACTCTAGGACTGTGGGGGTTAAAACTCTAACCACACCCCATGTGCTATGTGGATGTCTAGATGGTTAGAACAGAGGCAGAAATTAGGCATGCCAGAAAGTAAGTTACTGTTGGGCTGTGACACTGAACGTGATTACTTTTGATGAACTGCTGGATGTGACTGCAAACAGTTGTTTTGCTCTCTGTTTTTGTTGTCTTCTCTGTCGCTGGCAAACGTGTGCCGGTGGCCCAGTGAGTGCTACTGTAGTCTCAGTCCACGAAAGTTGGAGGTTTGAATCCCACCTCTGCTCCCTGTGTGAAGTTTGCATCGGCTAAGCAGGTTTGCATGGGCTTTCCCTGTAGCTTTCATTGTTAAGCAAATGCACTGTCACCCATACAGGGAGTCGCCTGCCTTGTACGCTCCGTTTCGTGGGACAGCCTTAAAGGTCACTGTGATCCCCTCCTGGATGAAAGATGGATAGATATTCGGCTAATTGTCCACTGAAAACCTAAAAGGGATATTTACTTTCATGTCGTTTCTTTTGGCCAAAAGTGCCACGTTTTTCTTGCATCGCAGGTGTCACCCAGGCCGAGTAGACGACACACGCCATGTACTCCGAGTGGCGCTCCCTGCACCTTGTGGTCCAGAGTGACCAGGGCCACCTGAGTGTGCTGCACACGTACCCTGCTCCCGTGGGCCGTGATGTCGCCAACGCCGTGGTACGGCCCCTGGCCCTCAGCTCCCCGGTGACTGAAAGTCTCCTCAAAACGGACAAAGAGGTATGTTTGCGGTCTGAGGATCCGTCTGTCTGCTTTCCTGTCCTTTCAACCGAATGTTTAACTAACCACGGTCACCATGGCTAAAACGTCAAAAGCATTTTGGCTTGAAATGTTCATGTTCGTCCCAGCGAAGAAACTAATCAAAACAGTCACCTGCCCCTAATAGTCTTCTAGTCATGCAATCAGAACTCAATCCACATACAAAGGTTTCATCGTAAGTTTTGCTCCAAGGGTTCAGAAGATCTAGCGCTTTCTGAGTACTGTTACGTGTGATTTCTGCCAGTCCCATTGTCTTTCGAGAGTGCCTTGCGCATGCATATTGTTGCAAGACTCCGTACCTTTCGGCTGCTGCGTTTAAAGATAAGAGCCGGGGGATTTCCCTCGTGCCCTCGTGGGTATTCCCGCTCACGGCTTTATCAGGCGCTTCCCCAGCCGGTTAATGGGTCCATCTTCATGGCGGTCCTGGCTTTAGATGTTCCCATAAGAGGATGGAGCTGCCCAAATTACCCTTGTCTTGGCTTGGCTATTAACTTTCTTCATGTTTCCGGAGAACAAAAACAACATGTTTTTGTTTGTTTTCCGTTCACCTTCTGAAGCATCAGTAACACTGGTAATTCTTTTGCTACAGTTTCCTATTTATATTAAGACTGTAGCCTAAATATTTTTTGCGGGAAGTGTAGGATGTAAAAAAATGAAGTTTGAGCATAAGCTGGTGAAGACATTCTAGCGTAACGTCCGACACTTGAGGTCCTCGCCTGAGGTGACGCTGTCGTTGCAGGTGAAGTGGACGATGGAAGTTCTCTGCTATGGGCTCACGCTACCTCTGGATGAAGATACGGTTCGGCTGTGCGTTGACGTCTACACTGACTGGATCATGGCACTGGTTGCTCCTCGGGCGTCCATCCCTCAGCCCATCATCAAGGAGCCGAACCTCTACGTGCAGACTATCCTGAAACACCTCCACAACCTTTTTCTGCCCAGGTATTTTAGGTTTAGCCCTGTACTTCATGGCTATATCTATCTATCTATTTTATCTAATCTATACATTTTTTCACCTTTGAAATTAATTATATGGTGGGTGTTGGAGTTTCTTGTGTATGAATTAACTAAGAAACACAAAGTTAGTCCCTGTTAAAGCTTTTTAAGTGTCCCATCCCCCCCACCTGCTGTGCTGAAATATTCTGCAGAGTTAAGTGGTAAAAGCCTTTGCCTGGAAGGCAGAACTGATTGCTGCACAAGCAGCATTTTCATACAGATATCGTTTTTCAAATATCGTCATCGGTGGTCATGTGGTTAGATTCTGTTGTACCGCAGATGCACGTTCCCAGTGGCCTTGAGCCAATGAGGCCGATGAGATCCACCTCCAGATCTGTACCTGACATGCTGCAGGTTGGGTGGTGTGTCGATAAAAATTGTCATTTATGCTTAAAGCTACTGACGGATTCAGCTGCTTATGCTGCCCCCCCCGTCCCCGTCCCAGGCATAAGCGGGATGGCGTGTCCCTTGGTAAACCTGACACGCACGTGTCCTCTTGCTATCTTGTCCTCTTGTGACAGACCTGAGCATTACAGTCCCAGCCACTTCCGCCTTTGCCAGCGGGTGCTGATTGCTGTGCAGAAGCTGGCCCGTGAGTCTGAGATCATGGTCAGGGAGACCTGGGAGGTGCTGCTGCTCTTCCTCCTGCGCATAAATGACACGATGCTGGCCCCGCCCACCATCGGGGGTCAGTCCACACGGGCCCTGGGTCCCCGTGTCCATCTCTTTCTGTCTGTCTCTTTCCCATGGCCTTGTTTACAGTATGGTTTCCACGACAACTAACCCTCTTATTGAGTTACAGTGGGGTCTGATTTGAAACTTTGAATTATTATGTAGCTCATGTGAAAATGTATTTATAAAGGGAAAGTTTTAACATGGAAAATGTTGGACAGATTTTTAATAATTCTGCATGGTCTAAATTTCAAAGTTGCATATCGTGATGTCTACATAAAATCATATTTCTTGTTTACCAGTATGTGCTTTATTAGGAGAGATGCACCGATTGTATCGGCCAATTATCGATATCGGCCACTACAGCAACAATCGACTGTTGGCTGATGGTTAAAAGTGAGCCAATATTTACAGACAATAATTCTCTTTAAAATGGTGACCTATATTGCTTTGCACACCCGTGTTACTAAACAGTTAAAAAAGTTAGTTGATGTTATTATTACATAAGATGTATACAGTTATATAGTGTTCAGGACTGATATATGCCAGATTTGGGCTTTTTTATAAAAAAATAAATACTTTATTTTTGGAATGTAATTTATTTTTAAATTTATTTGGGTGGAGTGTCCCTTTAAACGGATTTAAGCAGAACCTCCCAAACAGTTGGTATCAGTAATAGTTTTTGAAATAATTGCCTATCAGTATCGGGCAGTACTTTCTTATCACTAATTAGTTATTTCTTAAACCTAACTATTGTCAAGTAGAGTGCAGCGAAAACAAAAATACCTCATGATAATGCTGATTATGTCATGCAGTGCCATAATGGAAGCCTTCAGATGGTCACATTGAAACTTTCAGTTCCCACTTAGGATCAAGTTACAGTCTTTATGGTGGGAAGAGGCTAATGTCAATATGTAGTCCTATTATTTTCGTAATTTTTTTTTTCTTTCTGCACATTTGGCATTTTGTCAACCCTTGGTAGGGGGCATTGCAGAAAAGCTGGCAGAGAAGCTGATCAGCGTGCTGTTTGAGGTCTGGTTCCTGGCCTGCACGCGTTGCTTTCCCACTCCGCCATATTGGAAGACGGCCAGGGAGATGCTAGCTAACTGCAGACATCACCCGCCAGTGGTGGAGCAGTGGAGTAGGGTCATCTGTGCCCTTACCTCTAGGCAAGTTGTGAACCCCTCAGCTGGGGCATATGTTTGTATCGTAGTCTTGTTACAATGAGTGATTTTCCCAGTATTTCGGCATCTGCTAGCCCGAGGCCAGTGTCATCGTGATGAATGTTTATCTATCTCTCTCTCTCTCTCTCTCTCGTGTTTTCCTCTTTAGATTGTTGCGGTTCACCTATGGTCCCTCATTCCCCCAATTCAAAGTTCCGGATGAGGACGCCAGCCTGATCCCGGCAGAGATGGATAACGAATGTGTGGCTCAGACCTGGTTCCGTTTTTTGCATATGCTGAGGTCAGGACCAGACACACACGTTTCACCGCCGTGTTCGCATACGGATGCTTGAAGCCGTTTGTTACCCATCTACCTGTGAGCCTGCTACCCTGGCCTGGCTTGGTTTTCCCCATGGTGACCGCCTTCCCCTTGCCACCTTGCAGCAATCCGGTGGACTTGAGCAATCCCATCATCGTGAGCTCCACGCCCAAGTTCCAGGAGCAGCTGCTGGGTGTCGGTGGGGTTCCCCAGGAACTCATCCAGCACCCCTGCCTCAAGCAGCTGCCCCAAATCTTCTTCCGAGCCATGCGCGGGGTCAGCTTTCTAGTTGACGCATTTCTAGGTGAGAGACCACAAAGTTCATGGGAAGGCAGAAGTCTTGTCTTGGCTTGGCTTGGCTTAGCTTAGCTTAGCTTAGCTTCTCATAGTCATCGCATTACTCAAAATTAAGAATCTGTGTATATGAATCAGAAACTTAATTGTCACACAACCATGTCCAAATATTGTGGGCACAATTTGCTGCTGTTGGATACGCCGTGATAACAGAGTATAACATGGGTAAAGAAATATACAACAGAGAGAACTAAATTTTAGGTAAAAATATATGTAATTGTTGGAAGAACTTTGGAAGCCTTTGGAATTTTCTAGATTTCTAGCTCGAGATACTTCTGTAAGCCTTTCCAGTAAAAGAAGCTTCAAGAACTCTCTTCCATGTCTTCTGAAATCCCTTTCGACTGAGCCATATTGCACTTGAATAGGATGCTCTAGCAAAGAGCCAGTAACAGGCATTGTGTGGTTTTTCTTTTAATGCTGTAGGGCAGGACAAACCCAAACCTGATTCAATTTGAAGTCTTACTCCAATCACTCTCTTTTCAGGAGCTCATTATCTTATAGGTTTGCATATTTTTTTTTTCATCAGATGACCGTGATTGTTCTATGCAATGAAGATGCTGTGGTGTGAAAAGCCTGTTCCTTTATTATTGTGAGTTACCTAAAGGTTGGGTGACATACTAGCCATTTCATTGGAAGTACAGGTGATGCAAAGGCATCACAGACTCGGATGCAACCATGCTCTCGTGCAAATTTGTTAGCAGACCGTCAGTGCAGATCATCTTAGCTTTTCCAGTCCCCAGAGTTTTGAGTCAGACAAAACTAAATAAGGAGGAAAGGGGATTGTTCAACTGTAAACTGCTGGTTTAACATAAACCAGGGGTGGCTGGTTAAAGGTTTGCTAGCCCATTAGCTTATGAGCTATGGGCCTGGCTCCAGCACGTCCCACCCGGATCCTCTACCAAAGCTCTAGCCTGAGGGTCTCATATTAAAGCTCCACTTGACCCTTCAGTCTCCTCACTCTGGAATTTGTTTGCTCGCTCTAGATCTTATGGTCTCAAAGTGAGCAGATTAGGTCCTGGTTCGTGGTACTTTATAAAATCAACTAGAATCACAATAGTAAAGCAAATTGGCTCAGGGGTATATGAACATAGTTTCTGATGTATCTTGAAGGTGACTGAACTGGCCTACAGCCATGTAGTAAATTGGAGTGATTTTCTGATCTAGCTGGAGTGGGATGTATGTCTGCAATACTGAAGAAAAATCCTTAGCTGTATCCTTGGTGAATCCTGGGTGAATTTTATTATGGGGTGAAAACACTCAGCTTTTTCAGTGAAATTTTTTTTGCACAGACTTAGTCTCCTTTCTTACTGTAAGTAAGGTATTTCCCCGTCTTCCTTAGTTACAGATTAGAAGACTTGTCTGTTGTAGGTTGCCGTGGAAACATTACACTCAAAGAAGGGCGATGTCTGTGTTCCATGGAAAGGTCAATGGGTTACAAACAATATATAAATAATACTTGTTCAGATGGAACATTTGGTGAAAGTTGAAAGTGTTAAGTTCCGGCCTAAAAAAAAAACAAGTGAATCGGTTTGAAGTACCAGAAATATCCTACGTTTGGAATAGTCCCCACCTTTGGCTTGGTGTTTCTGTTCCTTTTTCCATATGTTTTCTAGCCTATCATCACTGTGTATAGATACATAGGCTTGTTTTTTGCCTTTATAATTTTTGCCAGATATCCGTAACCTTTTGTTTCTGACCTTTGGTGAGCAATACGGTCCATTCTTCCTGTTTTGTAGTGTGCTGTTAGTGTTTCTCTTCTGCTAAGTGGAATTATTTTGTCTGTTTCCCTTCCTCAGGGGTTACGGTGTCTAAGAGTACAGTATGTAATGGACTTCCTCTTTTAGGTATTGCATACCTGAATAAGTTGGATCCGGTGTAACGCTGTTTACTAATGCTTGTGTGAATGGAAGGATTGTATGTTTTTTGGACATAAGTGAAAATTCAAGTGTGAACAACTAAAAACCATATACTAATCATTAGCATTAGCAATTCAGTAACCCCCTCACATTAAAATTGATTTGAGTGATTTACTGGGGTTGATTTGTTTTTCAGAATCAGAGATGCTGCAATAATTATTTTTGTTTGCTTTGTGTGTCCAGTAGTCGTCTAGTTGTCTGCACATGTCACAGTGCCTAAGAACAAATTCCAGCAGACTTGTTTCTTACAGAACACAGTGGCATTCCTGACTCAAACACGGCTGGTTATGCCGTGAAACTGCTGCGATTATGCATTCCGGTACCTGGAATTTCTCTAAGAATTCAGATGAGCTCCTCCGTGTACCCATTTACTACCTGTGTTACTATAGTAACGCACACTTGCTTCCCGTTCTGTTTGCCGGAAAGGCTCATGTACAAAATGTGGTCAGGTCTGCGTGACCAGTTCTTTGCTGAGGGGTCAGGAGTGCCCTTCCAAAACCCTTCCCCTTGAAGCTGATTTGCTGAGGTTTGGGGTTATTCACTGTACTTGTCGGGTGACCTTTACCTCTAACCCAGCTGCTGTGCTCTCACACTTTTCTTGCATTGCACTTTTCCTCCTGTCTGTTTATTTTTTCTGTTGTTTGGGTATGGGGGCCATGACTAACACCACCAATAAGTTTAATGCTTCTAACTCTCTATAATGAGGCAGGACCAGTCTGTTTGTGGTAATAACAGGGTTTGCGCTCTCTCTCTCTCTTTCTCTCTCTCTCGTCCTCAATCTCTCTCTCTCTTTCTCCCTGCCCGGTATGCCTCTCTACCTAGGAATTTCTCGGCCCAGGTCGGACAGCGCCCCACCCACTCCTGTCAACAGACTGACCATGCCCCCACCTCAGTCTACCACCAACACCACACCACCTCACAGTCGCCGGCACAAGCCAAGTGGGGGGGCCAGGGCAGCCAGCAAGTCCTCCACGGTGTGTAGCAACAGCCTGCCGTTTTGTCTAAGACATCCTCAGGGATGCAGAGGACTAAATGGTTTGTGTTTCTGTACACAGGGAGCCCCATCTTACCCACCCAAGCTGCCCCATCAGCCGTCCTCCACTTCCCCCCTGTCCAGCCCAAACCAAACGAGCTCCGAGCCCCGGCCTCTGCCCGCCCCAACACGGCCCAAGGTCAACAGCATCCTTAATCTGTTTGGCCAATGGCTGTTTGACGCTGCTCTGGTACACTGTAGGCTCCACAACGGAATGAACCGGGACAGCAGCATGACTGGTAAGAATGTGTGTGTTTTTTTTTTTTTTATATTTTCTTTTCTTACATGCACTGAGAATTTGCCCCCAGCTGTCAATGGCTCTCAAAATCTCAAAAGATACAGAAGCTCCCTGGGTTGCGTTGGTTTGCGTTATGATATTTTGACCTTACGATGGGTAAATGATTTTTCACTTTCCGTGCACTATTCAATAAATTGATGTATTCAACACTTAATTCATTTTGCCTAACTGTAGGCTAATATAAGTGTTCTAAGCATGTTTAAGGTAGGTTAGGCTAGGCTATGTTGTTTGTTAGGTGTATTGTATTAAGATGCATTTTTTTCCTCACGATATTTTTGCCTTACGATAGGTTTGTCGGAACGTATCCCCATCGTAACCTGGGGAGACGCTGTATGTTTAAGACAAGACAATGGTCACATCCAGTTCCGGTCTGGTTGATATATACAACATGTATATGCGGTCGCATAAATGAATGCAATATGTTCAACGTAATAAGGAATGTTAGTTACAACACTGAGGTATTAGGTAGAATGGGGGATAACAGTATAACTGGGCTGCTTATTTCCTGCCTGCAAGAGTAAATATCTGCTTCACTAACTAAAAAGTACTAGAGAGATAAGAAGAGCAGTCTAGTGTTTTTCTGCAAATCCCTGGAATAGCCTCATTCCACTCAGAATTTTACCCTCTTCATTTTCTTAAGATATTTTCCATCAGGCACTCAGCATAAGCTAGACACTGTCTCAGTCCTTCCGAAGCTCCCGTTCCTACCGGCTGCTTCCGCTTCCTGTGCAGGAGCTGTGCAGGGTAGC
>JAODKF010000138.1:234608-247838 GCA_026779585.1 Mormyrus proboscirostris
GGGGGTGGGGTGTATTCAGTGCCGGCACTCATTTTCAAATGCACATTTTTTTGCCTGCTTTCCCAAAGTGGCAGCAACCCTTGCAGATAAAGTCTTATTTACACCGAGCCGCCCTTCATGCGTCTGCAGCGGGTGTAGTCCGGCCTTATCCTGGAGTGCCAGTGTCCAGCGGGTTTTCCATCCTACCTGCTCTCTAAATCAGATAGTACAGTAACTACCCCTGATCTATACTATCTTGTCTCCTATGATGTCTTAGAAAGCTTAATAACTCTGGGAATTGTGGATTTTTTTTTTTTTTAGAAATATTTTTGGGCTGAAAATGTTTCGCTCTCCAGCTGTGACATTTAATTTTTATTTCCTGTTGCGCCTACTCTTATCTGACCTGGCTTTTGCTGTTGTACAACGAACCCTAATGGAATAGGTTAGAACAATTCCTTTGGCTACCAGTGTTAGAGGGCTGCCTTTGATACAATAAAAACAGTATGTACTCATGCTATCCCTGTCCTTTTCATTTACTTCCATTTTAATTTTTTTATCATGCAAATTCTTTCATGCAAAGTCTTTCTTATACATTTTGTAAGTAGGAACAATAGCTTCTCCCAAACTTCAGTGCTTGTTTTTGTTTTCCCTGTCGCCATTGCCACCATGTTTCCTTTCGTTGTGAACTTTCATTGATGCAGAGTCCCTGCCGATGCGCTGTTATCCTCAGGAAAAGGATGTGGTGGGGGTGGTGGGGGTGGGGGGTAAAATGTGTCCACTTCCTTTCTAGCTGGGAAAGATTTTTGGCTTGATGAATCTGACCCACCCTGTAATTAACTGCTTTGTGATTGTGACGTATATCCAGTGAATTCACCATAACCAATGTAAACACACCTATTTTATTAGCATTTTATGATTTAATGTTTTTTTTCCCCCTTTTCCTCTTCTGTGTTTAGTGCATGGAGTGAGTGTTTGTTTACTAATGGCTTTTTGTCAGTTTACTGGGAGCCGACAGACACTTTGGGATCCTCCCCGAGTCCCACAGTGTCCGCCCAGAGGATGGCTGCATGGGGCACAACTTTGGGAAACTTTCTTCAGGATGCATTGTTTGTTTTTTGCATTTACTGTCAGTGACAGATGAAGCATCGGTGTTTTCATTTACCTGACCCACCATGTGGACTCATCCAAATTAGCTGCGGGACAATAAAATACTGAGAGATTAAACTTGACTTCCTTTTAAACTAATATATAGAGACATTAGGCGCTTTTGCACCGAAGTTCCGGAACCTGGTTCCTGGTTAAGTTCCTGGGCTGTCTTGACTGGGGACCTTCATAAGTTCCTGGCCACTTTCTTGTGTCTCTTTACGCCGCACAACAGAACTGGGACCTTTATGCTAAATCAGCTTGAGAGATACGAAAAGCTTGTAGGTTAAACTTCACACACAAATTGAAACATGCCAAAACAATGGAGAATGAACAAGTCGTTTTGCTAAATTATCTGTTAGTTTTTCCTCATACAGCCCATGACATTTATATTTCATTATTAAGTCTGGCTGGCAGATTGATCTTTCGGTTTCACGGAATTAAACACTTCCTTATTCTAATAAGCACTGGCAATTTTCACTGCTGGGATCAGTGATATTAGACAAAAGTATATTGATTTTCTGATTTAAATTTTTGATGCAGAGTTGGAGAGACAAGCAAAAAATATCCATTAAATGTAACTGAAGTGCAAGAATAATTATATCGGCTCAACTTTTGCTCTGCTAGTATTATCTCTTCCCCACACTTCCATGTAATTTCAAAGTCATTGGCAGTCCTTGTGGTCAACCAATCAGCAAGCTATCACCATAAGCTCCTCCCCAGTAGTCCGTGTTCTAATGAAGATATCTAGTCAGTGTTTGAATTCAGGGTCTGCATCCATCGAAGGCTGCCTTTGAAGACCGAATGTGTCACAGTGGCACAAGGCCGTTTCGTTTGGAAGGCCCCTTCAAATGCAGCCAGAATCCCAAGATTCATTGTGTGAACCTTCGACCAACCCAGCCTGCAAAGGCTACACTCAACGGAATCTTTAAAGGCTGCTGCCCCTAAATTCGGACAAAGCCCTTTTCCGGAGTAGGTACTAAAGGGTTCGGGAACTGCCTCAGAGGAAGTACAATCGGGCTGAGTTCCTGCGATGTGAACCTGATGAGTTCCTAGTTCTGGAAAAAGGTTCTGGTTCCAGAAAAAAGTTTCTGCGGTGTGAAAGCGCCTATTTACGGCTTCTGCATGTATTACTGTTAGGAGTTCTTCCTCTGATAATGTTCTGTAATTTTGGGTGTCTTTATGGCACGAGCTATTGAATAAGTTATTGAATTATAACTAAATCTTTTATTGAAAAACACTGGATGTCCAGCTAGTCTCTTTCCAGCAGCTTCCATCTTAGTCTTATCTTTGTCAGATGTCCCAGTGGGAGATGTGGTTGGTTCCGTTCAGCTTGTGTCCTCTGCTTGCCCCATCAGCCCTGGCCACCCAAGCTGGAGTGGAGCTGCGTAGGAAGGGCTCCCAGATATCTACAGACACTATGGTCTCCAACCCCATGTTTGATGCCAATGAGTTCCCAGACAACTACGAGTCGGGAAGGGCAGAGGCATGCGGGACACTATGCAGGATATTTTGTAGCAAGAAGACTGGGGAGGAAATTCTTCCTGTCTACCTTTCCAGGTAACTTTCAAAAAAGGCCATGATATTAATGCAATAAACCAAGATGAAGACCTAACCTTAAATCTTCACTGGTCTGCTTTAGATTTCGTAGTAGTTGAACCTGGCTTCATCAACTAAATGGAGACCTTCTCTGCAGGTTTTACATGGTTCTTATCCAGGGTCTTCAGATCTCCGAATTCATCTGCCGCCCTGTGCTGGCCAGCATTATCCTTAATTCATCTGCTCTCTTCTCTTCTGACCTGAAGGGGATCAATGCCGTGGTCCCTTACTTTATCTCTGCACTGGAAACTATTCTGCCTGATCGGTGAGAACTCGTATTTACATTAACCTGTTACATTAACCAGGGTCCACAGAATGCTCCTGATAAGTTTGGATTCCCATGTTCAGGGAACTGTCCAAGTTCAAGACGTACGTCAATCCCACGGACCTGAGAAGAGCCTCCATTAGCATTCTGCTATCGATGCTGCCCCTACCCCATCATTTTGGAGACTTGAAGGCCGAGGTAATTCGGTAAATCTCTTCTGTTATCAAAAGCTTTCGGATCCACCTGGAGCTCCTTAAGGTCATCCAAACATTTCTGCTGCGGCTTCTTTGTTCAGTGGTACTGACCCATCAGAGGGCATGACGCCCAAAAGTAGATCATGATTAGCAGGTGTGCTGTTCGTCTAGTAGTATGGATCATAAAGTCCAAATTCATTCTTCCTGATTTTTCCAGGTTCTTCTGGAAGGGAAGTTCAGCAATGATGACATCACATACCATGACAAGCCTGTGACATTTCTCTCCTTAACACTACGCCTGATTAACATTTTGATCGGTGCCCTGCAGACTGAGACTGACCCCCACAACACACAGATGATTCTGGGTTGGTTCCTGTTGCCATTTGAATTATGGCTAGATTATGGCTTGAATTATGTTGTATTTAATTTTTTTGTAATTGATTTATTTATTTATTTTTTTTTTTTATAGGGGCGATGCTGAATATTGTCCAGGACTCTGCAGTTTTAGAACTGACGGGGGCCCAGGCTGATCTGGTAATGACAATCCCATGTTTTTTCCCTTCCACCGTTTCATGACACCTCCCAGTTGTGAGCTACCTGAGTGACAGGAGCTAAGTCGGCCCGGCTTGTTTGGCTCAGCAGCGGACGTGGTTAAAAGTCCACGGCCCTTCCTCGGCAGGTGCCGCAGGGCAGTGGTGAGGGCTGCCACGCGTCAGCAAAGAGCCACAGCAGGAACAACAGCGGCATCAGCTCCACCAGCGGGGGGAGCTCTGATGTCACCACCCCAGACAGTGAACGACCAGCTCAGACCCTCCTCCGGGACTATGGTACAGTACCCAGTCAAGCCAATGTTGGCTGCTGTTTCAGGTCTTGTCTCTCATGGAATTTTTGCAAAATTTGCAGTTTTACAGTATGTTGCCAATTATGCTGGGTCTATCAGATCATTTGAACCGTGATATAGTAGTTTAACCCTAAGATCCATACACTGTTTATTTCTTATTTCCACAGCAAACATACATACAAAAATAATTTGTATGTTATTCACCATCTTTTTTTTTTTTTTTTTTTTAGCAGTCATGGCAAAAGTGATTTGGAGATATAAACAAAAAAACACTGGGTAAAAATGCATATGACCCAAACTTGATTTTTGTGTTATGTGTGGAGTGGTGCTGTGCCATTGAACCTCTATAAAGAGGATTTTATGAGTGTGCTGATGCTCTCTGCTATAAAAATGTCTGTCTGTAACAGTAGATGTTTGTTGCGATGTGACCTTTCAGGCGATAGACTGCTGCATTGGTAGTAACTGGATTTGAACACTCCCATATAAACAAACGTGCCTCATTTTCATCAAAAAGGTTAAAACTGCACTTTGTTTGATTTTTTTTCACGGTTAAGGAGGCTGGATACCTCAGAGGATGTCCTCTTCTCAAACAATGAAAATGGTGGCCATTTTGGGAGGTCAGGTGGAGGCATCAGGAAGGACCGATTGGGGAATAGTTTTTATGCCCAGTGTAGCTAGTGAGCTGGATTAGAGTTCGTCTTAGGGCTGCTGCGATTAATCCATGCGGTCGATGATGTCGACAATGAAAATGCATTAATCAACATCCCAAATGAACGCGTCCTTTTTAAAAAAAAAAAAAAAAAATTTAAATATTTAATTGTAATATTAAATTGCCTTAGTTTTTTAAAAAACTTCATTTCATTATAGAACATGACTTCCTTTAGTTTCACTATGTGCTTTTACACTGTGTATACCACCATTTTCAATGGCAATACCACAGTGGCATTAGCACTGAACACCTGAAAGGAAAACAGCCGCTCTTCTGGATGATGGATTGCCAAAGTAGGCGAAACCACCGTAAGTGTTGTCTACTCGTGTTTATTAAGTTACCATTAGTATACAAAGCTTTTAAATACCATTTGTTCTTATAGTTGCCAAATACACTCATTATGAAAGCCATAGAGTTATTTGCCTGCTACCTTAGACTCTTCATTGAGTGAGTGTTTGAGAAGATGCTGAGGCTAAAATCTGGGCTTATTGTGCCTTGACTGACTTCAGCAGTGTTTGTGTTGGCTCCACTGTTATTACCGTAAAATAAAACTGAAAGGAAAATGGAAACTAGTTTTAAAAAAATCTGCTAAGCTGTAACTTTCTTCACCGTCGATTCAGTGCTCATCGTTTGCGCATTTTAATAAGCATAAAGACATATGGAATTTTTACAGATTACTAACTTTTGCACATCACAGTCGACGTCTCAATATTTTAGGCATACTACTTATCTGCTTTTGGAATTGTGGGTGAAAATATTGTGTGTGTGTGTGTGGTGCCGAGAAGCCGGTGTTCGTTATCTAAAGCTGTGCAATGACATACAGTTTGGTTTTGGCAAAATAAAATTACCTTAAATTAAATGGTCAACTTGATTTTCTGGAGGAGAATTAATCTCTTAGATTAATCGACCAAACGGTAAAATAGCCTACAGATTAATCCTTAGAAAAATAGCCGTTAGTGGCAGCCCTAAATTCTTAATGAACATATTTACTCTTGGTAATAGTAATCTATCATCCCAACTGCTTGTCCAATTCAGAGTCGCGGGAGGTCCAGCGTCTGTCCCAGAGGTTACAGGTGCAGGGAAGAGCTCAGGATAGAACACCAACCCATCGCAGGGCAGTAGTAATCAGAATCCAAAATCATTCTAGATCTTGATATACTTTTTAAACTTACTTTTAACAATATTTTGTGTGTTTTGACCTAATGTATGACTACTGCTGTGTAACTTACCCGTCCTGCTCACAGTCTGTAGAAACTTTCTTTGGTTTTGATTTGTGGGTTGTGTGAAATACCTGTCTGTCGTCGTTACCGTCTCCGGGCAACTGATATGTTAGGCATGGGGTACTTTAATGATGCGGAATTTGACAAATTTTTTTACAAAGTCGCATTTGGATTGGCTTGTCCGCTTTGTACGGCTCTGCTGTTGATTACTAATGCCTGACGACACCCGTCCCTTCTTGTCTGTTTGTTTGTGGGGCTCTGCGTGTCCCGCCGTAGCTCTTCATACAGACACGGCCACCGGCCTCCTCATTCGAAGCATCCACCTGGTCACCCAGAGGCTCGGCTCCCAGTGGAGGCCCGACATGAGCATCTCACTGGCGGCTCTGGAGCTACTGGCTGGCCTGGCTAAGGTACTGAACGCTGTGCGGGTTGTGTTACGCGGTCTGACCACAACAGTGCACGGTTTGACGTATGGTTGTCCAGTTTGTCTCTCTTTGGAGCTGCTGAGTCATCTTATATACGAAGTTTAAATTGAAACGCGCCTCAGGTTTGTATTCTGCTTCCGCTGTTCTAGTTCAAATGAAAGTTTTTGAACTTGAAAAGTGCATTTTCGTACATCATGAAAGGCACAGAGCCTCGGTCATGTGACTTCCTGCCGGCTGTTCATTCCCTCACGCAGGTGAAGGTCAACGTGGAGTCCTCGGACAGGAAGCGCGCCGTCAGCTCCGTGTGCGGTTACATCGTGTACCAATGCAGCCGGCCCGCGCCCCTGCACTCCCGGGACCTGCACTCCATGATCGTGGCGGCCTTCCAGTGCCTGTGCGTGTGGCTGACAGAGCACCCCAACCTACTGAATGAAAAGGTATGAGACCCGTCTTCCACAGCGCCACCATGACTCAGCCCAGCCACCAGGGCGGCGCTGTGGGTCATCACTCCGCCATGTCTCTTTGCAGGACTGCTTGATAGAGGTGCTGGAGATCGTAGAGCTGGGGATATCGGGGAGTAAATCAAAAACCGGTGACCAGGAAGTGAGGTACAAGGGTGATAAAGAGCACAACCCCGCCTCCATGAGGGTCAAAGATGCGGCAGAGGCCACGTTGTCATGGTGAGGGGGGCGGGACTTTTTTTTTTTCTTTCTTTTCTTTTTTAGGTCTTCAGCTTGGCTCGGTGCCACTTTAATGCCCCCCCTTCACCTCTGGCATGCTCTCGACAGTATCATGCAGGTCCTGGGTACGTTCCCCACCCCGAGCGGCCCGGCATCTCCCTGCAGCCTGCTAAATGAGGACACCTTGATCAAGTACTCCACTGGCAGGAGCAACTTCCGTTACTTCATTCTGGATAATTCTGTCATTCTAGCCATGCTGGAGCAGCCTCTGGGGAATGGACAGGGTAAGTACTCCCCCTCCCCCCAAATTCTGTCATGAATAAATCACCAGCTGCAGTTTCTATCCTTTGAGTACAAATGGAGTCCCTGTAAAATGTGGGTGTCTTTGGCCTTTTCTGCTCCACATAAAAATAATAATTACTGCAGATAACACAGAAATGGGTCATTTCAGGAGTATAACAGAGGGGGTTCTTAAATTATAAAGTTTACTTTCCATGTTCTTTTAAGCTGTTTAAAGAACACTGTGTATGCACCAGCTGTATTTGTAAGGGCAAAGACGGTACCTCCCACTGTATTTGTAAGTGTATTTGTAGGGTTATGGTCATGACCCGGAAGTTGATTTGGGACCATTTTCACTGGGTCATGGAGTGTGGGGTTAAAAAAACTATTTTGAGATGTTTTTTTCTCTAATGTCAGACTTTTTTTGCTGCACTATGTTCAATTTACTATTTTTATGCACTTTTTTTTCTTTCTTTTTTTTTGTGAAACAAATTTTTAGTGACACATATTTGGTTGTGACCTAATAACCAAGTGAATAATGTAGGTCCTGAAGCTAAACCGGTTGAGAACCACTGGGTTAGGTACCCTAAGCCTGTGACCAGAAGGTCATAGGTCCAAATCCTGTGCCCAGCACATCAGCATTGGTCCCTTGAACAATTAACTAAAATCTAATGAGTGTACTGAGCTGTATGTATACAGTAAATGGCTTTTCCCAGCCCTCTGCTTGGCTAGCTGATGGCAAACTCTAATAGCGTTACTGCACCCCCTACAGACCCCTGCCCGTCCCTGACTATGCTGATTCGCGGGATGTCAGGGAGACATGCCTGGACCATGCAGCTCTTCCACCAGCCCAGAGGGGCCCGAGCCAATCAGAAGGTATGGCATAGGCTTGCGTCCCTATAGCATCAGCACCATCAGGTTGTGGGGTCAGGCCTCTGTGAGATTTACTCATAGATTTATGTAGCTGGTGTCATTATACTTCATGTCTCTAGGTTTTTAGAGTCTCAGTGTGAGGGCATCTACTCATCCTCATTCTTTTCCCAACGCTGACAGCAGGCTTTTGTCCCCGAGGGCCGGCCCACACCCAAAAATGACGTTGGTGTTCGGTTCAACGTTAAGCATAGACCTTTTCCCGAAGAAGTGGACAAAATTCCATTTGTTAAAGCTGACCTCAGCATCCCGGACCTACACGACATTGTAAATAAGGAGGTTGGTGTCTTTATTTATCATGGTTTGCTTACAAAAGCCCATTGTCAGTATCTATACTAATCTGTCAGTGTTACTAAGAAAAAAGAAAAAGAAAAAAAAAACAGAAGGAAGCACATCTGGATCTGGTGGCCTGGCAGAGTTGGATTTGCATGTTAGAAGCAGAATCCGCCCTTTGGTTCCCAGCTGGAGGTGCACCATGACAAGCTGCGGAATGTGATGGAGAAGCAGGTGGAGTACGAGGCAGCTCTGGAACGCCATAGCGAGGAGATCTGGAAGAATAAGCCCTTCCCAGACCCGCTGGTGAACTGCAGGCCGCCCCCCTCTTCGCAGGAGTTCCAGAGCGCCCGCCTCTTCCTCTCTCACTTCGGTTTCCTGTCCCTGGAAGCCCTGAAGGTACGCTGAGTGTTTAGTCTGTGAAGTGGGGCCTTTTCAATATGTATATATCATTTATCATCTTTACACACGGAAACGATAGGCTGCCTAGGGAGACGTCAGTTTAACAGTTTAATCAATCAGTGATTTAAGTCATTAATTACCAGTTACTAACCATGTTTTATTTTGCTGTTTCAGGAACCGGGCAACAGCCGACTGCCCCCTCACCTTATAGCCCTGGAGTCCTCCCAGCCCAGCTTCTTTGAAGACATCAGATACCTGGACCTGCTCCCCTGCCGGCCCTTTGACACAGCTTTCATTTTCTACATGAAAGCACGGCAGAAGAGCTGCCAGGAGGTATGACAGAGTGTCAAGGCTGGGCGGGCGGAGCCTGATCCCATTCCCTCGTGCCGCTTGTCTGCTGCGACTGTGCAAGCTGTGATTATTATTACTATCATTCACGAGCAGATCCTAAAGAACGTAGAGTCCTCCGCCAACGTCCAGCAGCACTTTGTGGAGTTCTTGCTGTCTCTGGGCTGGCCCGTGGAGGTTGGCACGCACCCGGGCTGGACGGGCAGTGCGTACACCAGCTGGTCCATCAACACCTGCAGCGGCGCCGAATTCCAGCGGCGTGGTGAGCGCCGTCACCTTCCACGATCTCGTTATCCTTTCGGAAAAACGCCGGCTCGGCCCTTCGCTTGCTGGATCTGCCCTGAGACTCGCTCTTCTGACAGATGCGGCAGTTGTTTTGGGCGACACGGGCGGCGGAGTCTTCAACGGCGAGAAGAGAGTCCTGTACTACGCCGACGCCCTGACGGAAATCGCCTTCGTCGTCCCCTCGTTAATGGACTCCTCTTGTAAGTGACATTTCGCAAGGATTCGCTTATCGAATCAAGTCCCTTTTGTAATTCATAACCTGGTCTCAATGATGCATTTTGGCTTCTTACACCATTGGCATGTTAAAATGTATGTTTCATCCTTATTTATCCTCCTCGTCAATAATCTGATGTTATTTTTGTTGTACTGCCTTTTTAAATGTATTATATACCTTCCAGAAGACTAATGTTGTTATTAAGAGACTCCCCCATCCCCACCCCCGACTTTAGCTGAATCGCCAGAGAACAGTCTGCCTACCACGGAGGCCATGTCTCAGATGGATCTACTGCCCAGCATGCTGAAGCAGGCCAATCTGAAGCTGGAGCTGTTCCCAGACCAGTCAGAGAACATTGCTCCCGCCCAAAGGGTAGGCCTTAGCAAAGCCGTATTATACTGCTAAAATAGTCCCAAACAGGCAGGTGTGATGTGATCAAGATACCATTACAATAATACTTCAGGTACAGGGTAAGCCAGCAACATTGAGTCTTTTTGGCGGGGTGTTTGCAGCCATTGTGTTGATGTTGGCAGAGTCCCACCGTGAAGGCGAGGAAAGTGACCCCAGGAAGGTCACTCCCCCCCCTGGGGCCGGAGACGAAAGTGCTGGTTGTCTGGGTCGAGCGTTACGACGACATCGGTAAGGGTTGCCTTGCTTGGCATGGGCCAGTCTGACGCTAAATCCCCCATTTAATATTCTAGAAAACTATCCAGTTTGGTTTTTTGTGATGCAGTGGTATAGCAGATTTTTTTTCTTGCATTTTTTGTACCTCCCAAAAACATTCGCACCTACCTGAAAGAGGAATGATTTCTTATTCTCCCCCCTCCCTTGCAGAAAACTTCCCTCTATCAGAACTCCTCATCGAGACCAGCACAGGGCTGGAGACCCATACTACAAACAGCAGTACTTCTTGCAGGTACTATTAATAATTTCCCTTGTGTTTAAAATGGGGAATCTCACAGTCACCATCACAGCATTTAGCATGCTTCATATTCAGAATGCTCTCTACGAATTTGCAATTTTGTTTGTTACTATTTTGTTTTGCTAATACAAAAAAATGCTCTCCACCCAGGTCCGTCACACCAGAGAAGGACGTGCTGGTTATTTTCATCCATCCTCTGAAGACGGGCTTGTTCCGCATCAGGCTGCATGGCGCTGTGGGAAAGTTCAACATGGTGGTTCCCCTGGTGGACGGGATGGTGGTCAGCAGGCAGTCTTTAGGTCAGATTCCAGGTGTCCCTTTGTCTGGGTGGGATACTCTTCCCAGGTCTGTGTGACATGGAAATGGAAGGATGGAATGGGGAGTTTGGTTTGAGAGACAACTGTATAGCAGGGGGCGCTGAAAAGCAAACGGTGCTTCTTTGGCAGTAGAAGGGGGAAGGAAGCTGATTGCAGAAACACCTGAAGGACCTATGAGTGTTTACTGGTGGGAGGAGAAAAGAAACATATCTTTAATAAGCATTTAATGAAAAATAAAAATCAGGTTAATATGCTGTATACAACATTGTATCAGAAAAGTATCAGAAATGTTTAACGCTATTTGTCCGGGTAATAAGGGTGTATATCTTCAGAAAAACAGTTTAACAACAGAACATATGCAAATAACACAAAAACTACCAAGAATTTCTTCTGTTCTCAAAAAAGTGATTGATACCTTGTGGGCTGGGTAGAAGAACACCACCAAAGTTCCCAAACCTCTCCTCTGATTGGTTGATTGATTGAGCGATTTAGATTACATCACATTATGTTACATTAATCGCTCACTGTGCTATTGATTGACCAAACATGGTTGCTGCGAATCCAGAGCTGACTTTAGGAGCAGGATCTTACTTTCACACCTAGGTGTGAAGATCATTCTTGCTGAATGCCTAAGACTTTTGCCCACTGCTGTTTAAGCCATTTCCGCATTTTAAAAAAGTATTTGGAAGTAGTCAGGAGTGGAGTCATATCTAAGTGATGTTTCAGCTAGAACACATGATATACGTTAAGTGGCATTACCGCAGTGACAACTCCATAGAGATAAGGAGCATGCACTGATTACACCACACGACAAACCACCTCAGGTACTGTATGAGACCCTGAGTGCAGCCCAGTGGCGGATGATACCTCAGCACCACACTAGTCCAAATGGACCAAAATGTTTTTCCGGTGGCTGGAGTGCCAATCCTCCCACCAATCCCCCAGGTTATTCCCTGAAAGTTGGACAACGTCCTTATAGGGCTGGATGTCGATTAACGTCATACCCAGAACGAAGCAATTGCAGGTTAAGGACCTTGTTCAAGGGCCCAACAGAGTAGAATCACCGTGGGCATTTGTGGGATTTGAACCAGCAACCTTCCAGTTGCTGGAAGGGAGCCCTAGCCTCAGAGCCACCACTCCTGCATATATCTACAGAAAGTGACGTTTTCTTCTCGTTTCCCACACTCTTTCTGGGCTCGTTTCAGGGTTCTTGGTGAGACAGACAGTAATAAACGCTTGCAGACGGAAGAGGCTGGAGAGCGACTCCTACAGCCCACCTCACGTGCGGAGAAAGCAGAAGATTGCGGAGATCGCCAACCGATACCGGAACAAGCAGCTGGAGCCTGAGTTTTACACGTCGCTCTTCCAGGAAGTGGGCGGGGGGAAGAGCAGCCAATGAGCTGCAGATACGGGAAAGATAACTGGGTGCATTCTTTGCATTTCTATGCCAGTTTGTTTTTTTATACCAGCATTTTGGTAGCCTTTTGCTGTAAGAATAAAATCTCCCAGAAGGACGCAGCCTCAGAGGCTCCGCTCCCCGCAGAGGATGGACGCAGCCACGGACAGAACTGTATTTACAAGCAGAGCATCTTCCCAAATAGGCAGAGGGAACCGGAGAGGCAACGTGCAAGTGCTTGTGACAGTGGTGTCCAGACGTGGGTTCAAAACCAAACAGCTTAGCTAAAGGTGGAGGTCCACCAGCCTTTTTTTTCCATGAAACAACATTATATAGACAATGTTTTAGCTGTCTAATTCTGCCCTGACATATTTAAAATTATTATATATTATAGCCTTTCTTGGGACATTTCTTAGTTTCTTTTTTAGACATCATTGAATGTGAAAATGTAGTTTATTCTAATTAATACAAAAATTCCATTAGAGAATTATTTATTAATATTAAAAATAAGAATGCAATTTAGCACATGAGTATAGTGCACTACTATACTAATAGGCTATTTTAATGCTGCACTACACTGTACTGTAGGTATACATAACATGACATTGTAATAGTTTTTCTCCTTTCATCAGGAAATGAGAGCAATCTTCTTGTTTTGTTGCCTTCTTATATTTCTGTCTTTTGATAAAATCTCAGGCAGTTTGTTGTGTTCTTTATGCGTTTATTTCACCTGTAAATAACTTCTATAGATATTAACCAGCTGACCTCTGTTTTGGGCATTTGTGTAGTGTGGGGGGGGGGGGGGGGCG
>JAODKF010000138.1:249229-263546 GCA_026779585.1 Mormyrus proboscirostris
ATATATATAATCAATACATATATCATCGAGGAGATATCTATATCCTAGTAACACATTGGATATTGAATGTAACACGAATTGCATAAAAAATTTTACATTTCTTATCTCACCCAACTGTGTCGTGTCTTTGTTCCCTCTGCGGGGACCCTGCTGCGTAGCCTCAGCCGTGATATGGCTGCTTGTCCTGCAGCTCCACCATTGTCCTTCCTTTATTCCAAGCTATCTCCTGTTTTGTAAAAACGAAGCCGCAAAATTCTGTGCTTGGATGTGTTCGGTGACAGATCAATTATGTGTGTTTTGCTGGTTGCAGAGAATTCTATATGTGTCCAGCAGATGGAGCCCTTTCCACAGCAATGCCCGCATAAACAGTAAATCCGATACATATGTGATATATACAGTATACATAAGCAGCTAAAAATATTATGAATGTCCTTATTAATACTTAAATTACTTTTTTAGGAGGAGCTTATTTAAAAACATCTATCTGGATAAATGATAGGTGTCAATGTGCGTCAAGTGAAACTGCTCTCATTTTAGAATATATTTGTTACTTTGTCTGTTTTACAGCACTTTGCACGCGATTAATAAGGCTACACCGGGTTATTAAATGTCCTCTTGTGGTTCAGGCGAGTCCCTGGTGGACTGACTGACGTCGCCGGGGCCAGTTGCAGTCATTTTGGTGCCAAACCCTGCTGGATCTGGTCATCTTGTGTATTCCGTCCGGTTTCCTGGCGGAGTTGTCCCTCCGTGCCTGGATGCCATCCGCGCTGCGGCTTTGCAGAGGTGCTCCTCTCGCGCCCCGCATGGTGGCCCTTTGCCAGTGCACTTTGCTATTATCATCTGGCTTAATTCAGCATTGGCGGTCACTGGGTTGCTTGGCACATTAAACTGATCAGTGTAATCATATATAAATTTTACACCAATTCATTTTTATCTTGCCCTTGTCCAGTAGCGGATCTAGAAAAATTTATTGTGGTGGCGAAGAGGTGACAGATTTTGGCAAGGGGGCACGGAGGACAGTATGTGAGAGTTCTCATGCAGAAATACAATTATACTTCTATAGGTATACGTACTCAACAAAAGATCCACAAATACATTTTTACAATATTTATTTTGACATAATGCTACAGTGTTTCCTGATCGCTTTGATACATTTCTCACATGACAATTAACATTTGCAAAGCAACAAGTGTAACCCCTACACCATAATATCACTTCTGCACAGCAGAATATAATTTCTCATTGCTTTACACAAATTTCCAAACATTTTAGTACATATATGCAAATGTTGTCATATAATTGTCAACATTTGTTACAATTTTCAGTTGCTTTAGTCTAGTTGGTCAAAATAGATTATGTAGTTTCCCATTGTAATAATTTTACACCCGAAACAATATATGTATGTGATCATCGTGATAGTCACCACATGCAAATCAGTTCAAAATGATTTAAAAATATATTCTAGAAATTGCAGTGATATGTCTTGTATTTTCCCATACTGCATGATTTTGTTGTCATTTAGTTGTTCCTGTACTGCCATTTTATTGTTTTTTACTATGTGATGTTTTGGTTTGCTATTGTACTGTGTACTGTGAGATCTTAAGAAGTTACATGTACATGCAAGTGTTTCTCTTGCCAGTGAACGTCACATACTGCAGTGTAGAAACTGGTGTGTTTGATTACAGTTTTTTTCAGTGGCTCTGGCACATTTCATAAAACATACTTAACGTTCTCAAGACCGTAGCTCAAAACAATTCATGCATGCAGCAAAGGCTTTGGTTTAGCTGTAAAAGTAACTCACACAAGAGTATTAACTCATGTATCAAACGCAAATAATTCCACCAATGAAATACTCAGTGCCACCAAAATGAAAAGGACAATCTGCATCGCTTTAACCATGAGAGTCAAAATGCTTAGATATATTGTCGGTATGTCAGTGTAAGTCTGTTCCTGAGCTCCACAACGCTGAATGATAGTCAGTTCCAACTTTCTCATTGTCACTGGCTGCAACTAAACCATAGTGCTTAGCTCTTTGCATGGACTGTTTTGAGAAATGTTCTTATAGTCTTGAGAAACTTGGGTATGTTTAATGAAATATGCCAAAGCAATCAAGTAACACTGTAATACACACTTCCCCAAGTTTATCTTAATATACAACGATAGGACAACAGATCAGTGTTGGTGCAAAAACCTCTGCAGCTCTCGCTGGTTCTGCACTGCCCATCTGGTTGTCTGACCACATTTTTAAAGACAGTTTAAGGCGACTGTTGTTGTGCTGTGCAGCAGAACGTTTCACATGCATAGCCCAGTTAAGTGCTTTTGCACGCTGGTTCTCAATGCTGAGAACAGCGAGATTCCTCATCTGCCATGGCTGTGCGGCGCAGGTGACGTTTTCCAAGTTTCCAAGCTGAAAACTTGCGCTGACATCCTACAGTCCCCGCCGGCAACCCACTGCTTAAACGTTTTGGTTTCAAACATACCAGTGTTTTGCAGCTCTTTTGTATTTACTCTAATGAAAGCTAGCTCATTAAATCTAAAACGCTTCTAGAAATCACGTATTTGAACGTATTGCGAGCGACTTTAGCCTACTTTTGGCTAACACTATGCTAACGGACTCTCATTGTAGAATCGCCATTAGCATAAAAATCATAAATTGCTAATTTAGCATACAGTGCATTCATTACTAATTTAGCATTGATTTAAATGATTGCATTTACAGTTAGATTTCCCTCCGTGTCCTATTTGATTCAGTGATTTGAGCATCTTATGGGCGTAGTGGCGATTGCATTTTTATGATTACAGTTTTAGCAACTGAAAAGTATGGGCTTGGGGGCAAGACATACAGTAAGGGGGCAGCTGCCCCTCTTGCCCCCCGTAGATCCGCCCCTGCCTTTGTCCCAACATGACGCTCATTACTCAGTATTCAGTTCTATACAGCAGGACAGATCTACTGCAATTCGTACAAATGGCTCATTATCAATATCATTGTAGCACCTGTGGTTTCTTAGTGCTGGTTTTACTCTCTGCAGCTTCACATTGCTCTGCAGCATGGTCTCAATCTATCTTCAGCTAATTTTGCTCTTTATCAAACAGATGCACCCCCAAGCGTGACCCCAGAACAAACAGTCATTGCTGGGTGGGACCGTGGATCACGTCCCAGAGAAGCCGCATGACCACCCCTGATACAATGACAGCACAGATGCCTTTCATCTTGTGCCACTGAAACTAAATGAAAGGAATGTGCATTTTTTTCAGCTGTGCTTCTGCAATAATAAATCAAGGCCATTGTCTCTTGCAAGGCAACTGTGATCGACCGGTCGGTTCTGAGTGTGCATTAGCTGTTCCATTGATGAAATCGCATTCTAGTGAAAAATGTACAGAAAATGTTGATTTCAGGAGCCATGGTTTCAATTCCGAGGTTGACAATGGACATGTGACCTTACTGACATTACACTGGTATGGTCATATAAAGTAACAAAGAATATAGTGGTTTGGGCATATGAGGTTACAAAATCTACATTGCCTCTAGAGTCACTTCTATGCTTGTTTGCTGAGATGCTCTGGATCACTGTATTGTACATTTGCTTTGGACGGCAAGTTCTCACGCAGCATCTGAAATATTTATTAGGTATCCCCAGAGCAGGCCTCAATAAATAATCCAGGTCTTCCAAACCGCACTTTGACTGGCTTAAACCACATTTCACCTCCTCCAGATTACACTGGGGAAAATTCATGTTGTATAATCATTGGGTAACAGCTTGGCTTTAGTGGTGTATGTACAGAAGAGGAACCCCTAATTTCCCTCAGAATGAATTAATATCACCATCCTATAATATTAACTGAACTGCGGTGAGGTGGTTTAAAAGGGAAACAAACTGTATCGTGTTAAACATTTTTTCTTGGGTCATTCTTTCTGGACCATCACAAATGTCAGTTGAGTGCCTTGAAAAATATGTAGTGTATTCATTATTATATCATCGATTTGCATTTAATTAATATGAAATTCCAATTATTTTTCAATCTGCCATGTAAGATAATTATTTGCAGTATTATTGCAAATTAATCACATCTTTGATCTCTGTAATTAATCTTTTGTATTCAGGTTATAGTTTTGTATGATTGTTAATTTCTTTTAAATGTATTTTAAGGTTTACTGTATTAGTAGTAGTAGTGGTATATTATTAAAGGTTTAACAAATTACAAATTACAAATACTGCATTATTGCAAAATTGAGAAATGCGTGTTTCTTTGCTATGTTCCTTTTGTGGCAGTCCCGTGAAAGAATACAAAAATAATGTATATTTGTATTCCCCTGTACTGTACTGTAAGGATTCGGGCAGTGATACATTTTTCTTTGTTTTGGCTCTGTACTTCAGTGCATTGGAGTACAATTGAAACAACATTTAGCATAATAAAGGGCTAATTGATAGCTTTAATTTGAATGTGTTTAGGTCAATAATGACAGATCTGTCCAGGAACTGTAACCCCTTTTTACATACAATGCCCCAAATTAAAGAGACCAAAAGTAATTGGATAGATTGACATGAAATGAAACAAGATCATCATTTTTAATATTTTGTTGCAGATCCTTTGCAGTCAATGATGGCTTGAAGTCTGCGATCCATAGACATTGCCAGATGTTAGATATCTTCTCCGGTGACGCTTTCACAAGCTTTAGCTGAAATCATCTTCAGTGCTTGCTTGCTACAGAGTGTCTCTGCTTTAAGTTTGGTCTTGCATACCTGTGTGACATGAAAAAATTAATCTTGTGGTAGCATACTCGTACTTAAATTTTCTATGCTTTGATACATAATAAGTCACAAAAAATGTAATATTACTGCTTAAAGACTAACTATTAAATTCCACTAGTCATAGAAAAGCCATATACATTTTAATTACTATTCATTTTGATCCACTAGTTCATTTCCAGTATCTTCTATGATACTGCAGCGGTTCATGGACCATTCCATATATATCGTCAATGAAATGATTTGTTCCTAATTGCCATGCTATTTATAACCTCATTCTGCGTCTACGCTTAAAAACTTGAACCCTGCTGGAATAATGAGTGTC
Source organism: Mormyrus proboscirostris (assembly GCA_026779585.1). Classification (NCBI taxonomy): domain Eukaryota; kingdom Metazoa; phylum Chordata; class Actinopteri; order Osteoglossiformes; family Mormyridae; genus Mormyrus; species Mormyrus proboscirostris. The sequence goes on from JAODKF010000138.1 coordinate 254,303, forward strand.
AGGTCTGGCTGGGCCTTAATGGGTCATGACCCTTGGCACGGTCTCACAAGGGTGGTGGAAGCTGCGTCGCATACAATGATGCGTTTAGCAGAATGCTTTGCGTGATGACATCTCTAAGTGTGTGTATGACCCCTGCCATGAACTGGCATCCCATCCAGGGTGTACCCCAGCCTTTTGCCCAGTGCTGCCTCTGGGATACGAGACTCTGACCAGGGTAAACAGCTGAGAGATGGTGAAGCTTTGCAAAACAACATAATGAAGCACTGTTAAAGCACACACATATTTCCAGTGAAAGATCTCATCAGAATGATAGCTTTATAGAGGAAAAATTAATAAATTGTAGCCTATATATAATGGCATCAAGTAAAAATGTTATTTACCAGTTGACCCAACAAATGCAAAATAAACCTTATTTGGGGCTTGTTATTCAAATTTTTATCATCCTTTAGAGTGAAACTGAGCAATCAGCAACCATTTAATAAGTTGCAGGACGTGTTTATAAATAGTTGACATTCAAGATGATATGTACATGTCTAATGAGGTAAAATAAACTCTCTTTCAAAGGCAAAATCCCCCCTTTTTACATTTTCACTGCTAGAAAGGGATTGCGTATATTTTATGGATAGTTCATTTTCCTTTTAACATTACATGCTAATACTACTCAAATGATATACTTCTAACTGTTAGTAAGATAAATCAAAGTAAAGCAAATTGTAAATTTCCAGATAAATCTGACATAGTCTGTACAGTAAACTCCAAATTGAAATAAATGAACCCCTCCTTTCAGTGTAATTGCGTATCTGCCGCGATTTGTTTTCATTTGGAAGATGTACAGTCTTGATGGGGGAGCTATTGATTTGCTTTCGCCGATTACACTCTTTCTGAATAACTTAAGTTGTATTTCTCCTCTACATTGCTTTTTTCAGCCGTCAGGTGGCCGGAAGCAGCCGAGATTGGAGACAAGATCTGCAGATCTCCTGTATCCATTGCAACCTGGCTCTCCAGAAACAGCAGGCGAGGGAGCGCCGCGCACACGTTTGACTTGGTCTTCGGCAAACGCTCCCCGCCCCGTTATGCGATGGTGCTACCTGGTGATGATGGGTCGAGATCATTGCTGACCAGCCACCCATGACCGTACACTTTAAGGATGGTACAGAAATCCCGCAACGGCGGTGTCTACCCTGGTCCGGCGGCGGAGAAGAAGCTCAAAGTGGGCTTCGTCGGGCTGGAAGCCGGAGCCGCCGACTCAAGCAGGGATGGGGCGCTACTCATCGCAGCCACCGACGCCACGAAGCGAGGAAGCATCTTAAGCAAGCAGAGGACCAGCATCTCCGGCAAAGGGAAGCCCCCGAAGAGAAATGCCTTCTACCGAAGACTGCAGAATTTCCTCTACAACGTGCTGGAAAGACCAAGAGGATGGGCGTTCATATACCACGCTTACGTGTGAGTACATAGACGCTGAAAAGGCGAAGAATTGCACGTTGGCCGCCGCGATCGCTTGCGGTATACAGTCATCAAAGGCTTGCGGCACAATGCCTGCGTGCGCGTGTGTAAAGCCTATACCCCGTTTTTGTTAGACTTGCAACCATTTTCAACCAACTAAATATATTAATTGGCTTTATTGCGGACTGGAAATCACCCCTATCCAATTTATCTTTCTAATGGGTAGGGTTTTTTTAAAAGATGTATTGTAAGTCCATAATAACTAATATGGTTGCTTTGTGTGAGCTGAACAAACCTGTTGTTTAATACGCGTTTTGTAAATAAGCCGCTGCGGCAAAGCACTATCTCTTTTTCTTGACATTAATGTATAACGTGTATAGTGGTTATTTTTTGAGCGACCAGATTAGTTGAACACTGGATGTTTTCTTCAGTTCATTCAGTGTCCAGAGATATTACCGCTTGGGGCTTGGAATGCATTTGTTAATTTGCAAATTCTTAATAGCTGATGTGTAATTTTCTGTCAGTATTAGTTTTTAATTGACGCCTATTAATAGAACTGTTGTCCTGGCATATTGCTAGCCTTATTACACAGTTTCAAGCTGGGGAAGAACAAAACAGACACGAGTGGATAAGCCATGCCTCGTATGTAAAATCTGGCATTTTGTTTGAAATGATGTCGATGAGTGATAATCTACAAATTGCGGGATGTGACTGTGTGTCCACATCTTTTGGGGGGGATGCGGGGTATCTGGAGAACCGCGGCTGTTCTCCGGGCTCCCGTCTCTTTCAGCACGTACGGCGGCTGGACAGCTCCTCCGGGATCGCTTTATGGACTGGAGAGTGGAGAGGCTCAAGGTTTACTGCACCAAAAGCCAGGCGGATAGATGGAAAATTCGATAGACAGAACCGAGAGATGGATAAATAGACAGATAGATAGTTGCATGCGTAACAACGCGTCTTATGTCGAGGTGTAATAATGTACAGCAACATGTCTGAGAGATAGATCTTCCCTCATTATAATATATGTGCACAATCAATGGGAACAGTTAGAAAAAGAAAGATAAACATACACCAATACACAATTGGTCAAAATTTGTAATGTTATAAAATGATATATCACTATTACTGAGGACAGTTTAGGGCACATAATCACACATTTTATATATGCAATATATTATATATGTTATGTGTGTGTGTGTGTGTGTGTGTGTGTGTGTGTGTGTATTTAGCCACTGGATTTTCTTCATTTGGGTTTTGTGTCCAAAGGGTTTGAAATATCCAGATGATCTTTTCTGCAAAGTTTACGGACTTGTAGTCTCCATATCAAAGTGCACAATATGCTTGGTTAGACTAAGGTGTTGTTAGACTCACCAGTTCATATCATTTAATAACGGGATGGAAATCAGAGGACCTGAATAAAACAGCAGGAATACATTGTGGTCACCTGGGAACCACAGGGGCACGGATCTGGGCATACATACACCCTTCTTGGGGAGACGTGCGCACTGGTGTCAGCATCATGCTGACTGGCTGACAAAAGGAATGTCATCAGAAACAAGGGCTCCAGGAATGACATTTAAGTTCCTTTAGAGGAGCTGGGGGCACCGTTTTGTCTGCTGTTGGATTCACTATGAAACGGCCAGCTGGAAACGCACAACGAAGAAAACAGTGAAAAGACGGAGTGGAAACCACAGTACCACACTTACCTCGTTCAACAAGCAAGGGCATGTCAGATTTTAACTGGCCCACGATTCACGGCATGAATGCAGTGGGGAAAACGCAGTGAACACCAGTACAAGGGAGGTGATGGCAGATGGACCATTAATCTTGCCAACTTAGCGTCTGGCATGATCTTTTATGGACGGATATGTAACATTGCCCCAGAATATTATTGTTATTACTCATATTATTACATAGTATTTTTGTTCCGCTCCTTGACTGATTTCCGCTACATTGTGGGTGCACCTAACAACCTCCGGGATACGAGACACTGTCAGTAATGACAATTGTTATGGTCCGGGGGGGTTTGCAGTCACAGAAAAAGCTGCATTTCCAATTAAAGAAAAACACAAAATTTAATTGATGATCTGTATATTATGATTCATGGGTTATATATTGACACATTGAAATATGATCCTTCCATCTTTATCCACATGTATGGCCAATACACAACTCACTAACATTATTGTAGTGACGATCCCAAGCAGTGTAGGGTACCTTGATAGAAGGTTTGTTAGTTGCATAGTCTAACTTTCCAATATACGAGATCACAGACTAGATTGTATGCTTTCTGGAAATTGTGTGATTTTTCATCATACCTAAATGAAATTAAGGTTAGGCACCTTACGCAAGAGTACAACAGCAGGGGCTTTGCTCATCCCAAGTCACAGCAGGGGCCTCGCTGTTGTACCCTTGAGCCAAGGTATTTAGCCTGAATTCGTCCAGTGAAAAAATTCGGCGATGGAAGATTTTGAGTAAATGCATCAGCTAAGGAGATGAATATGCAAGCCTTATGTTTGTGTCCTTATGTCCTTAAAAACACCGGCCATTAAGTTTTGGAAAATCATTTGTTATTATCGTCCGTCTTCGGTAACTGTTTGTCCTATTCAGGGTCACGGGGGGGAGGGGGGGGAGGGGGTGGAGTCTACAGCCACAAGGCAGGGAACAACCCAGGATGGGGCACCAGCCCATCACAGGGCACGCTCACACACACACCATCGCATTAACACATGCACACCTGTGGGTAATTTGGCAACCCCAGTTAACCTTAGCATGTTCTTGGATTATGGGGAGAAACTGGAGAAAACCCTATGATGACACAGAAAGAACATGCAGACTCTGCACACTGGGAGTCACTGCATGAGGCCCAAACCCTGCTCCTAGAGGGGTGAAGGTGTGGGGCAGCAGTGCTCACAACCACACCACTCTCCCACCCCTTATTAGTAATCACTATTTACTACATTTCAGGGATTTATGTGATGTTTTAACACCTACTTCTTCCATAAATAAATAATATGTTTTGCTATTTCAGTTACTATTACTATATTGCTCCTCCAAATATGTATAAGTGTGGGTCATGTGAGAAGAACTGGACAAGCAAGGTTCAGTAGTCATTGTGGAGCCTCCATAAATGATCCGCTGAATAAAAAACAGAAACGCCGGACGTCATGATTCCTCACCGGGAACTTCGCAGCCCAGTAGGGAAGGAATAACCTGCCGCAGGCTTGATATCTTCAGTGTGATGCTTGTGCTCAGAATCATTAGCATTGCTGGCTGACAGTGTCGGCGAGTCCCACTCAGTTTTAGCAGTAATGGATCAGATCGAGGTACGTGGCTGGGATCACTTTATCTTCACTGATATCATTCTTGAAGATTCTCACAGCTACACATTCAGGCCGAATCGGCTTTTATTGCACAAAGACCTCGGCTGGGGACCTTTCTGAACCGACGATCGTGTTCGTATTCGGCGACTTTGTTCACATTGCTGGAGAACTTCGCAAATTTTGCGTGAAGCGTGACAGTTAGCGGTGGTGTGTCCGAGCTGATCTAGCCTCGCTCAGATTCTGGGGCTGAAGGTATGTCTGGTGATATTTTTGAAAACCAATGTCATGTTCTTTTCTTTTTTTTTTTTGTGAGAGATATCCAGCTTGTGCTGACAGAAAAATATAAAAACATGGCAGATGGTGGCGTGAAAATGCCACTCAGAGAGCTGTGGGGCTGCTGTGCCCCGCTATGATGCCATAGACATGTTTGGCATGCTCTCCACAGAGATTTAGGATGGTTTTGAAGGAATTTGGCACTGTGCTTCCACGAGGAATTCCTCCAACTCTGTAAAATTTGCTGTAGCTGGCACTTCTGTAGACGGTCCCACAAATTCTCTATGAAAGTAATGCCCAGTGACTTGGAAGGACACAGAAAACGACAGAAGTCCTTGTTTAGGGCACTGCCAGTAACGCTGTAGAAATAAATACATTTCAACACCAAAGTTACCTGAATATCTCTAATAACTCTAAGCTATGGTGTGTAATTATTCAAATGAAATGCATATCTGGTATGATGAACATCATACAGGCTGTATATGCGCAGCTAATGGAAAGGATTTTGCAAAGAAATCTCAAAATCGACCCCAGAAGAATAGCCCAGTATTGGGAGGTGGGTATCTGTTTATTTCTTTTTTTTTTTTTTTGGTTTTAAATGCCCTAAACCTCCATATTTAGGTTAAGATAAAGTTTTCATTGTATACATATGCATGTTCATTTTTTAATCAGTAAAATTTGAAATCTTTGAGATTTAATATGATAAATCTGTACAGGTTAGGTTTATGGCATGTTAATCTTACCTTTCGGAAGTTATGACTGATCTCTGCATTACAGTTACAGTATGTTTATATCTATTGAATATGTTACTTTTGTCCATTAGCTGCATGTGCTTGGGGATTTGCCATATCATGAATATGAATGGCACACTTAAGCAGTACAGAAATACTGCATAACTGGGTGTCGATATCATTCAGCGCCCCATTAAATCTGCCGTGTAACAGTAAAGTGCCGTGGCAGGAAGGGGAGGCCGCGGAAACTTTAAAACTGTGCAATTATTCATGCAAGCAGTTTAATTTCAAAGACATTGTAACTGTAAATTGACCTCTAGAAAATGTCATGTAAAATACTGGGATGTTAATGGGGATTAGAAAAATGCAGGATTGCATCACTTTGCATTTTTTGGGTGTCCCGGATTAGGGTTAGGGCTCTGGCTGTACTGTAGTTTTATTTTTTATGCTGGATTTCCCACTGATTGCTGATTTTGGTCATTTGCTGCCCAGTAAGATCTTCACATCAGCCAATCATTGCAGACATACTGTACTGCAGCATAAAGGGCTCCTGAACAGAATCTGCTTGAAGGGAGTTAGGTGATAGGATTGGGATGCACTATAAATGTTTAACTTATCACAATAATCTTTTATTTCTTGTTTTTTTTTCATCCAGATCTCTCTTATTGTGTTGTTTTAGTATGTCCCCTTTTATGACCCTGATTTTTACATGGAACCACCAATATTCATTTTATTATGTATATCTGGCTAATATTGAGTAGGACCCACTTTCGCCTCCTGAACCGCTTCAACGGTAGATGAGTTGTGCATTCAAAGAATCCTTTCCTCACACCACAGTTGTACCGAGCTGTTATTTTTGCACTCGTGGCCTTCCTGTTAGCTTAAACAAATCTGGCCATTCTCCTCTGACCTCTCACTAACAAGGTGTTTCTGGCCACAGATCTGTTCCTGACTGGATGTTTTTCGTTCATCACACCATTCGCTGTAAAATCGACATGTGCTCTGTCCCAGGAGGGCAGTTCTTTCTGAGATTCTGGAAATAAAACGTCTTGCTCCAACAGTCACACCATATTCAAATGGTTTAGATTACCTGTCTTTTAACGGTGATTCCTGCACGCTGTATATTTTCAGTTGCAGTCACTATATTTGCTGTTTGGAGGAGCAGGCTGTCCGTGCTGCATAGAGCAGGAGTGAGCAATCCTATCCGCTAAGGGCCGGTGCGTATGCAGGTCAGCTGTTCAAACCCAGGTGTGAGGACTCTTCAGCTAATCAGTTCTGTAATTAGTGGCCTAATTAGGGAGTTGCAGCGAAAACTTGCATACACACCAGCCCTTTGCGGATAAGACTGCTCATCCCTGCCGTAGAGCATCCATGGATGTTGATAAAATCATTGCTTAAATGCTGTTTCTTTTCATTTTAGGAGATCTCTTATTCTTACATGGGATTATTTTCAAGTTAGAACAGGCCTGATAGACATATATTTTTACCACGCAAAACTCATTACCCACTCTCAGGAATTTCTTCCTGTACATCTTGACCTGAAATGTTCCCAGTCTAGGATGAGTGGATACACAATGTTCCCGGACTGTCATCTTTTTTTTTTTTTTGGGTAGTCAAAGCTCCTTTTTTTTTTTAGCACATTAGCTGAAAGCGCAGCACTCATTCAGTGCATTGGATTGAGTCCACATCCTTCTTGACAGTAGTAGACCCATCTCATCTCAAACCTCTTGTAATTTAAGGATTTAAACTATTGAAAAAAAGTAAAATCTGATAAATATAATGAATACAGTATGTAACTTTAAAAACATTAATATTGAGACAGATTTCCCAGGATGGGTAGAAGCAGTAATTAAAAATGAAGCTGTTCCTGAGCGTTGGGCCTGCTTCCCTCACCAGCCTGGATTTGCTTCAGTACTCTTGTCTTACCTCATTCCCCTGGAGCTCCAGGCCAGGCGTTTGGTTTCTTCAGCTTATGTGGTTTAAATAAAAAATAAACAAAACCGCAGTGGTAACTAGGGCAGTGCTTTCACATAGTAATTTTTATACTGTACAAGACTGCTTTTGGATACAGAGAAGAATATTTTTAAAATTCTGGGACAGAACCTTGGCTTTTGTTCCAGAGAGTGCTCACATATGAAGATATCACTTACTCTTGTAAAATTCTCTAATCTAGTAAATCCACACAGTGATTTTTTTTGAGTGTGCTACAAATCAACAACAACAATAACAATAATAATATTGATAATATATGTGATGGATGAAATGGGCATTTTTGTAAAAGGATACATAGATATGTTAGACAGTAACCCAGATCATTTTCCTTTAATGTGTTCTTGCATTGTGTAGTCCTTTAGACTCTCTGAACCCAGGTTTGTATCTTAAACTATGGCATTAACTAAGTAATATACAGTTAGACAATCTACTGTAGTAAGGATACAGTTAAAAATAATCCCTCCACTGGTTTTAGATTGTGATGGAAAGCCTGATAATCTCGGAGAAATATGTTGTGTCCATTCATATTTGTTTAATTATCCCGAATGGCCTCTGCAGATGAGCTTTGTGGAGATTGTGTTTGACAGAGGCTTCAATGTGGAACTGGCTATCCTGGAGGATCACTTACAGAGCTCTCTTCCGCTTCTCCTTGGTGCATGACGAGGCTTGTAGCCCTGTGGGTGGGTAGCCTTGGCCGTGACCCCCCCGCCTCTGTGTTTTGTAACCTGCCGGAGCCCCCTCATCTCGGCCAGATTTGGCGCAATCTGACGAGTGATGGAAGTAGTCTGCAGCATTTTAATGGATTTCGCTACCCACCGTTTTACCTCATGCACTGGGGAGAGAATGTTAGTCTATTAATGAACCATCTAGAAAATTTATGCGAAACCCAATTAACAGTAATTAAATGATAAATATTAAATGTTCTTTCAAATTTACTTCATGCAAATTTACCCAGATTGCCCGAGTCCATGCAAGTTTCCACACCTAAAACTTTAAGTCACCTAGAAAGTGACATTACTTGGCAATAATCATTGTCCTCAGTGTGACATATTGAACCATGTCTTGCATTTCAAATCAATGAGCTATAGTTGGACACCTAGATCTGTCACACAATATGCTGTCTATGGTTTTAGCCTTTCTTAACTAATAATCATCCTACCCTTTTAACTTTGAATAATATTGACACAGGAAGTACATTATGTTGCAAAATGCATGGGACCTCAGCAGTATGGCTCTCAACGTTTTACCTTCATGAATATAACCATTCATGAATAAAATGGCAAGACTAAATGGTAATATCACGGGAAAGGGTGCAACGTAGGGATACAAGAATGATTCCTGGTCTTAGAGGAATGTCTTAGGAGGAGAGGTTAGCTGAGCTGAATTTGTTTAGCCTCAAGCAAAGGAGATTAAGGGGGGACATGATCCAGGTATATAAGATTGTAACAGGTCTGGATGCTGTTCAGTCAAATGGCTATTTCA
>JAODKF010000138.1:283448-312981 GCA_026779585.1 Mormyrus proboscirostris
CAAAGTTACGCCCTTGATATTCACGCACACACATGCACACGTGTTTGTATCTTTGTAGGGACTATGGGAAGAATAATCCCAAAAATGACACCCTTAACCATAAGCATCCATACAAAATGCATGACGTTTGGCATTTTTAACTTTGTAGTTTTTTTTATTGCAGTCACACAATTTTGTAGAATTGAGTTTCCCCCTGTGGGGACTGAAAAGGTGGTCACTCCCCCCCCCACACTCACACACGTATCACACAGACACTCAGAGGTTTCTTCATTCGGTATACCTACCTAGTACTGGGTAGGGCCCACTTTTACCTCCAGAACAACTTCAAGGATAGATGAGTTGAAAGAAGCCATTCTGTACACCACTGCTGCACTGAGTTATTTTTCCGTTAGTGACCTTCCTGTTCGATTTCGTGAATCTGGCCATTCCCCTCTGACCTCTCTCATTACCAAGGGGTTTTCAGTATCAGAAAAGCCATTAATTGGATGTAACTTGTTCATCGTGCCAATCTGAGTGAACCTTTGACGCCACGATGTGTGAAAGTCCCAGGAGAATCCAGATTCTCTGAATCCCTTTCAAGGGGGGAGGAATTGAGAGAAGCCTGATATTTTTGCCTTTGTCGCCTCCCTGTTAGCTTTAGCGAATCTGCCTATTCGTCTGTCCCATTTGACAAGGTGTCTTTCCCCAACGAACTGACTGGATTGTTTTTTTTTTCCTTCTTCGGTATTCTCTGTAAACTCTAGACCAGGGGTGTCAAACTCCAGTCCTGGGGGGGGCGGAGCCCTGCACATTTTTGGGTTTCCCCTCATTTAGCACAACTGGTTCAACTCCTTGCAACTCCTTCTGCTAATTGCCACACAGCTCTTGAGCTGAATCATTTGTGGTGGAACAGGGAAAGAACTAAGCTACACAGGGCTCCGCCCCCCCCCCCCAGGACTGGAGTTTGACACCCCTGCTCTAGAAACTATAGTAGGTGAAAGTCTCAGGAGGGCTGTTCCTGAGATTCTGGAACCACCATGTCTGGCACCAACAGTCACACCATGCGCAGAATCGCTTACATCAGGTGTCTCAGCCATGCTAATGCTTACTCACACAGTAACTGGACCTCTTACCCCTGTCTGCTTGCTGTACATATTCAGTTGCTGTTTACATTCACTGTGTGGAGGCACAAGCTATCTGCATTAGCTGGCCGGTATGCCTAATAAACTGGCCAGTGAATACTGCTTTTTGTCGCAGTCCATGTCAGTGTAATGTACGAGAACCTTTCTTAGGAACTATTTTCTACTCTTACCCCTCTTTTAAAATAAGTAATTTTGGATGCTTGTAACAGCATAGATTTTGCTATGGACAAGTATATGGATAGGTAATAACATGACAGAAAAGTTTACAGGTCTGAAATGAGAACTGAGTGGTCTGTTCCTGCTCTTTGAAAACTATTTCCGGAAAACCCTGTATTTACATACATATAATCGGAGCATCTTCAGCCAGGCTATGTCTTTCCCAGCTTGCACAGTACAGCAGCACATCAAAGGTTTCTGTCACCACCATGGACATTTCAAGCAAGTAATGGAAGAGAACGACTTAGAGGTGACCAATGGGCCTGTGGGATCTTTCCTTGTGTCCCCCCCTCCCTGTGACCGTCCTCATGCCATTCCAGGCAGTGCACGAGCCTGCGATCTCCCCCCCCCCCTGCTCCCAGCTCGTACCCGCCTGTGTGGCCTTTGCCTTCTACACCTGCTTTATAGATGTATCTGTCTGTCTGTTGATCTATCTGTCCCATGTGACCTACCCAGCTGGTCCAGCTGCATTTATTGTTGACTGATAAATTGCTTTCTTTCTCTAAATATTAACAATAGCAAATATGAAAAGGATACAAGTCTAGACATTTTTATCTTGATGTGTGTGTGTGTGTGTGTGTGTGTGTGTGTGTATATATATATATATATATATATATATATATATATACACTTTTTAACACTTGATTTTTCAGTATAGTCCTTTATACATTGAAATAAAATTTTGAGTATGAAATGTGAAAATACTTCTCTGCTTTTAAGACTCACCGCTGACAATCAACCAATTAGTAAAACATTTGTGAAAAAAGAGCAAAATGCATTTAATTAATAGTATCACCTTACATCTTAAATCACTTATAAAGTTATGATGATGGATATAACATTAACCTGTGGCATACAGGATCTCTTTATATTGGAACACAATCATCAAGGATCTGAACAGGAGCCAATCTAAACATTGTTTCACTGATTGATTGATTGATTGATTTATTTATTGATTGATTGATTGACAGGCTATTTACCTCTTTTCCACAAAAATATGCCAAAGCTTTATGCTAGGTGTCACTTCCTTTCCCAACTGTTAGAGTTGATCAGATAGTTGGTAGAGGCACCCCAACAACAGATAAGGACCGGCCCAAGGGCACCGGCGAGGGCGAGATGCAAGAAGACCTCAGCATGATGGGACGTCTGGGGAAAGTCGAGAAGCAGGTCAGTATTAATTACCCCATTGGGCATCAATAAAAAGCATCTCATTTCGCTGATTACTGTAGGAGTACTGCTGTCTTCCAGGATTGGAGCCACGTGTGACATGTTTTGTCTTCTCTGTAGGTGATCTCCATGGAAAGGAAGCTAGACTTCTTGGTCAACATCTATGTGCAGCGCATGGGCATTCCGCGGGCAGAGACGGCCGCCTACTTTGGATCCAAGGAGCCCGATCCGGCTCCTCCCTACGACAGCCCAGTGGAGAAAACTGGCTCCATCACTAAAATCATCCGCTCCATTAGCTCAACCGGCCAGAAGAATTTCGATGCTCCACCCTCATGTGCTGGCCCTCAAGGGCAGTGTCCTCCATCTACGTCCTGGCAGCAGCATCCCCTCAGTGAGTCCCATCCACGCAGTCAGGGCAACTCGCCCAATGGTGACCCCTCCTTGGTACGCATCCCCCCTCCCCCGGTTAACGATCGCTCTTCTGGGGGAAGCCACCGAGGTGCATCTCATCACGCCCGCAGCGAGAACGGCAAGGCACAGCCTGAGAGTGACACATCCGTCTCCATCCCTTCAGTGGACCACGAGGAGCTGGAGAGGTCTTTCAGTGGCTTCAGCATCTCCCAATCCAAAGAGAACCTGGAGTTCCTCAACAACACCTACTTCAGTGGTGTGGCCCGTTGTGCCAAGGTCAGGCCCTACATCGCTGAGGGCGAGTCTGACACCGACTCTGACCTCTGTACCCCCTGTGGCCCCTCCCCACACTCTGCCCCCGGTGAGGGGGCCTTTGGAGACAGGGGCTGGTCGGGTCCCAAGTAAGCCAGACTAGGGAAGTCTACACTACACAATCAGTGCTTCAAAACAACTGTCTGCAGTGAGGGAACTGCAAATTAGGCTGTAAACTCAGCTGGTTTTAATGTCGGGGGTCTGTAGGTTTTCTAATGGGTTACATTTATCTAGCTTTGATGGACGGCAGACGCGTTTTCCCTCACATAACCATGAATTCATTTTTCAGATTGTATTTCACACTAAATACTGTCTATTCTAGAGCCGCATTGTGTCTACGCTTGCCCTCATTGCTAGTGACAATTGAATGTAGCTGGCAATGTTTAACGTAGTCAAAGGAGGGAGTTCAGTTCACTTAGCTCCAGGCGATTATGATTGTAACTGTGAAATTATGGCATTGATTTGCCATCACACCTCCTGTCTACACCGCTGAACACATCCTGTCATATGGAATGCCTTACACGACAGCAGGGGCACCGTAAAGGGGAGGAAAGTTAGGACAATTCCATGGGCCCTTGAGTGACAGGGGCCTTAGAAAGTTATTCAGTTGGTCCGGGTTAGGGGCCGAACATTATCTGTTTTCATGGGGCCCAGAATCTCTAGTGGCAACCCTGCATAACAGACACAGTGTGCCAGTATAGGGTAAATGCAGAAGTGGCTCTACGCAGGGACTTTAATGCACGTGCTGAAGCCCAGGAGCGTCACTAAAGGGGTCCTCAGCTAACCTTGCTTAAAGAAGTTTTATGAGATCGTCAAACAGCTTTTTATGAATACCACCCAGGGTCAACAACTAAGTTCAACTGACACTTTTATTCTAAGCAACTTAAATTAGAGGGAAATTTATGTTTGCAGGCATTTGAATCCACAGCCTTGTCGATGCTAGCATAACCCTCTACTTGTTGAACTACAGGAACTCACTTTTATCACACCATAAAGTAATAAATAAATAAAAAGGGGCTCTCTGAAACTCAAATAGCCCAGGGGCCTTTGACTGTGTTAATGGCCTCCGGCTTTAAGTTAGATAACACCTTCATAAGCCACAGTACGTACGACTTCTTAATAAGCAATACAGACATAATCAAGAATCTGTGTGTCACCAGCTCTCGGCAGCTAGGCGATGGGCTCTGTGACGGGCATTACATGTATGGGTGTTATAAAGCCGCCAGTGCAACCCCCTGGTCTCACTTCAGTGCGTAGAGGCCTCAGTCCCCCAGTGCGCAACACAAACACGCGTACTTGGCTACGCGGCGCTCTTATGACGCTCTCATAGGCAGTGTGCCACACCGACAAAACTCCTGCATAAAGAGATGCACAGTTCTTGAAGATATCGTGAGAATCTGGTGTAGAGCCCCTGCCTTTCAAATTTAAACTTAAAAATGGAAACCTTGAAACAGGAATGTTTTGATTGCTTTCTTCTTGTTGAAGGACATTTTCAAAAGCGACACTTATTGCTGTATGTTCAATGGTGCATTCGGAAAGTGAAGAAATGCTATGTACATTCTCAAAGGTGATATCTTAGTTATGTTAACAGAAATTATGTTTCTGGCAAGAAGAACGGCCACGCTTTAATCAATATTTGACTTAAACTTACCTTTATTCCAATACATACAGTATCTTAAACACTCACCACTCATCACAGTTTATTACCAGTAATTTGTTAGTGCTTGTTAAATCTCTAATCTTGTTTTGACCAGCAGATATGTGAACATTCAACTTCTGCCTTGTAAAGGCGTACAATTAGCTTGCCCTGCTTGCTGAACGAAGAACACAAAACGATGGGAATGTACATTTGTTGTTTCATACGGAGACAGCAAATTGCTTGTCCAGAGAAACTCACTTAAGAAAATGTATATAAATGCAGACTGTATACCTGATTCTGTTCTTATACAGTACACTGGAAAGGTTTTTTTAAGGATGATTTTAGAGAACAGATACAATGCCTTGCATGGAACACAGCAACTATTTACGCTAAGTATTTCTGCAAGGGAGACTACAGCGAGAAGGGGAAAAAGGTACAAAATATATTTTACCTCAGTATTTTTACAGATTTGTATTTAGATAAGATACTGCAATTGAGGTTAACTGCTTTATTTCAGCTCTGTGAAACATTTAAAGTGCTTTGCGTTTTTCAAAACATTTCCGCTTTAAGATTAACACAGTGGTACGACTAGGATAACTCGAACAAAACTGTGCAGGACACCACCGATTGCGAGGATTCTATATGTACATCTGTAATTAACATATTGCAATAGTTTGGATTTGCTGTAAAAGCATGCTTTACATGTGCGTTAAGTGTGCAGAAAAACAAATACTTGCCTCACTTGCCAAAAGTAAATAGGGCCGTAGATTTAACATTTTTTTACTGCCACAGATTTTGCAAATACAAACAGTGCCAGTGTTTTATACACATGTATGTATATGCACACTCACATCCTCACACACAAATATATATTATACATATATGCACATATACTGTATAAGTAGTTAAACATAGACTATATAGAACATAGCAGTCATACAGATAAGCTAGCATGGCATGGTTCGAAAGCCTGATTATCTGTATAGAAATGCATTATTCACAAATGGTCATCCATCAGCCTTCTTTCAAGGTAACCTTAAAATTTCTATACTGTACATTATCGCTGTGTGTTTTTTGAGGCGAAAGATTTCTTTGTAATTTCTGCTTTTTAAAGACCTTCAAAATGCAAATGAAGGAAGCGTTAAAATGCAACGATGTTAATTTATATGATGAAGGCAGCAAGCCTTGCTTCAGTAACCAGGGCTGAGCAAACCTTGGAGTTTTATTCTCAAACTTATGGACGTTCTTGGCTATGGGGATCAGTGTGGATCTGAAGGCTGACATATAAGGGGAGGCCAAGTTCCCGGTTGAGCCACATTGATTTCCTGCATTTATGTCACTCACAGCTTCCCATATAGAGGTGCCAGAAGGGTGGAGTTGACGTCTCGCACCTCTAGCGGTTGGAAGTTTGACTCTAGAACTGGGGGGACTTTTTGTTTTTTTTCTGTGTTTCTGTGATTTTCCTCTCTGGTTTCCTCCGTCCAAAGTCACGTTGTTCAATTTAGTCGGTAAATTGTAATCTTGTGATCATGTGTGAGTGCCTGGGAATGAAATGGCGCCTCAGCCAAGGTGTGTCCCGCCTTATGTATTGTTCTTCATTAGATGAGCTGTGGGTCGCTGTAATTCTGACTTGATTTGTTGTCACAAAACGTGAACAGATATAAAATGAAGAAGCCAATGACACAGATTGTGTCTAACCAGTATTTCTAATGCAGTAGTTCAGTTTCCTTTAAAATAACACAGCCATGTTTGTAAATATATTTAAGAAAAATATTAGTAAATATGAATCCTACCTGCTTATATACCCTGGTATTTATTTATTTGTCTCTTTTAATTTCTTGATTGCCAAAACCAGCTGTACTAAATATGAAATCAGGGAAACAATGTCTTAGGTTTTGGACAATACCAGAAAGGTCAATATAGCAAGTAAATAAGGTCTTTTGTTCTATCTTCTCTTCACTGCTCCCTTGGTTAAGTTTAGGATGTTAATTTTCTCCTAAACATGTATATGGATGGAAATATTAGTAGCCTAGTGTTGTAATCTACTGCGTTTCCAAGCGGCGAGTCGTTTGGCCGATTGTTATCAGGAATGTAAAAGCTGGCGTGCCACCGCGCTTGACCTTTTTATCTTTCTTGAGAAATATCAGACTCCCCGCATTTTGCTCCTATGTTTGGACACAGCAAGGGAGTGTGAAAGAATTCCACAGGAAAATCGAAGATCTCTGGTACCCACTTCAAATCTGCTGGCTCTATGCACGATGCTCTTCCTGCAGACGTCATTTCTGTTTATTTATGCCATTATTAATATCATCGTTTTTGTTAGAACTCATGCGCGGGACTTGATCTTTGCAGGAACTACAACAGTCGATGTGTTTGTCTGGAATTTTTAAGCTCCCTTTCTATGTACAAAACGGCTGATAGTACATTTCCTTGGTTTCCTTGGTTTAATTTCAAACAGATGCCTGCCAGCATGTTTAATATGTCTGAATGTTATGAATATAGCTTTTACCTACCATGTAGCACCATTGTGTAATACACCACTGACCCCAATGGTCAATGGGAAATGTATAATAAACTTTATACAGCCTCATTTTAGAAATTTTCTTATATCAATATACGCAGACTGTCTCTGGGCCTTCAAATTATTTATTGCTGAACAAGTTAAGTTATAACACTCTGGTACGATAAAAATGTAAGGGGTCATTTTTTTGTTTATTATTGCCATGCAATTAAATGTTTTAAAATTATTTTCTTATATTTTTAAAGCATCTCTCTTTTTTTTTTTTAAAAAAAAAAAAAAAGCTATTTCATTTTTTTCCTCAATCTGCTCCACTCTTCAAAGATTTTTGGTCAAAAGTGTTGCTAGAGTATATCTGATATGAGGCTTCCTGACTATATCTGATGTGAGGCTTCCTGACTATATCTGATATGAAGCTTCTTGACTATATATGACATCAGGCTTCCTGACTATATCTGATATGAGGCTTCCTGACTATATCTGATGTGAGGATTCCTGACTATATCTGATGTGAGGCTTCCTGACTATATCTGATATGAAGCTTCTTGACTATATATGACATCAGGCTTCCTGACTATATCTGATATGAGGCTTCCTGACTATATCTGATGTGAGGATTCCTGACTATATCTGATGTGAGGCTTCCTGACTATATCTGATGTGAGGCTTCCTGACTATGTCTGATGTGAGGCTTCCTGACTATATCTGATATCAGGCTTCCTGACTATGTCTGATGTGAGGCTTCCTGACTATATCTGATATCAGGCTGTTAGTGCATGATCTGTTAGCACAAGTGCATGAGCAAGTGTGCTGTTTCTTATAGGATTTTCACAGCTCTATAGCAAGCTGACACTGAGTGGAGCCACAAAACCTCATGTCACCTTACTATGGTTCAGTTAGATCTCCTGCCAGGTTTCAAACACACACACAAATACACACTTGTATTCATATCTTTGTTGGGACCGTTGATTCATTTCTATGGGCAAAACTGCAATCCCAAGGATGACAGCCTTAACCCCTACCCAGCCCTGACCGTAACCTAAATTTAACCAAATACAACTCTATTGGCATTTTTAGTTTTTTGATTGCGGGCAGAGAATTGTATTTCTCCTTTTGATGGCCGAAAAATGGTACCCATAACGTCAAAATAACAGGTTTGTATGACATTGACCCCCAATATACTGTAATGTATATCTGACCCACACACACACATGCAAATATCCTCTGTGCACCATGTAGCTTTTAATACCAAACACTGTCTCTTTTCTTCTCAGGATTCTTCTGCTGTTCACTCCTTTCTGTTCTTTGTACACATCAGATGTTAGAGGAGCTTTTGTCCTTGTGTGCGCCCTGAAGGAAGTAAACAAAATGCAATTACAGCTCAGGTAATGAACAAAAAAGCCTTTTACTTTTTATATTCTATGGCCTTTTTTTCCCTATCGGCAACTGTCATTCTCTGAATCATCCTATTGACCGAAAAGACAAAATCCAAACCATGAAATATAGAGATGTCAGGAAGGAATCCAGTCTCCTTGTTTTCTATCACCATTCTTCCTGCACCTAAGAACTGACTGGGCAATTTTAAATGCACCTCCATCACTCATCTGAAGTATAAGTTTCAAGGTGGCTTAAATTATTCGATTAATTATTCAGCCCAAATGCAATACCTGTAAAGTTGTATTTTGGATGCAAAAGCCAAAGTCCCAGACAGCAATCACAGGATCACAGCTGTGACAGAGCGAGCCACCCTTGTCATAGGAAGAAGAAGCAGGACTTTATACTATATATGCTGAAGGAGATTGTACCCATCAAGAACAGTCCCGCAATTAGGCTACACCTTTGTACCCCAAACGACACGACAAGCGAGCTTTTGTAAATTTGTAAATTTCTTATCTTCTTATGTACTAACAAGTGAGAGCTTAAAATAACACCCCCGTGATTTCTAACAAAAGCTTTGTGACTATGAGGAACAACTACAACAATCCATTGCCGATTTCCTTGTCTTACAGTCAGCTGATCACTGACTTCATTTCTAAATATTCAAGGGCAAATCCGATAAACACTTGGCAGCTGTAGCCGGAAAGACGCAGGACCTAACCCATTTAGCGATTTTAAAGGGGCCGATCATAGCATGCTGCCAGCTTTCGGCAGCCGGGTAACTTGAGATTACGAGTCGAAAGCTAAACCCGCTGACCCGCCCGATAAGAAGGGGCGGCGCGCCTGTGTCTGTCTGCTTGTACCTTCACCCTGGAAGATTGTTTGGACGGGGCGAGCCGAGTCCGAGGCCACACCTCCCGGGCCCCAAGGAACCAGGTTTCCACCTGTGGTACATCGCCGGCGGGCACATCCCAAGGAAATAGATGAGGTTGGTAGCCCAACACACACTGGAATGGAGATAAGTCGGTTACTGGGTTCACTCGGGTGTTGATGGCATACTCAGCCCACACCAAATGCGTGGCCCATTCGGTGGGTTTATCTTTACACAACAATCGCAAGGCTTCGGCCTCCTCCTGGTTAATATGTTCGGCTAGTCCGTTAGATTGAGGGTGGTAAGCCGAAGTGAGGCTTAAAGAGATGTTTAATTTGGAACAAAAGAGCAAAACACTAGAGAAGAAAGCTGGGAACCACGATCAGAAACGACCTCTTTGGGAATACCGTAATACCTGAAGACCCAGGTAAGGAGTAACTCCACTACTGTAGTTCTCCAGCCATCGCGACTTTAGGCAGAGCGAGAAGATGACACATCCTGGAGAAGCGACAATAGTAAATATTACGGTGTTCCCTTTGGTAAATCTTTTACCAAAAAAGACAGAATAGGTAGGGGATGAAGCAGACCGGCTGGGGCTTGGTGCAAGCCTTGAGCTGAGCGCATTCAGGACAGGAGGCCACATATGGTTCTATCTCTGCTCTCCATCAAAGCCACCAATACTATATAACCAATATATATGTGGTACCTATGGCACAGAATACCCACACTGCTCTCTGACTACGCCACCTCCTGACAAGGGCAGGAGAATCCCCTAATGTTCCTTCCTATAATGTGGCTACATTTAGACCCTCCCCGCAAAGGGACAATAACAAAGAGGCATGTGAAAGTAAAACCCAATCCACTTTATTACAAAGAAATAAAATCAATTAAAACAAAGAAATGCTACTGGGGGTGGCCGTCTGACTCACCTTCAGATAGTAAGATCAGATCGGCACAGCTCTCAGCTCAGGAGGCCCCTAGTGACAAAAGAAACAACAAAACCCAACACCACACAACATGCAACATGACAAGCACTACACAACAAATACCACTGCAATATACAACTCAACATAAAACTTCAAACACCCACTGATACAGGTCCCCCTCAGTGTGGCACCCCAGCAGTGAAGAGCAAAAGCCCGTGCGGATCCAGCCTTGTACAAACAGATCTCGTGTACAAACATAAAGGGAGGGGAGCAACCGGTATCCACTACCCAAGATACAATACTAGTTACTACATAACAACTTAGCCCATAACAGCAACCAGGGCAGCTAATAAAATAAAACCCAAAACCCTATCAAATAACCATAGAAGAGTGGCTGGTGACTACTCCTACCAGCCCATTCAGGTCCCCACATATATAATACAAAAGGCATAAGTCGTAATGTGGCAGCTGTCCCTGGATGTCCGGTGCTACAAGAGGAATGGACCAACCTTATAACAGCAGACCGGAGTGAGGCAGGCACGTATAACCGCCCTGGGGGGCATCCACCGGGCGGTGTTGAGCGGTGATTAGCCGCTCGTAGGATTTCCTCCAAGGTCCAGGAGATAGTGGCCACGAAGCAGGAGGGATTTAGCACAGGAACTGTCTGATCTGAAGCCACAGGAGGGTCAAACTGACAGGAAAGTGTGTCCACCTTAACATTCTTCGAACCCGGAAGGTCACTGTGAAATCAAAACACACAAAGAACATAGCCCAGCAAGCTTGTCTGGGATTAATCCGTTTCGCGTCTTGATTAAATATCTTAGATTCTGGTGATCAGTGAGGACCTGAAAGGGGTGTCGGGCCCCCTCTAACTAATGTCTCCACTCCTCCAAACCTCCAAAGGACTGGAAAATAGTCGGGCTGTTAGCAAGACCATAAGGCATCACGAGGTATTCGTATTGACCGGTGTGGGTGATGAAGAAGGTCTTCTATTCATCGCCGTTACGAATACAGATCAGGTTGTACGCACTGCAGAGATCAAGCTTGGTAAATACCTTTGCCTCCTGAAGCTGTTCCAAAGCAGAGGGTATCAAAGGTAATGGTTCCCGGCGCTTTATAGTGGCATTGAGTGCATGGTAGTCAATACATGGCCGTAAACCCCCGTCTTTCTTTTTGACAAAAAAGAAATCTGCAGTAATGGGAGAGGTAGAGTGTTCTCTCAGCCAACGTCAGAGGGCTTTGTCCAAGTTGCATGGACTCCAGACGATCTTCAGGGACAGGTACAGGAGGGACTTGAGGACAGGCTCGTCGGCGGCGCCGCTACCTAATGCTGTTATCCAGTGTAATCGAAAGTGCTATAAAGTACTCGAATGACAGGGAGGACCCTCGGGCATCAGCTCATCTTGAAGCTCGGGGTTGCTCTTTAATCAACTATTGCCATGCTTGCTGATAGAAGATGCATAGACAGTCCTCCAGCTAACAAAGTCCTGCCGCGATGGTGCGGAACTCTAATGAGAATTCTGCCATGGTTCGGGATCCCTGGCGTAGATCCATGAGTCGCTCCCCAAGACTGCGTCCCACCGCAGGGTGATCAAAGATCTCCTTGAAGGCAGCCTGGAAGTCACGAGCTAACTCCAGTAATGAGCTGTTATCAGTCCACAGGGCAGTTGTCCAGTCGCGGGCTCGCCCTGTCAGGAGCGAGATCACGAAGCAAACCCGGGCGGTCTCTTCCCCAAACCACTCAGGGTGCTCCTCTATGTACAGACCACACTGCATGAGAAAAGCATTGCAGTGGTCTGGATTGCCGTCATATTTCTCGGGTATAGCAACGGGTACGGGAGCGGAAGCCCATGGTGGGGAGTCTGGTAGCTGGGCTCGAGCCTCAAGGAATTGAGACACCAGAGAGGTGAGCTGATCCACCTGCTGCTGGAGGCGATGGCTCTCTGCGGGGTCCATGCTTTGGAGGTGAAGTATTCTGTGAATACAGTATAAAACAGCATTTTAAAATATTTAATTCTGGAAAAATTATTGTCACACCCAGCTCCGTCTGATCCTCCTGTGTGCCACGCCCACCTCGTTACCTCGTGTTCATGCCTGATTGTTCTCACCTGTTGCTCGTTGAATTCACCTTGTCTTGTGTATTTAGTCCGCATCTCGGTTAGTTTCCCCAGATCTGTCATTGTCCAAGATTGGTGTAAGTACTCGTCCGTGTCCATTCGACCTGTCTGTGCCACTGAATAAACCCCTTTCACCTGTCAGTGCTCTCGCCTCCATTGTCTGCTCTCCGGCTCACATCGTGACAGAATGACAGATCTCCTGAAAGTTGCACCGCAGCAGGGTGAAGATCTCTGGCTCGTCCTGCTGCACGAGGTGGTACAGTATATTGGCAAGATCAGCCGGAGATCCGTGAGGACCCCAGTTTGCTCGGCGTGGTGGACCAGACCTGGACCCTCTTACAAGAGGTTACCCCCCGTACCGAGGACCACATAATGGCGGAAGTGCGCTTCCTCCCACAGCAGCTCATCCTCAGGTTAAAGGAGAAGCGGTTCCAGCTACTCACCTGCACGGAGGCACCCCCACCTCCCCCTACTGGACCCGATTGACGCAAGAAGAAGAGGCACAGGGGAAAAGGAGAAGAAGCTGCCCCGACCATCTTCCTGGGGGTGTGTTACCTCCCCGCAGCGCCTCTTCCTGTGGAGGATCAGGAGGAGCCCCTGATAACATCAGCCCCTATACTTCAGGACGGCCACCTGGAGTATGAGGGGATCAGGGTTTTGTTGGACGCTATTCCCCGGGTCCCGCAGTCCCTTAAAGGGACCAAACCGATTCGGCAAGCGTCGGACCGGGACGCGCTGCCGGAAGTGCCCGACCTTGCGCTTGCTACTGCCGCTCTGCCCGCGGGTCAGCCCAGGGATGCTGGCACGCCTGCAGCTCCGCCAGGGGCTGCCGCCACACCCGTGGCTCCACCTGAGGACGCTGCCACGCCTGAGGCACTGCTTGCTTCCGCCGCTCCGCCTGCTGCACCACCCGCTGCTTATGCAGCCGCTACGCCCCTGCTCCGCCCACATCGCCCGAGCTCCCTGCTACGCCCGAGCTCCCAGCTCTGCCCGCATTGCCCGAGGTGCCCGCTGAGGCGCCCCCTGCTGGCCACATGCCCAAGGTGCCCGCTGAGGCGCCCCCTGCTGGCCACACGCCCATCCTGCCTGTCCAACTCGGCTCATCTGTGGACGCTTCAGCCACGCTGCCTGCGGCCACGCCCGCAGCTCCGGCTGTGCTGCCTGCGGCCACGCCCGCAGCTACGGCTGTGCCGCCCGCGGCTATGCCCGCGGCTCCGGCTGCACCGCCTACGGCCTCACCTGCTGCCCTGGCTCAGTCTGTACCTGTCCCGGTCCCTACTCCAGTCCCCCCAGGCCTGGTCATAGTCCCCGAGGAGGACCCCCAGTCTGTTTGACTGCTGCTCTTTCCTCCGGGGAGGAGGAGGAGCTCGAGTGGGACCCCTTGAGGACCTCCCTGATGACTTTGGCATCCTCGCCCCGACAAGGGCAATCCCAGAAACAGCCCCGCCTGTCGGTGTCCCACAAGGGGAGGGGACATAGATGTCAGGCTAGGGTCCTGCCCGCCCTTCCCCCTGGCTCACCCTCACGTGCCTTGACTGGGGCTCCGAGGCCACCTGCAGTTCCTCCGGCTTGGGGTCGGCGGTTGCCTCTGGGTTCCCCCCCCAGTGTCACGGTGCTGGTTCCACGTCGGCTGCCTCTGCTCCGGCACCGGCTGCTCTCCAGCTCGCATCGTGACAATCATTCTGATAAAATTTTTATTAAATTGTAGCTTAATAGCTCTTACACCCTGATTTTACAATCAAGCAGGTATAGAAAATTGATGGATGGACAGATGAGTCATAGTTGAGGATGTTTGCCAATTATGCTCAGGCGATCTGTATCAACATCAGGAAACATCTTCATGCATCCATCCATCTTCCAACTGCCTTTTCAGGGCAGGACGGTAGGGAGCCTGGAGCGCCTATTAATCAAGAGGCATCCTACCACTGTGCAAATGTAGTAAACTGGCTGTGCTACACATTTGTATTTTGACACAACCCCCCCCCCCCCAAAAAAAAAATCACGAAATCTTCCCTTTGTAAGACATATTAAGCAATAAATTACCAGCAACCATTACCTTCTGTAGTCAGCATTGATGACTATGCGATGGGTGAATGAAAGAACCAATAATGTCGTCATCATCACCGATGTTCTTATCCAAAAATCTTAATAATATAATTAATATTCCTGTGCAGAATCTAACTATGAAACCCTGTAACAATTTATACTGTAACAGGAAACTTAGCTGTATAATTACTCAACGAAAATGATTATCTTAATATCCCACATTATAACATCAATTTTTCTTTCTCATTACATGCATGGTCATCCGAGTATGAGGGCTCCCAGGTTAAAGGAGAAGCGGCTCCAGCCACTCGCCTGCACGGAGGCACCCCCGCCTCCCCCTAACGGACCCGGTCAATGCAAGAAGACCCTCCCGACAAAGTACAACAAGCTTTCTGGACCCGTTGCCAACACATCTGAAGCAGTGCTGGTCAGCTTCGGCCTGTCCATTGCGCAGGTCATTGATGTGATGAGGGCGAATGAACAACCAAAGGTTTCTTGAATTAATCACACGAACGGTTAAACAAAGGAAATGGTAAAAAAAAAATCCCAACGCAAAAGTTATAAGGTGAGCAATTTTACAGTATATGACTAGTACATCAGACTTATTTATCATTAATATTAACTTCTTTTTTATGAATAGGATGAGAAGAATCAGATGATGACTACGAATGTTTGGATGAAACATGTAACCTGATTTTAAAATGAAAGCAACAGATTTCATTTCAGAAACGGTGCTCTGGGTGACATGGTGGTGCAGTGTCTGGAGAGAGGCTTTGCGTCTCTGCCCCTCTGTGTGTGGAGTTTGCATTTTCTCCCCTTGTTGCCATGGGATTTCCTCTGGCTTCACTTGTCCATGCACCATGTGCTGTGGTGGAGCTGCTCAGTCGTTCATAGGTATGTGTGTCACTTAACCTCACAAGTCCCCTCGTCATCTCACAGAAGACAACCTGGCCAAGAAACATGTGCTGAACAAGACTCCATCTACCTGCTGTTCTCCCCAATCTACGGCCTGGGACGCAGGTAAAAAGTGCACTCCCTCAGCATGCAGTATTGCCATAAAGCAAAGCCCACTGTCGTTCCACTATGCTCCAGCCTGCAGGGGGAGCCAAAGCAGAGTGGCAGCCAAAGCATATGCATGCGCTCCACCACCCAGCAATACCACATCGCAAAGCGGACACCCTGTGAAACACTGGCCGCGTACGAGCTTAAGGTGCCAGCAGAGAAAACTCTACATAAAATAGCAAGAGAAGTGAAAATAGTTTCTCATACACTATGTCAAGGCTTCTGTTATATTTAGCAATGACATGAGAAAAAAAGAATTTGTGTTTTTTAAAAAATGTCTGCTAAGAGATGAATATTTTTCATCTCTCTCACATGTGCCAAAGACAGTGGAATAGTGGGAATGCAAACACACAGCAGGTTAAACGAGAATGGAAGTATGCAGCAATGGTCATAGACAGGATATTTCGGAGGATATTTATAATAGTGTGCATTCTGGGAACACTGGGACTAGATAGATTAAAGAGCAATACGTAAATTATGTTATGAACAATAACAGTTCTACTATCTGTAATGTCATAAATCATTATGATATTTGTAGCCCGTAAGTTAATATTGTAGGTTAACTTGATTAAACCAATCACATTTTGTTTCATGTTGGGTTTTTACAGGACCAGGAACACAAATTGTACAAAGGGTAAAACTTATAGGCTAATAGTATATCATTTGAAATACAAGAACCCGTGGTCATAATAATAATAATAATCATAATAATCATCACTTTATTAATCCCCATGGGGAAATTATCTTTTACGCCTCTCTCAACTTGCTCTTTGTAAGCAAGCTGTCTGCGAAAGGTAGTGGAAATTAGCAGGAGAACATCTTAAACTGCATCTGAGAAAGCGCTTCTTTACACAGCAAGATAAAATTTTAACAACTTTAAGCAATTAGTTGAATTCTCCCTAAGTGAGCCTAATGGGCAGAATGGCCTCTTCTCATTTTCTTATGTTCTTATGTTGGGAAATCATGTATTTTTAGTCACGTATTATAACCAATATAATATTCAACTACTTTTAGATGTTTTGCACCTTGTCTTTCTGTCTTATACGTTCAGTGTTCTCCACACTTTTTGACCTTCGACATGAATTGACTGGTTGTTTTTCATCTGGCGCTTAAAAATTTAAGACTAAGCAAAGATAGAGCTTTCAGGAAAAGCATTGGGATATGTCCTTGGCTTCAGAAACTGTGAGCACCAATTATCTTTGTGGAGATCCCCAGATGGTTCGAGACACTGAAACAAACCTATACACTTCTCCAAGAGTGATCATATTGGCATTTAGCTTTGTTATAGATTTCTATTGTTCTATTATATATTAAAATGAGCCACTAAGTAAGTAAACCATCTCCAGAGCCATTTATTTTAAGTGAAGTTCATCAGTTGGTGTTTCTGCCTGGTTTCCCCAGTTTGGCTGACTAAAGGAGGTCCTCAATGATTTATCTCCAGTTGCCTGATCCACCAATTACGTGTGAATGCAGTGAGCCATCTTCTTTTATAGCGTAAGAACTAATGGTGTCAACTGTATGGCATCACAGAAAAAATGATTTATGCAATTACAGTCATTAATGCTTACGTTTTATCTACACATATTAATTTCCCTTCTTGGGTTCTATATGGATTTTGACTTCAGAGTAAAGTAGTGTGTGATAAAAAGCTGCGGGACCTTGTCAAAGATTATTGCTCCTTTGACTTTTAACTACAAACTGACATTCGTAATAATCAGTGACATTCGTATGAGGTATTTACCAAATCGGTTTGTGTGTAATGGTTGGATGATAAGGTCAAAATTGTGTACTTGCCTTTATACGAATGTGCCTATGTGTTATTAGTATAAGTGACACTACACATTTATTTCTAATTTCGTGTACTACCCGACTCGGAAACCGAGTACCGAGGGCAAATGGAACGCACCATTACCCATCATGCATACCGATGATGCATAGTGGGAGTTGTAGTTCAATGTAGTTCAATATTTTCATCTTTACGCAGAAACAAAGGCCTCCAGAAACTGCAATAAACTTCAACTCCCACAATGCATTGTAAACTGCTGCGTCGATGTTTTTGATGGGTTTGTATGTTGTGAATTTTAACCAGAGCACTTCAGATAGTCAGACAAGCAGTCTGTATGCAGTATATTTATGTGTTTGTTCTGTTTTTTATATTAATTTACTTTATTCGACGGGGTAGTATTTCCTAGTTGTGCGGTATGCGATCGCCCAGCTAGCTTCGGTCCTACATGCTGTTTTTGAACTTGCCTTTTCCAACAGGGAACTTAGCTGCTTTCTAGATATTGATAACAGGTTTGTCAAATCTTTAAATTCAGATTTAAATACAGGATCTGTCAGTTTGTTTTTTGGCTATTTAAGCTTTCGTTCAGTTTGGTTAAAACTTGTCCAGTGCATTTATTTTTTTGAATTAAGTTTTCTTTTTCTTTTAGGATGTACACCTTATTATCTGGTCTATACAAGTACGTGTTCCAGAAAGATGAATTCTGCATTTTGATTCTGGGTCTGGACAATGCAGGGAAAACGGTATGCTGCACTTAGTCGGTTACCTAACTTAAGGCTTCGGTTTTTTCAGTCTGTTGTAGTTGAATGAACCTCTCGCTTGCTCCTTGGCGTGGATTTATTTAATTAAATATATTTATTGTTATGTGGTTAAGCATGCTTGTCTGCTTATACATTCAAATGGTTTTCTGTTGTTGCGCGGTTCGATTTTTATGATTGTCTTGCAGACTTTCCTGGAACAAACGAAAACTAAGTTTAGTAAGAATTACAAAGGGATGAGCTTATCCAAGATCACAACCACAGTTGGCTTAAACAGTAGGTAAAAGTTTGATTTCATTCATTAATACCTTTTTTTTAACAATGCAGCAGCACAGTTTTTGAATGTTCTTGGCCTTTTTATTAGGTACACCTTGCTAGTGTTGGGTACCCATTTTTGCTTCCAGAATCGTTTCAAGAGTAGATGCCACTGACTGGATTTTTTTTGTTTTACACATCTATAAACACTTGGTGCTGTGGTGTGTGAAAATCTCAAGAGGGTAGCTATTTTTTAGATGCTGGAACCACCACATCAGTCACCAACAACCATAACACATTCAAAAT
The DNA here is from genome assembly GCA_026779585.1 of Mormyrus proboscirostris. NCBI lineage: Eukaryota > Metazoa > Chordata > Actinopteri > Osteoglossiformes > Mormyridae > Mormyrus > Mormyrus proboscirostris. Next base: position 302,334 of record JAODKF010000138.1, read on the forward strand.
CACTTGTCTCCATGCTGTATGTATTCAGTTGCAGCTATATGATTCATGGTTTGGAGGAGCAGGCTCTCTGCATTGATAAACAGGTTTTCCCAGATACAGTTACCACTTGGATTAACATTTGCCATGTTGGCTTCTATTGGTCTCAATAGTTGGTACCATAGATGTTGGGAAGGCCCGTCTGATGTTCTGGGATCTTGGAGGACAGGAGGAACTGCAGTCACTGTGGGATAAAGTATGTGCTTGACCTCTTTTCTTTGTCTTTTTCATTTCACTTACAAAACAGCAAATGATTGTATTCCACTGATTTTTCAGTTTATTTATTGAGAGCTGCATGTTTACTGCATGTACGAAAGTTTGTTCCATGTCTACAACCTAAACCGTGTGTTCTTGAATGTTATGTAACTCAGTATTACGCCGAGTCACATGGAGTGATTTACGTAATTGACTCAACGGACGAAGAGCGGCTGTCTGAGTCAAAGAACGCCTTCGGTGAGACGTCCTCCAAAATTGTTTGCAAAAGATCTGCATGTAGCTTATGTTAATGATGTTAATTGGAATGTTTCTGACTTCTCCCCTCCCCAGAGAAAATGATTAGCAGTGAGGCTTTGGAAGGTGTTCCAGTGCTTGTGCTCGCCAACAAGCAAGATGTAGAGGTATCTTCTAGCATTCTAACTTGGAATGATAGTAGCCTTTGTTTCCACAAAGACATTGCATTGTTTTTGCTACATATTTACATATTTAAGGTCTAATTATACCTCTGCAGTTGTCCCACATGGAACCAAACAATTTGAATACTGTGTAGGAAGAAAGATGTATTAATCATACAAAACAGGGAAACTGCTTGGACATCTCTTGTTGGCACAGTTTGGATACGGTGCAATGTTAATACAGCCCTGATTGTCTGCAGAATTGTTTATCTGTCTCGGACATCAAAACAGCCTTCAGTGATTGTGCGCCGAAGATTGGGAAGCGTGATTGTCTTGTACAGCCATGCACGGCCCTCACAGGGTAAGTAATATTTTGTGTATGTTCACTTCGTCTTTTGACTGAAAATATTTCATAATTTCTGTCTGACACCACATTAGGGCTGCAACAAATGACTATTTTGATAGTCGAATAATCTATCGATTACTGAAATAAATAATCAATTAGTTGGATGAATCGCCGAATTACCAGATAACTGTTATTTGGCATCAGCCATCAGCTTTTAAATTTAGCTTGTGGTGATTTAATGCATTTGCTAACAATCAAGACAAAGCTGAATACTTGATTTAAAAATGCACTCTTTTAATGAACGTTCCTGTTAATATAAAAGATAAATCAAAAATCCAATATCCATTTGTCCTGTTCAAATTTAAAACCAAGGATAAGCAATGTAGCAGCAATTAAATATGACAAAACTACAACAAGTTTTGTACAACAGTATAACAGTATAGACTAATACAAAGCAGATTTCTCTCACTCTGTCTCTCTTCATCTCTCTTTCTCTCTGTCACCCTCTCTCTCTTTCTCTCTCTCTCTCTCTCTCTCAAATAAAAAAAAAAAGAAAAAAAACCTAATTTCCGGGATATTGTACATCATTTGTGCTCGGGGAGCTGCTGTCAATATGCGGGAGGCTCCTGACACTTCCAGGAGATGGAGGACGTCTCTTTGACAATTGACATTTTCCACATCACTATTTGCATGAGCCAAGATTTATGATATGTTTGATTTTATTGGTACGTCAAGACGCTAGAAACGCCTAACGATCAAAATGACTGATTTTGTCCTACGATGGAAATTTTTTTGCGACAGCTTCCCAAATTGTGCCACTGACAACCTTTTCTCTGAGTTTAGTGTGAAATGCTCCCACACTTTGGAGGTCTTTCTTTGTGAAGCTACCATCGCACTTTGGTTAACTTCTCTCAAGGGAGCAACATCAAAACATTTAAAGTTGGCGCGAAAAACACGTCATGACATTACCAACTAATTGACTGTTATTTGGCATCGATTATAGTCGACTATAGTTCTCAGGGTTTGAGGAAAGATTTAACTTGAATAATTCTCTTATGTTTTTGGATTTAGAGAAGATTGTGGAATATTCGTATAGAATTTACTAGTTTTTATTATTTAGATATTTGTTTTTTAAGTTTGAAAAAGCTAATTCCAAGGTGGTAGTGACCGGTAATTCATAATAAATATAAATTATCATTAAACTACTGCTGTCATTGTGCTTTTCAGGGAAGGTGTTAATGAAGGCATTGAGTGGATGGTAAAGTGTGTCGTCAGAAACATCCGACGACCCCCACGGCAGAAGGACATCACATAAACCCGGCTGCTTCTCTGAAGGTCTCTCAGCTGCTCTCCGACTCCTTGTCCCCGTTTACATGAGACAGTGTCACCCCGTGTTTGTCCGTGCTGCCTGTCTCAATATTCCTCTCTTGCGAGTAGATGTCCGGCATCCTTTTAATTAAAGAGTTGGAAGATAAATATCGCTGTAATAATCAATTTTGTTTATTGATTTATCAGTTCTAACCCATTTTTTTGTTGGTATAACATTCATCAAACCATGTATTAGTGTACAGTGGTATTATTGTGTTTATAGCCTCTTATCCTGCACTCCAGATTACTGTAACAACCAAGACTATCAGAGTATGTTAAACTTTTTGTGTGGAAATTAGCATGGTAATCAGACATGGAGATTTAATTTGCAGTTAATTACCGCTCTTGTTTTTTGTGTGTTCTGTGATTTCATCCCTTAAAGTCAAAAACATTTCCACTGGTGCAATCTGATTGTAAAGTGCTTTTGATATCCATGTAAATTTTGGAGAAATCAAGAGGGAAAAATAGTTGAAAATCCAATGTCTCCGCAGTTCATTCTCTCAAGTGATTTGGTTTGCTGTCCAAATAAGCATAATTGGTCAGGTAATGTGCACAGTATCGGCAACTGACGGTGTTCAAAGGTGCTCCACTATTTGATAGGCATGTTTTGAAATAAAATGCATAAATAAAAATGTGCTTGTTTTTTTTCTTGTCTTCTTTCGGAGTTTGCAATAAATAAAAATTTGAATATATATTGTGAGATTAAACCAGAAATGAGTGGAATATTTTTGCTATCTCTTGTAATGTACCTGGTTAAATCTTTAGACATTTGTTGTAACCAAGTGATGATTAACATTATGAACAATTTATCTCTAGTGATGAGCCCAATTTGTTGTGCTTTATTCTTGCAAGTATTATTGAGCAAGGAACGCCTGACTTACTGCAACGTAGCAATGAGAAAATGTGTCCAGTTTCCATTAATTTACTTGCATGTTCTCATCCAAATCAGTATTTTAAGCATTGATAACAATAAAATCACTACTTCTGTGTCAAAATCAAAAGTTACCATTACTAACCCCTCAGCTCTTGCAATCAAGAATTACTATGTTCAGTAGTTAAAGAAAACCAAATTCAAATTATTACCAAAAGTTTCTATAGGTCTGTTTAATAATAACTATTTTTTTAATAATGGGTTTTCCTACATGCATATATAAGAGTTACTCCTCGTCCCATAACCTGTCTCCTCGCTTTCAGTATTCAGTGCAGGGTCCTGGCTTTTTTTCCAGGTATTCCTGGAAGCCCAGGGCATGGTGAACTCTGCAAAGGACGTCAATCCATTAGCACAGCACAAGAACACTTATGAAAGCAATTTATAGACAACTTTGGCTTCTTAATGAAAATGTGTCCTTTCAGTCTTATATTCCCACCTGCTGTGACCCTTCTACCCAGAAGCTCTTCTGTATGCTCTTTCAGCACATTTCAAGGAGCTTGAATTCAGTTTTTGGCCCAGGGCTGTTTCAGTCTCCTGATGTGATGGAGAAATTTGGATCAATAGTTTGTTGTTACGGTGGGTAGCTCAGACCTCAAGCACAAAATTAAAAGCATCCGTCATCATATATCATCTATTTATTTGAGCCCAATCACGTGGTAATAAGATTAGACAAACCTTAATGTTGAATACTGTGATATTTCTGAAATCATTTATGGCCAGATATTTATTCAGGTTCATTCAGGCTCATCCTTGTTTACTTGATACCACACTGAGATTGCCAACCTTGTTTATGAGGAAGTCTTGATATATTCAGAAATTAAAATACAAGCAAAGTCGAATGCAGAAAAACACAACATTCATTTTTTCTGAAAAGGGATGAAAGTACGATGCCACTTGAGTGTATCGAAAGACGTACTGAACTGGTGAAGTATTGAAAATTCGTCTGATTATCCATTACCTGCGTTATTTAGCACTTACTTCAATGAACAGTATCCCCTGGTGGATATGATCAGAATTGCAGCAGAAGTCTATATTTCTCATTCAGCATAATTTATACCTTCACTTTGATATTTACGTAGCTGCAAAAGTGCTTGGAAATGTGAATGTTGGAATACCTTCCATACAAATAATTTCTCCATATTTTATTTATATTTTTTATAAAGCCACAAGCGTGAGTTGGGGGTTCGATTCCGGGGCCCCCCCCCCCCCTCCACTTCTCCTTATGTATTTTCACATTCTTCCTGTGTGCAGAATATGCAGTTAGCTGAATTGGTGTATATAAATTGCTAATAGTCTGTGATTATATGCCTGTGTGTATGTGCCCACGTGCCCTGGGAGGGACTGGCATCCCATCCAGGACGACCCCCTGGCTCATGCCCTGTGCCTCCAGAGAGACACTCCAGGCTCATTGTAACCCTGCAACAGATAAGTGTCTATGGAAGATGGATAAGCGTACGCTCATCTCAAATGGATGATGCTACAGAAAGCAAATGAGCGATAGCTGAATAATGGATGGTGGATATGACTATTCATACCCATTCTGGCTCTTGTTATCCCTTATAGCACAATTGCCACATATTCTGAATTTAATAATCACTCTTGATGGAATGTAAGTGACCAGCATCTCAAATGCAAAATTCACTGTTTGAGCCTCAGAGTGGCCACTGATCATGCATATACATGCTATGCATGTTTAAAAGACACACGTATGTGTGTGGGCGTGTAATTGTATGGCACAGCCAATTGGCTGCATATTCACTGCATTTTATTTGCTCAGCATATCCACTTAAAACTTTTCTTAAGTGGAAATATAGCTTTCAAATGGCAGGGATGAATGACAGTCTTAGCAAAATACTAACTTAACTGAAATATTAATAAATGCAAAATTGCTATATCTGAAAGTCCCTACCACCCCATTGCCAAGCAATGGATATTTACAATTTTTTGCTATTGGCTACTTTAGTTTAGCTTAATTTTCTCCTTAGCACAGACTCAGATGTTAAATGTTATTGATATATCACATTGTCTCCAGTATTGAGACTATGATGTTTATGATTGAGGATTCTGTCTTTACAGCCATTCCTGTATCTGCTTCATTGTGACACAGGCCTCAAGCCAGAAGCAACAACTGGTTTAGTCCAAGTCTGCAAAGAGGTTTGAATTGAACTGGAGATTAAACCTCTGGAGCTGGTGTTTCAGACTATGTATTGCTCACCCTTGCATCACATGAAAGCCAATGAGGCAGCACATATCGCTGCCAAGATAGATATTAAAAATGTCAGGGTAGCTTCTTGAAACGTTTGCCAAAAAACACTTGAAAGTTATGTATCCAACATCGTTTAGCGTGCTGTTTTTCTAGGCCAGCATGAAGGCAACTTCTTGATCCCTTGTTGTTTTTGGATTCACAGATGCAGGAGACAGCAATACAGACACTGGAATAAACTTAGCCAGGTGTGGGACTCAAGTCCCCAGCCCTGGAGATGTGCAGGTACAATCCAAACCTCCTTCGATCCTTACAGACTGTCTTAATTTGGTTATTTAAAAAACAAGAAGACCCACTCTGAGGGCTGAGCAACCTGTAGCTGCCCTTGGCTGCTTTTAACTCTGCTTGTTTTTCCCATCGAATGATGCTTTTACATCCATGGCACTTATGGGTTCTCTAACTGAAAGCATCGCTCTTAGTGCCCTGAATATTCAGTTATATTTATTCTTATATACTGTCTTTCCCGACATGGTTGCCCAAAAACACTCAACAATGAATCTGATAACAGTGGATCTTGCTGACATGTCACAATATATGGTAACACGACACATTCTGCAGAACAGAGCACTATCTTAAGATGGGCATATTGGGCATATTGCCCTGATGCCGATTTTCAGCCACAGGTGAAACCAAATCAGGCACGTGAACTTCACAACAACTAAACAAGTGTCATGGTAAGCATATATAAAACAGCAGTCTGCTTGCGCTAAGGAAAAGTTAAAGTAAAACTAATGGGACACACCTCTCAGTCATTGACTTCGGATGTTTCACTTAGCCATACGGTCGGGTTTAGAAACATTTGTGATTTGTGAAAGAATGGGTCATTTTGAAGAGTTCAGTGGATTCAGTGTGGTACTGTCATACTGTAGGAAGCCACCTTAGTAATTTCATTTCGTAAAATTTATTCCCTGCTAGATATTCCGCGGTCAGCTGTAAGTGGTATTATTGTTAAGTTTAGCATTTAGGAACAACAGAAACTCAGACACAAAGCAGCAGACCGTGTAAAGTAACACAGTTAGGGTTGCCGAGTGCTGAGGAGCATCCTGCGTAAAAGTCGACCAACTTTCTGTTGACTCAAAAACTGCAGATTTCCGAAATTCACACCGGGGGCTTCATGGAATGGGCTCCCATGGCCTAGCAGCTGCACATCACCAAGCGTCATTCCGAACATTGGATGGAGCACTCTGAACCACTGGAAACATGTTCTGTGGAGTGACAAATAATGAAATCACACTTCCCTGTTTGGCTGTCTGATGGACGAGTCTGGGTTTGGCAGGTGCCAGGAGAAGGTCACCTGCCAGACTGCTTTGTGCCAACTGTAAAGTTTGGTGGAGGAGGGATTATGGTGTAGGGTTATTTTTCAAGGGTTAGGCTTGGCCCCTTAGTTCCAGGGAAGGGATCTCTTAATGCTTCAGCGTACCAAGAGATTTTGGACAATTCACTACTTGAAACTTTATGGGATCAGATTGGGGAAGGCCCTTTTCTGTTGCAGCATGACTGCAGCCCAGTGCACAAAGCGGAGTCCATAAAGTCACGGTTGGGTGATTTTGAGGTGGAAGAACTTGACTGGTCTGCACAGAGCCATGACCTCAACCCCACTGAGCACCTTTGGGATGAAATAGAACATAGATTTTGAGCCAGGCTTTCACGTCTAACATCAGTGCCTGACCTCACTTCTGGATGAATGGGAAAAAATTCCCTCAGACACACTCCGAAATCTTGTGGAAAGCCTTCCCAGAAGAGGGAAGTCTGGCTACACATTCATGCTATGGATTTAGAATGTGATGTCATTAAAGTTCCCGTAGGTGTAATGGCCAGGTGTCCCAGTACCCTTGTCCATATAGTGTATGTATGTAACTCTCTTCTAATGCACAGAACCACCTAGTGCTTCACTCCAGAAAATTGCTTATGTTGCTTGAAATATGTGGCCACAGAGAATTTGAGGATTCCTTCTCATTCTTTTCCATAGAAATATGCAGTCTGGATATTGAAAAAAAAGTCTTATGTCTGTTTTCCCTCAGACCTTTCCGGGCTTTGATTGAGTCATATGATTGTTAGCCTATTTTAGCTTTATTTAACGTATGTTTTATTTATTTTTATTTTTTTTAATGGAACTTGGCGATGTACAGAGGCACAAAAGTTACTACTCATTCTGATTCCTTCATCAGCTTTGTCTTATTAGGTTAATATTGCCAATGTACAGAAATGGATGTATGGTTGCTTGGTAAACTGTTAATGAAATAATAAACTGTTTTGTTCAAGTGATTAGTTACTGGGCTCAATGTATTGAGTGGTTAAGTATTGAGCCAAAATGAAATTTTAGGTAATTTGGCCTTTTCCCACCATCCATTACCTATGAAGTTAATGTAATTAACATGATTGATTCAACCCCCACCCACACACACACACAACAACAACAACAACATAATATAATTACTCTCTCCTGTTCCAAGTCCCAGTTAATCAATATAGACGGCTATTGCTGGTCAACCCATTAAGCGACAGTAGGCACCTGCCTGGGGTGCCCTCTTCTTGGGGGGCAGTGACTTAGCCGGCTGATTTCACTCTGCTTTTGTGAAGCTTGCCCATGGTACCTGAGCATCGGAAAGGTATTGGCGATGGCAACACTGTACTCACACTTGACTTATAAGTAGAACCAGGGCTGTAGACGAAATTTAGATGAAAGGTTAATTAACACTAAACCGCTGGCTAGTGAAAGAAATTGTGCGTCAGACTAATTTTTTTGCTGAACTATCCAAGGTAGCTAGTATCACAAATCCAGAGGCAATTCTAGGGATTCTGGGGGCCGTCCAACTCCCTCCCTCGGCGTGGTAAAATTTATTAGCTTTATTTTACTGTGAAGTGTAGATTAATAATACAGTATCAACAAAGAGAATTTAACAAACGCATGACCTTTATTTTTACTTTGGTGATAAACATCCATCCATCCATCCATTAACTTCCGCTTATTCGAGGTCGGGTCGCAGGGGCAGCAGTCTCAGCAGGGAAACCCAGACTTCCCTCTCTCCGGCCACTTCCTCCAGCTCCTCTGGGGGAATCCTGAGGTATTCCCAGGCCAGCCGAGAGACATAGTCCCTCCAGCGTGTCCTGGGTCTTCTCCGGGGCCTCCTCCCAGTGGGACATGCCCGGAACACCTCACCAGGGAGGCGTCCAGGAGGTATCCTAAGCAAATGCCCGAGCCATCTCTTCTGGCTCCTCTCAATGCAGAGGAGCAGTGGCTCTACTCTGAGTCTCTCCTGAATGACTGAGCTCCTCACCCTATCTCTAAGGGAGAGCCCAGCCACCTTGCGGAGAAAACTCATTTCGGCCGCTTTCACTCACGATCTCATTCTTTCGGTCACTACCCACAGCTCGTGACCATAGGTGAGGGTAGGATTGTAGATTGACTGGTAAATCGAGAGCTTTGCCTTTTGGCTCAGCTCCTTCTTCACCACGACAGACCGATGCAGCACCCGCATCACTGCTGACGCCGCACCGATCCGCCTATCAATCTCCCGTTCCATCCTTCCCTCACTCATGAACAAGACCCCAAGATACTTAAACTCCTCCACTTAGGGAAGGACCTCCTCCCTGACCCAAAGAGAGCACTCCACCCTTTTCCGGCTGAGGACCATGGTCTCTGATTTGGAGGTGTTGATTTTCATTCCAGCCGCTTCATACTCGGCTGCGAACTGCTCCAGTGAGAGCTGAAGGTCACGGTCTGATGAGGCTCACAGAACCACATCATCTGCAAAAAGCAGAGACCTAATCCTAAGGTCACTAAACTGGACACCCTCAACGCCCTGGCTGCGCCTAGAAATTCTGTCCATAAAAGTTATGAACAAAATCGGTGATAAAGGGCAGCCCTGCCGGAGTCCAAGGCAGCCTGGCACCCCATACTCCCGGAGCACTCCCCACAGGACTCCCCGGGGAACGCGGTCGAATGCCTTCTCCAAGTCCACATGTAGCCTGGTTGTGCAAACTCCCACGCACCCTCAAGGACCCAGCCAAGAGTATAGAGCTGGTCCACTGTTCCACAGCCAGGACGAAAACCACACTGCTCCTCCTGAATCCGAGGTTCAACTATCCGATGGACCCTCCTCTCCAGCACCCCCGAATAGACCTTACCAGGGAGGCTGAGGAGTGTGATGCCCCTATAGTTGGGACACACCCTCCGGTCGCCCTTCTTGAAGATGGGTACCACCACCCTGGTCTGCCAATCCAGAGGCACCACCCCCGATGTCCACGCAATGCCGCAGATGTGTGTCAACTAAGACAGCCCCGCAACATCCAGAGCTTTGAGGAACTCCAGGCGGATCTCATCCATCCCCGGGGCCCAGGCACTGAGGAACTTTTTAAGAACCTCAGCGACCTCTGCCCCAGAGATAGGCGAGTCCACCCCCAAGTCCCCAGACTCTGCTTCCTCATTGGAAGACATGTCGGTGGAATTGAGGAGATCTTCGAAGTATTCCTTCCACCGACCCACAACATCCTGAGCTGAGGTCAGCAGTGCACCATCCCCATCATAAACAGTGTTGATGCTGCACCGCTTTCCCACCCTGAGATGCCGGATGGTGGACCAGAATTTCCTCGAAGCTGTCTGGAAGTCGTTCTCCATGGCTTTGCTAAACTCCTCCCATACCCGAGTTTTTGCCTCAGCGACCGCTGAAGCCGCGTTCCACTTGGCCAGCCGGTACTCATCAGCTGCTTCCGGAATCCCACAGACCAAAAAGGCCCAATAGGACTCCTTCTTCAGCTTGACGGCATCCCTCACCGCCAGTGTCCACCAACGGGTTCGGGGATTGCCGCCGCGTCAAGCACCGACCACCTTACAGCCTCAGCTCCGGTCAGCCGCCTCGACAATGGAGGCGCGGAACATGGCCTATTCGGACTCGATGTCCCCTGCCTCCCCTGGGACATGGGCGAGCAGCAGACCCACACTATATGCTTGGGTCTACCAGGTCTGACCGGCTTCCTCCCCCACCAACGGATCCAACCCACCACCAGGTAGTGATCGGTTGACAGCTCTGCCCCTCTCCTCACCCGAGTGTCCAATACATGTGGCCGCAAGTCCGATGACACAACCACAAAGT
>JAODKF010000138.1:313081-343571 GCA_026779585.1 Mormyrus proboscirostris
CAGGGGCATAAAGCCCCGGGCAACTTAGCTCCTGGGATCATTGGAACATGCAAACCCCTCCACCACGATAAGGTGTTGCCTCCAGGAGAGGTGGTGATAAACAGAATGCATAAATAAAGCAAATTTGTCGTTGCGATGTACTATATAATCGGCCGCCCTCGGGTCCCCTCCCCGCTGGGGGCCCCAAGCCATTGCCTGCCCTGCTTGTCCTGTCACTGCACCTCTGATTCCACCACTGAGTTAGACATAAGTAAATAAATGGAATTCCTAATGTAACTGTTTGACAGTTATTAGATTAATTATTCAATGCATTACAGAGGTTACCTTTAAAAGATACAGCTCTTTTGAGATCTAGTCACACCTTATATTCAGCTGAATTCCCAGAGTAATGAGTGTGCCACTGGCAGCCCACCATTAGGAGCCTAACAGTGGGCACATTTTAACTGTGCATTCTGATTTGCATATTATACTCTATACATTATTAGTGAGAAATCAGAGCTTAACAGGAAGCCTGGGGACGATATTAGTGTTCCTAAAAATGAGGCACCATGCATTATTCATGACAGCAATTATTTCATGGAGACCCGAGAGACGCATCCTAGTACCATATCGATCGTGGCAGGAAATGTATCTCCAAAACACGACTGAATCCTTTTAAAAACTTGTTGGCGATTAGATGGCAATTAATTAGTGCTCCACAGTCGGACAAACGCCAGCAGCCACATTCGTGTTCCTCATGAACAAAGGCAGACAATCGATAGCTCTTCAGCTGTGTAGCCGGGACAATAAACCATTGAACACTTCTATAATTACTTAGGCACAGACCAAAGAAGTACATGAGAATGAAAATGTAATATCATGTGGTTTTCGGAAGCCATGGGTGGAAAACATAAGGAAATACAATGTGGCACAGGAAGTTGTGTTTGATTTTGACAATATGTATTTCCTGAAAAATACGTGATACGTAAGACATCAGAATTCATTGCTGATAAGACATGCGGCTTCCATTTGATGTTTTATATCGGTTTAGAAGTAAACAACTAATGAAGGTATTCTATAAATCTTTTTTTTTTATTACTTGGATATTATTTGCTTATGTTTCAAACAGAATTCAGAATTTAGCACTGTAGTTCTTATAGATATACTATATAAAATATATTTCAATCACATTTATATATTTATATTTTAGATCCTATAGTTAGGTTTGAAAACCATTGTATTATTAGCTGGGAAATGAATGGAGACTGAAAATCGCGGTGATTTGATTTGATTGATCAAAAATGTGCATGTCAATTAAAGATCCATTAATTTGTGGATTAATTTGTTTGACGCAAAAAAATCAGAAGAGTAAAGGGTGTGGCTTCTTTATTTTCAACAGCACTTACCCACCCCCACTGCCCCCCACCCTACCCACCATTGCTTTGTTTTTATTTCAGAAGGCAATGGATCTGTATCTGCATCGTACCCAAAGCCTTCCAGACAGATCTGTGTTATTTAAGCAAACAGGAGCGCCTGGCACAAGGTGCTGATTAATATTCCATTAGAGAGGATCAGGAGAGAGAGAGGGAGAGGCTGCGTGTCTGTGTGTGTCTGTGTGTGTCTGTGTGCGCCCTGCTGCCTCCCCCTCACCCTTCGCTGTGCTTTGCACATCACAGCCCCCTCCTGCTCAGTGTGAACCTGCTGCCCGCTGCTTGCTAGGCAACCAGAAGCACTGGCATTGCATTGCACCACTGAGGAGCGGACGCTCAGACCCAGCCCGGCTTTTCCACATTCTCTCTCGTCCATCCGTCAAACACCCTGTTCCGCTCAGAGGCTGAAGCTACCATGGCTAACATTGTAGCAGGTAGGATGCATTAAGCTCTGTTTACCGCCTGAAATACACCTATGAATGCTTTCAAATATCTGCATAGGCATTTTATACAAAGTGGGAGTGATGCAGTGGTCAATTGAATTAGTATTATTATTATGATTTTTAATTTAATGTAATGTTTTGGCTATTTTCGTGACTGCAGAGATTATGTGGGTGGTACTGAACAGGGACCATATATCTGTAATATTAATTATAATAGTAATGCTGATCTATTGACATGCAGCTAAGGGTCAATTGAATTATAAGGAAATTGAAGGGGGAACAAAATGCCTTATTTCATCGCTTAAGACGGGAGTAGTTCACAAATCACATCTGCCTAGGAATCCTCATCTAAAAAACAGATATTTCTAATAAAAATATATATATGTCAAAGACTGTTTACACTGTGCTAGAAAGCCAGCAGATTGTGATCAAAAGGTTAGAACAGTGCAGGAGTTCATGGGGCCATTAACAAAAGGCACATGGTATTTTGCTGCAGAGCTTGCGATTTGAGGATTTGCTGCGCCGCTTTTAGATGCGAAGGTATTATTTTGGTGAACCGATACTCTGGCAGCAATGCAGAGCGATAAGGCTTGTAATGCGATAAACCACATCTTAGAGTGATGCCGTTGCTGTTGTGCTTTCTGCAGCATTTTTTTTTTTACAGGGAAGGGCTGTCATTTTAATAAACTGTTGAGATAGACAGGATAGGAACTGAAAAAGGCCCTGTTCCCAGGGGGCTGGGCTGAATTCAGCGAGATGGGAAATTGTGATGAACTGGTCCTTAATTCTGTTTACACGTGTGAGTGGACACTGGGACAAAGGGAAAAAGTGAAGTATTCCAAACCGCAAAGCGGTTTTGCTCCAAATAAAGGGCGTATGGATTTATGTCCATTCTGGCAGAGAGGCCCTTCGTTAGCAAGCCACTGAGAAGCTAAATACGGAAGGGGGGGGAGCTTTCAAATATGAGACATTTCCCATGGAGTGGATTTCAATGACACTGTCTGTAAATTAAATATTTAAGCAATCAGCTTGTATGTTATGTAAAAATTTGGTTTGTTTTCATTCATATGGCACATGCAGTTTACCCCGAGTGCTTAATTAAACTTCACATGGCCAAACAGAGAAAACACTAAATAAATACCCTGTGATGGACTGGTTTAAACCTCGGCCTTGGGCCCTATGCTGCCTGGGGGAGGCTCCAGGCCCCCAAAATTCTGACCAAGATTAGTGCTTGAGAGATGGATGGATGGACGGATGGATGAGCTAAATAAAAATGAATTTAAATGAATATTCAGTCACGTGTGTGTTGATAGACACAGAGCAGGGGTTTCGGCGTGTTGTGTAACATCTGCTGTAATGAGCTGTGATGCTTCACAGAAAAGCAAGACTGGAAGGGCTCAGTCCAGGCAGAGGCTTCCGGAAACACTCTCAATGACATCCTTTAGTTGTGTTTTAGGATATTTCTACTTCCACTGTTTTGTCGCAATCCAGTGCCATGTGACCAATGATAAACTACAAGGGCTTGGGAGGTCATTTCTCCTACATGTTTTTTTAGTAATTCAGGGGAAATTAAAGTAACCTCTGAGTAAAACTTTTACATACAGTACACTGACAGAACATGATATAATCTAGACCTATGGGCCAGACAATCCAGGAATGTATTATTTACAATAGTTTTACTCAACAGACAGTTCCTCCGTCATACGCACCAGTAAAGTATTTCTTGGGCTGTGTTATTAGCATGGTAGCTGAACTGATACCCGTGAAAAAGAGCTTTCCTTCTCCCATCAGGCATGATATAGGGTATATTTTAGTATTTCTTAGAATAATACTTAATAATAATCATTATAAATAATTATTTAAAAAAAACTGTACGATTACAAGCTGATGTAACTGATAGGGAAGCATGAATCAGAGGCGCACAGCAGTGTGGCGTACATGGTGTTTACCAGACAGCCACAGGGGGGCACCAGTGCCTCCCAAAACACCAAAAATGCTGCAGATTTTACCCTCCAGTTAAACATATAATTATGAAGAAAGTACAAAAAATAATGAACAGAATAAAAGAAATATATATATATATATATATATACACACACACACACACACACACACCCTGGGTTTTTCCCTGCCTTGTGCCTGTAGCCTCTAGGTTAGGCTCCCCCCCCCCCAGACCCTGAATAGGAGAAGCAGTTTCAGGAAATGGATGGATGGATGGATGGATGGATGGATGGATGGATGGATATATGCCAAACGAACAATTCATTGACTTACAATACAGCCACCATACCTCCTCACCTTACTGTAGAGTACCGTATCTCCAGCGATTGCTCCTTATTACAAATTTCTTCTGTCTGTCAGGGACAATCACACAGGCCTAACCAGGCCAGTTTTCAATGGCAGAGGAGCAAGTTATAGTATATGCAGTGTCATTCAGGTGACTGCGGCGAGAGGTGACTTTGTGTTCCCATTAGACCAGAGTAAAACTTAGTCATTGATTTAGATATTAAGAATGATGGCTTTGTTCCACTTTTAAATTTCTAGCTGGCAGAAAGCATAATATACTCCTGTGCAGTAATGTGCAGGACATCTCATGACTTCTGTAACAGGCCATCATCGTAGTTGTCTTAGCAGTAGAAGATAAGTAGGATTCTCCTGCAGGACTTGTGGTAAAAGCTTTGTTGTCAGGATGTGTCTCTCTGAAGTAAATCAGGTCAGCTTCTGATGTCAGGAAGTCCGTCTCTGAAATAAGCAGGCCAAAATATTCTCTGAACTAAAAAGATTAAATTCTGATTTAACAATAACCCACTGTGTTTCTAAAGAGAGAGCTGCAGTACGTTTTCACATACAGGTCTTGTCTGTGTTAAAATGACCTACAGAGATATTGTACGGGAATCCCAGTGTTGGTAGCAGTTATTGGTGCTGGATGAAAATTCATCCATAGTATAATTGCATAAATACTACATAATATTCCAGTCATGGTGGGTGAAATCTGGGAAGTTTTAAGGTCTTGTTACACCAGTAAAAGCTTGGAAGAGAAGTTTAATGGAGTTAATCAACCCATTCAATTTAATTGGGTGATTCAGTTCCTGACTGGAACAAAAAAAGACTGGACCAGCCTTGAAATGTAATATTTTAATTATTTTATTAGTAAAAATGAATTTAAAGATCATCAGACCTAACCCTTAAACCATTCTATGATTAACCCTTCCACAGAAGATTCAATGCACGTTGACCAGTCACGTATATATTTTATGTTGCGAAATTCATTAAGATACATTATATAAATTCTATATACAATTATCAAATCCACTCCAAGGATTAGTAACATAGAATAACGGGTAATTCATCAGAAGTAAAATTCCACCATAAGTTATACTGAAATTCTACTTATTATTGCCTATATAAGAAAATAATAATGTCCACCTTTTATGGTTAATGTCCAGGTTATGTATGACATAGTACAGTATAATTATTAATGATTATTAATATTTAAAGTTTTAAATGGTTCAAACTGGGTACTCTTATTTAATAGCTTTAACTAAAAGATCGACATGGTCTTCTGTTTTCTTTTCTGTGTGACTTAACCCTAACAAGCTGTTTTTGTGATTCCCTCTGTCAGAAGATATTGATTGAAGGTTATGAACAGCATCATGAAGAACCATTTAAGAATAAAATTAATGCTTCCCTGTCTTCAAACTGCTCTAAACCTGAGTGATTTCATGGCTTTTATGACAGGGCTCTTTAAATGTGGACCTTGATTCCAAATCCAGGCCATATTTTCAGTTCTCTCATGCAGTTACGTTAATAATTCCTGATTCTGATTGGTCAGAGGCTTCAAACCTGGTTCCCAGGTAAAGGAAACCTGGAAAATCAGCAGGACTCGGACCTTGAGGACCGTGATTTGAATAGCCCTGGCTTATACTTTTCCAAGGATGTATCATTCCTTATAACCTCTGCTTCTGGGACTCCATGAAGATTACTTGCAACCAAGCAACTTTAACATAGTGTTTTTCTTCAAATAAACATTGCAGTTATGACACCAACAAATACTGTATGAGTAAACCTCTGTCAATAATAAACCTTTGCAATATAAAAATGATCCCTTAACACAGGTCAAATTTTTTTGTCTCCTGATTTTATTATTTTATTATTTCTCCTGTCATTTATCTTGCAGCCTACAAGGAGAAAATTAAGGAGATGTCCATGCTGTCTCTGATCTGCTCCTGTTTGTACTCCCAGCCACATCGTAACACCATTTACCAATATGGAGGTCTGTACATGTGCGCGTGAATTACACCATTCTGAGTTATCTGTGGCTGTCTGATCTAGATATGCTCACACACACACACACACACACACCAAGTATACAGTAAAGCTGAAATTTAAAATACAGTAACTCCATCACATTCGCAGACTTGACATTCACGATTTTGGTTATTCGTGATTGAACAGTGAACGGTTAAGCGGGGATATTGCTGGAGAAAAGATCACAGGAACTCGAACACGACGCGTAAGCCAAAAACAATACTGAAAATGATTAGAGTCACATAAATCATATGAATAAATAAATATTAGTAACACATAACATTTGATAGTGTAAATGGATACTATATATTTAATATTAAAGGTCTTGGCTCCATCCTTTTCTCAGCATAAGCTTCAGGCTCATGATAAGCCTGTCCTGGAAGAACCGTTATGGAAGATGGATAGATGAATGCCGGTCCTGTTTAGATGTAACATGTACCTCATTGTCTCCATCAACAGACATGGAGGTGAAGCCCATTAACAAGTGTGCTTCAGGCCAGTCCTTTGAGGTCATACTGAAGGCCCCAACCGACCTGTCCCCAGACCGCCCTCAGCCACTAGCCTCTCCTCCAAAGAAGGACGTCTCCCTCCATGAGCTGCAGAAGAGGCTGGAGGCCGCAGAGGAGAGGAGAAAGGTGGCAACATTCACATTCTGCATGTCAAGGCTATGGTGGCATTGTGTATTGTGAAGTAGCGATATAGTACTCTCATGTCCCAAGCAATAGTGTGCGAAAATGATCTATGGATGGAGACTTGTCTTCTCTTTCTAATTTGGGACATTCAAGTTCTGCTTTGTGGAGAGATGAGGGAATATTGAGGCCAGAGATGATGGCTCGTAAGATATTAGATGATGTACGTCAGGGTCATGCAAAAGCAGTGTAATACTGATAAAATGTACCAATTTACCCCGGTTTACACTCCACCTTTCTGCTGAAGCTGGCGAGACACTCTTTTAGCTCATGGCTGTAATTGGCAGGATCGCCCAGCCATCAGGCCAGAAACGATTCTAAGGTCTATAGTTGTATGATGTCTAGGAATATTATTGTTTCCATGGTGACAGGTATACACATATTCCTAATACATTTCTGTCCACAGTGGGTGCCCATCCTTCTGCCTTGTAACGTGTTAGTTATGGAAATTGAATGGATGGGTTTTGTCTGTGCTTTCTATACAGTATGTAGACCAAAGAATGCAAGTAAAACTGAGTTTTCTGACAATATTATAATTTCTCATAAACCAAGGCAGGTGAATGCATTAAGAAATACTAATAAATGTAAATACTTTTTTTTTACAATTTATGCACATTATACCATAATGAAGGTTGAATTACATATGGCATACGGGTACAAGTGTTAACTACTGTTGCCATAATTCCATTATAAGCACACGTTGCATGCCCAGTTATTTGGAAACGAGAAAATGACACACAGGGAACCATCTGTTCCCGCATGACCTCTGCTGGTGCTCGCACGTGTAACAAGCTGTGTTTTTAGTCACGCCGTTGGGACGTCAGTGGCGGGTGCTGACTTTTTCTGTGCTCTGTGTCCTGCATCTCGCAGTCCCACGAGGTCCACGTGCTGAAGCAGCTGGCGGAGAGGCGCGAGCACGAGAGGGTGGTGCTCCACAAAGCCCTCGAGGACAACTACAACTTCAGCAAGATGGCCGAGGAGAAGCTGAGCTACAAGATGGAGGTTAACAAAGAGAACAGAGAGGCCCGCTTCAACGCCTTAAAGCAGAAACTCCGCGAAAAGGCAAGAAATGGCTCTTATCTTCAGATATTTCAGTTGGGAAATGCTGTTGACATTTTTGACATTTTGGAGCTGTTATGAATGTCATGACAGTGCCTTTACATTAACAAAGGCAATATATGGCTCTGTGAATTAGCAATCTGTGCCTATATCCAGCAGGTTCCGGGTTCAAATCCTTTGGCCAACAGCATAATTATATCACAAATGGGCCCTTAACGCCAACTGGTCCTTGGATGTTGGATGTCACTTGGGCTAAAAATGTCTGCTTATTCGATTAAGATGTAAATGGAATAACAAGTCTATCGATGGGCTTGTAAACATGTAATGTTAAAAATCTGGTACTCCATTTGTCTGATGACACTACTGCCAGCTTCCAACTTAGACTTTAATGATAAACACAAGAGAAGAGGTTCATAGTAACACTGTTCACATAATTGTAAAATGAGAGTCATTGGTACCAAAGTTCATTCCACGTGATATTGTTCATTTATTGGGCTCCCTTAATAGCAGGCGCGCAAACACCAGCACAGTGAAGGAAGTAGAGGACCATGTAATTTGTAGCGACTAATTAGCCGGCAATGAGATGTACATAAGATTAATGGTTATGCTTAGTAATATAACACTGTAATTAAAGTTCCATGCACGATCATAAGCATCAAACCAAAACATTTGCTTAACAATTAATGTGTTTTCTTGCATTTCCTTTTGACATTGATTTAACACTGAATAGCAAGACATTTATCATATGGAGGCATGCGCGCTGTCCCTTTAATGGAATGGGATCACAGTAGAATTTATTTACTACCATATCAAGAAAGTTTATAAATTGAGTGATACATGTGATCATATTCCTCATTAACTGATTTTTATTTCTATTGTTTCTTTTACCTGACGAAGTTACAGAGGAATCATATGGTTCTAAATAATCAGACATTATTGTAATATCGATCGTATATTATTTATTTAAATGTGTACAGCAAAATTTTAAGAAAGGAGGGTTCAGACAGCTACAAGTCCTCGGTCTCCAATTTGCATTATTTTCTCTCTGTCCAGGAAAAGCACGCAGCTGTCGTTCGCCGAAACAAGGAGCTGCAAGCTGAACTGTCCGGCTGAAGATTCCCTCCAAACGGTTACCGAAAAAGAGTGTTCCGGGTGTCCCAAACTTAGGAAATTCTGTTGTCCGGATTCTTTTTTATTCAAAGTTCATCTTTCCACATGTTAATTTCACAGTCAGGCAAAAGACAGTTCTCAAGATGTCTACAGTAACATACTTAATATACATTAATATATTAATATACTTATTTAATTTAGTTTTTTTTTATCAAATTGTTCATATGTTTTTTTTAGTGTCCAATACGCTCCTCCACATTACTTAGCTCAATATTCAACATAAATCAAATTCAGTCTCTGACTGTGAAATACGTGATTTTACAAGATAATAATGAGTTCGTTGAGGGGTAGTTCGAGATAAAAAAAGAACTGTAGAAATTATCCAGTACTTCATAAATCAATATAATGTATCACAGTACACACCAAACCTATTAAGCTTCATTTTAATTTTTGCAAAACAAAAAAAAAAAAAGAGTTATTAGTGACGTAATCGGAGCGCAAGTGCAACTACAATTAAATCTAATTAAGGCTTACGTGTCACCTGTCAGTTTTATCTGAATATATCTGAACTTCATTGCTGTCTATTATATCTAGGACACATATTGAAGATGGTCGCTTGAAATCTTGACCTAAAGCTCATTCCTTCATCTCCTTGTAATTGCTTTGTTCAGTGCCAAAATTACAGCTTAAAAGCTGGCAATTAATACAAGTGTTAATTGTTGCATATCATTTATGCTTTAGACGTGCAATCTGTGCAAATGTCATTTAGCACACATTACCGTACCGCAGGGGAAAAAAAATATTTTTTTAAGCTTCACCTGTTGACAAAAAATATTCTTTTGCTGGCTTTAGTGGGTACAGGTTTATAAGTGTACATAAAATGCTGTCCCTGATAACCTTTTTTTGAAAGTAATAACATCTCAAACTAATACACACTAGATAACAAATCTGCAAAGTATCTATAGAAATGAATGCTTCTAATGTTACGAAATCATGCAGTTCTTTCCTGTGGCACCAATCGATTTCTTGGGTTACCAGCTCACAATAAGACATAAAATGTAAATTGTCACTTGATCAATCAACTTCTTCAAAATCATTGCAATTTGATATTAATATAACATGCTTTGTTTAACTAATGAATAATATCATTCTGCTAGGATGTTTTACTGTGTGATGTTATTCATAAGTTTTGGTGTTTAATAGGTAAATGCTATTCATGAAGACTCAGTTTATATATGCCATGATGACAACGTAACATTCTCGCTAGCAATTGAAGCTGAATAGACCATTCACTAAAATACAAATATTCTTGTAGAGCACAAATCTATAATTTATGTTCAGTGATACCAAGAATGGAAACTATAACAACTGAGAGCTGAATTAAAGCAGTGGCAGACCTTCTCAGATGTTTGTCAGCTACCATTTTGTATTCAAACCCAAAGACATTATACATTTCCTACCATGCAAGTTTGTAAGACCTGGACGTGTTACCATTCAGACGTAGCTTAACATTTCCCTTTGCTAGATGCTAAAACTCTCTGCACACAATGTATTGACCAATATACTGGATAATATTTTGTTATTTCAAGAACTTGAATAAATGTTGCTATAAACAGCATTGAAGAAAATCAACAGGCATTTAAAATTCCAAGCACCCTCTATATTTTTTATGTCTGTATTGTCTCCCCTAACTGAAGAACACAGCTTGAATGTAGTGGCAAAATTAATTTGTACTTTTGCCTTTTGGGGGCGCTCAGAAGACTGTATGTAGTGAACTTCCTCTAAGTACTGCATGTACTGTACTATGCCAGGTGCTCAACTCCAGTCCTGGGGGGCCGGAGCCCTGTGCAGCTTAGTTCTTTACCTGTTCCACCGCAAATGATTCAGCTCAAGAGCTGTGTGGTAATTAGCACAAGGAGTTGAATCAGGTGTGTTAAATGAGTGGAAAAATGTGCAGGGCCCTGCCCCCCCAGGATTGGAGTTGGGCACCCCTGTACTATGCTGACACAATATTTTCAGACCACGGCTGCATATATCAAAATACATGTGTGTGGCGGGAAAAAAGATAAACAAAGCCACACCTACCATTACACTCATCAGAGGTGGCCACCAGAGAACTTGGTGGACCAGGTTTTATAAGAGATGAATCCATAGAACTCACCATCCAACTAATGACTCTAGTTGAAGCAATTTAAGCTAAAGCTAAATGACCCTTGAGTGAGACTGGGCACCACTGACATATTTTAAGATATTTCACCTGTGGCTCAGTATTTGTTAAGATTAGTAGATTATCAAGAAAGGGAATAAAGCACCACATACTGTAATAACCTTGTTTCACTTCCTTATCTAACTGCTATTCGTCTGGTATTTGTAATTTATTACTGGAATGATCATGAAGATACAGGGAAAACACCTAATTACCACATAATTACTCTGTTTCACTTCCTTACCTAACAGGCATTTATGTATTTATGCTATATTAGCAAAATGTGATTATGAACTTGCAGGGAAAGCACCTAAATATGATTCAAACCTGATACACCTGAACATGGGTTTATTGAGTTGACTTTACTGATTTGACAGCAACAGGCAATCAGGAAGGTAGATGACAGTTAATTGTTACGGATGTTCTGTTCTTTGCTTAATACGTGCATATACTTCCAAGGTGAAAACTGGCAAGCCCAGTTCTATGCAAATGACATGGCATACGCTGCACTTTCTTTGCCACACCCAGGTAAGTGCAACATGGTAAGGAATTTGGCTAAATGGTACTTTAGAAAGACTTCAAACATATTGCAGAGATTGTTAAAAAACACAGCATCCAAAATATTGACAAATAACAGTTTCTTAAACGATGTAGCTAAAAAGCATGGATTAAGCTAGTCGTGTAGCTACAGTATAATACAAAAGGCTGTAAAACAAGACAGGAGGTCACTGGATCAAATCCCGGAGCTGGCGGAGTGATGTCATAATCGGAACCTTGACACAAGCCCTTAACCCCAGTTGTTCTCTGTGCAGTGACCAATAAGGTCTAACCCCCCCTCCCCCCACCCCTTCGTGCGTATGCAATCTTGCAATCTGAAAAGCAGGAAAGACATGTTCACAAGTTTCTGGGGTATTTTATCTGTGACGATGTGTTCCAGTCCAGGAAGTAATTTTGATTTATTTTTATCTTAAACATATTTCTGGAAATGTTTCATCAGATGCTTCTGCATGCAATGTTCTCAGATCAAGATATCTGTTGCAGCAGGTGGCATTGTTGCGTTGCTTACATGAAAATTGCATCATTCCGTTGAGGCAAAACCCCTGGGATTTTAAGTGTTGCTCATATGCCTAAAGAAGCCAACTTCCTTTATCACATTATGTCAATAAGCAATTAACAAATGTGTAGCAATTCAAATGTTACCAAATCCTGAATAAACATTTAAAATGACATAAACCTGAAGTAAAAAAAAAAAGATGTTTATTGTGTTTGACAAATTATATTTAACATCTTATTGTGCAATTAAACGATCCTTGATTTTGTGATCCGCACAAGTATGAGTACATGTGCATCAGAATGCTTCTCCTCTCATGCCTCATCTTACTGTCCATGAGACACAGACACTTATACAGATGGGAGCAAGACTGGGGGGGGTCACAATGCAGGATGAAGCAGCTTGCAGCACCCTTGGAGCTGGGTGGTAAAGGCCTTGCTCAGAGCTAACAGACACGGAACTATTCTGCTGAGGCTGGGCTCAAACCAACGACCTTCCGATCACAGGCACAGAAGCTTAGGCCACTGATCATACACTTGCATTTCTTTCATTCTGCTACGCAAAATTCCAAAACAAATTCTAAATCAAGGAAAGAACCTAGTGTCTAATGCAATACAAAGAGATAAGTGGTTAATTCCATGAGAATCAGCCTCAACATTCAGTAAACCAAACTTGACTTTTCATATTTTTTGTAAACTTTGTAGCTACCTTATTATGAACACTTAGCAAATACAGGTAGGACTCATTATTGCCTCTCAAACCAGGCAGATGAGCTGTTTGTTCAGAGAAATCATGTTGCACTGACTTATTTTTACATTTGTACTATTGCTGTTAGCTTTAGCAAGTCTCGCTATTCTCCTCTGGCCTCCTGCAGTGGATGTTTTTGCTAATGACACCATTATCTTCATACTTTAGACACTGTGGTGCATGAAACGATCCCAGTGGTTGCGACAATCATTTAGTCATTTGGACTAACCCTATACACTTCCACTAAGCAGCGTTACTCCTGTTTTTACAGGCTGTTTACCCTGTTCGTTTCCTTGTCGTTCTTCCATTGCCAAATTGTAACACTGTGTTGTGCTATGTCAATATATGCTTGCCATCTGAAGGTTCATTTGATGCACCTGTGAGCTATTTTAAAGAACTGGTTGATCTAATGCTTCAAACATTCCCCTTTATTGGTGAAAGTCAAGATTCAACTGAGAGCAATTCATCAATTTAGGACAAATTAATAAAAACAAATTTTAACAGAGACGCATAAAGAATATGCTTGAATTATAACAACTGGATCAACCATTATGCAAGCAAGACTTACTTAACCCTAACTAATGCCTAGATGTTTTGGGGGGTAAGACTATTCCAGAGCATCAGTATAACACATTCTGACTAATCCGACCTTAAAAACTGATAATGTAGAACACAAACAGATGAAAGGAAATAATCACTTACATGACTGTGCCAGAGCATTTTCAATATGACCAAATGAATGGGACTTTGCCTTTATGATGTGCACAACTGACACAATCATGTGGATGTTGTAGAAGTAGTTATGAGAACTTTATTCCTGATCTGATTAATGTACCAATGCGACTAGAGGAAAAACTATAAATTGCATTCACATAATACGGTTTTTGGATATACAGATGGTCTACACTGGTAATCAAGTATACCTAATATACACTGTTGGTTGTGTGAATGTTTCATAGTAAATTTCAAGCTGCAAATACGGCAGAGAACAGGCAGCACGTACAGTGAGTAGCGTATTTGTTTAAAGCCTGTTAAAGTCTTGCGTATACCTAATTTTCAGTAACATTCCTTGTAATGCACTGTAATTAGCGGAACGTCCACCACACTGAAAGCGAAATGTTTCCTTTTATTTCAGACGCAACTTTTTGTTCGGGAACAACATAGCTATGTCTACGCCGAAATGCACTTCTATCACTAGTATATCTCTCGTCAAAACACTGAAATATCTCCAAAAACACAACCCACTCGACACACAGGACTCCATCCCGGCCATGACCGGGGTAACGCGAGACACGTTAGCTCCGCCCCGCGCGCTCGCCTGTTTTTATAATGCGTCATCACTTCGGTTTATGGCCTGCGCACCGCCAAGTTATTCACCCTCCCTCAGTCTTCCGTTTAAAGTTAGAAAGTCTCCCGATTCAATTCGCAGACAAAATAAGGTAAGAGGGAAAAAGCCGGTTCTTCCGCGCGTTGGGAGCTTGACAGGGAAAAAGAGGGAGGGGTGGGGGCTGGTTTCGGCGGCGGCCCAACGTGAGGACGCACGGCCCGAAGCCGCCGTACGGATGATGCGGCCCGCCGTGCCGTCGTCGCGCCGCCGCCGATTGCCGCGCGTCGACGTGGCAGTCCGTGCGCTAGCTGGCGTCAAACCGTGCGCATTGTGGGTGGCGACAAAAAGAACGACTCCGGTTGCCAGGGCGGAACGTTGTTGCTGCCCCAGCCGGGATGAACGGCGTGCTAAACGTGCGCAGTGAACGTAGTATGGGCTGCTGGGGAGGGGAGGGGAGGGGGGGGTCGCGTACGTGCAGATACGTTCAAACGCTAACGCGACTGAGCTAAAGTAGCCTGCCCATTCTCACGCCCGCATGCGTGTACCAGGAAGTATTTCGTGTCAGTTGCACGCGGCTGCCTTGTGTCGCCACCTGTGGGTGCGGAAAGCAGCCGGTGCTTGTGGCAGTCCACAGTGTGCCGAGCGAGCCATTACACAAACCTTCACCGAACATACACACAAGCTGAGACAGCGAGAGC
This sequence comes from Mormyrus proboscirostris, assembly GCA_026779585.1. NCBI lineage: Eukaryota > Metazoa > Chordata > Actinopteri > Osteoglossiformes > Mormyridae > Mormyrus > Mormyrus proboscirostris. Next base: position 328,129 of record JAODKF010000138.1, read on the forward strand.
TATCCTGCTATCACTCAGTGACATCAGCTTCTATGGAAGGAACGCCCTTTATTCTAAATACATGTGTGTAAATGCCCTCTGCGTGGCCGTGCCTGTGTAATCATAAAGTCATTGGCTACCATAAATGATGGCCGAAACGGAGAGAGATCGAAACAAAGCTCCCTTTCAGTCGTTTGTTTTCTTCTGTATTTCGTAAGGTCATGTATCAATGATAAATCAATGATAAACTTTCTTGCTTTCCACAGGCATTCTTTACAGTTTCCATGACACTGTCAGTATGGGCTCTTGGTTACTGGCTCTGAGCTGGTTCCGAGAGACAACAAAATATGTTTGTGGTGACATTACTTAATCACCATGGGCTGAATGTAGAAACTCCATTAAGCAAGCAGAGAAGAAACTTTGCACTCCTGTTGTAGATATTAGTGAGTCATGCTGATATGTAACATTTACCATTAAGGTGGCTTGTATCACAAAGCCATATTTGTTTGTTAGCTAGGTATCTTGTCAAATTTACTTTAGAATGGGCTAAACGAAAAGATATTGATTCTTTTATAATAAAACCAGCAGGCATACAACATACAGATAAGTAGTGCATGAATTACAAAAAAGGAAAACCAATGTCAACTTATTACTATAGTAAGACTCTTATTAGTATATCAGATTCTGTTATGTTCTCCTGAAGTGTTTTTTTTTAATTATGAAATATTTAAAGCAGGTATTGGATTCAAAAGTATAAATTTTAAGCAGAATTATGAAGTCATTTAAGTTGTTAACATTACTATCACTGATTATCATCATGAATGAAAATGCTCTGACACGTCCTGAAGACGGCTAATAGTCATTGCACGTAAAAAGTCAAAATGCAGCATATTTGTAACTACAGCCTTTCAATTTATCCATCTACTCATTTTCCACCTTCTTGTCCTGGTCAAATTTTTCACATGTTAAATAGAAGAGCATCTTCTCTGTCTGCTCCCCCCGCAGCGTTGGCAGGTAGGCCAACCACCCCTATGGCATCCTCAGAAGTCGGCATGCACGTAGAGGAAGTCGTCGTCGTGACAACACCAGACACAACTGTGGATGGAGCAGTTGTGGAGGAGGTGAAGACAATGCTTGTCACAACAGATCTTTCCCACCCAGGGTGAGTATGCAAAACCGTCTTCATAGGCAAAATAAGCCTGAAAAATGGATATTTGAAGATTTCACAGGATTTTGCCCATCATTCATAACATTCAGACTTGTCAAGGCAGATGTTTTGGATCTTAGAGTTCAATAAAATTCCTAAATAATCCTTACATTTCTTTTCAAGTTCATTGTTAACATTCAGAAATTCCTCTTTGCCATGGTTGTATTGTTTGAAGTGTGTGAAACATTTTACTTACACGGTTTGCTTCAATCTGAAGTCATAACGGCCTATCTGTTCTATGAGATATGCCACTGTGACATTTTCTGATGATTGTTCATAGGCTTTTTATAAACAACACAGTTTTACATATTGTACAAATGCAGACACCGTAGCCTCATTCTTGTGGAAAATTGTCTGAAATCTGAGCCTCCCAAATCTGTAATGGTACTAGATAGCTTTCATATGTGCAAGTTGAAACTGATAAGAAGAAAGGAGGGGAACTTGCGATCTGTGTCACATGGTGTAATCCAAGATGCACTACTTAAAAGTTTCAGGTATGTGGTTAAGGCATCGACATGGGAGTTTTCATACACTGGTACTCTTGTTATGTACGTGCCCCCCTCTGCCAATGTCATGACTGCAGTGGAGAATACACTCTGTCATCAGGTGGTGAAGTGCCCCAAAAACACCTTCATAAAAAATTCTGGGATTTTAATCATATCTCTGTAATGTCCAAGCTGACTAAATTGTTCCAGTCTCAGTGTTTTAACTGCTCAGCAATAGAGTATCAGAGAGTAAACTTAGGTGAGTCAGATATCAGGGATGCTTGCAGATCTGTTGTCTTGCCATCCATGGGCAGATATGACCACAACGTGGATCGGTGATTCACCATTACCTAGCAGCCTCTTTTCACAACAGAAACTGTGGGTGAGTGAGCAAAAGAAGGTGAGGAAATCTCCAGAGAAGGCTTAGAGGACACGGACTGAGTTGGAAACGTTTTGTGAGATGTATCCGCAAGGACATTTGCAGTTGTATCAGTTGTGCTGGTTCCCCAATAAAGCATGCCGGATAATGAAAAATCTGAAGAGCCTTTCAAATGGAAAAAAGGACATATAGATTTTAGCAAAGTGAGGAGATTCAGGATAGCTTAAAAAGAAGGTCAACAGAGGGAGAAATAGGCCCAGGGATAAGCTGGACCATAAGCTTCAGCAGAACATCCCATAGAAAATGTGGAATGGAATGAAGAAACTTACTGGCTTGCAGACCAGTGATCAGGTGGTGGAGGGGAACTTAAATAATGCTGATGAGTTCTTCAATAGATTAGACATCTACAGTATGTGCTTTTCCAGGCCTTTCCCAGGTTAAGGCTTCCTATCCCCCTCCTGCTCCTGCACTCTTCTATCCTCCTGCTATCACTCCTCCTCTCCTATACAGACATCGGCTAAACCATCAAATAATGACTGCACATGGAAATCGTTGCACATAGTCATGTAATTATGATCTTTCTGTGTATAGATGCTAATGCATATTTTCCAGGCTTTTTCCTCCGTAGGTTGTCAGTATTGTGGTCAAGCTAACATTGCTTTTAATTCACTGCTCAGAGACGAGGTGACAGAGGACAGCATGGAAGCTGAGACTGAAGCTGCTGCCTTTACTGCAACGCCCATTCTGGAGAAGGAAGCGGTAATAGGTAATGTTAGCCAGGACTCATTGTGCCCATGCGAGGCGATGACATCAGAAAAAGACTCTACACTAGGGGTCAGGTACCTTTTTGAAACCAAGAGCCACTTCGCGGGTACTGAGCCATACGCAGGGCTACCAGTTTGAAACGCCCTCCTAAACTTCATATATAATAAACATATTTGAAATGTTTTTTTTTTTTAATAGATATATTCATTTTCAAATCTATATAAATGCAAATGTGATTAAAGAAGAATAGCAACAGGATAAAATTAAATTTTAGAAGCTGCTCACTAGTGAGTTATGCTATTTTTAGAACACGTCCCCGGGCGACCCATGTGGTCCTTGGGGGCATCCTGGTGCCCACAGGCAGCATGTTGGTGACCCCTGCCCTACACTAAATTGATCATGAGGAACTGGTTATGATCGAACGTCCCCCATGACAATGCTGAGCCTTTCATGGTGTAAGTATGGAGATTTTATCGCTGATAAGGGATGACATAGTGGCTCTGTGAGTTGACTCACACCTCCATGCATGGGGGGGGGGTGGTTGTGTACGTGAAGCTTGCACGTTCTCCCTGAGTCATCCTGCTTTTCTCCGGATGCTTCAGTTTGCAGTTCAAAGACTTGCAGTTAGGCTAACCTGGCATCACTGAATTGCCCACAGTGTATATTTATTTGTGTGTGGATAAGAGGTTAGAAGATGGATGGATCGTCACTTAAAGTGAAGAGTGGAGGGGGGACTGGTTCAAGGAAGCGTTTAATTAAATTGTAGCACAACCCACCCCTGCAGATCCTCTTGGTTGGCAGTTCTTTGTTTGGGATCTTTCATAACTGCTTATGCACTCCTGAATCAGATGATTACACTGATACTTATAAAATGTAGCACTTACAATTCGACTTTAATAGATGGATGTAGAATGACTACATCAAGATGATTGTGATGTATTATATTAACTCTGTGGGATGCACTATAGATCAATAATGGGGGGTATGATTCAACCTGAAATTCATGAATTGCATAAAATGAAGATTGTTACCGAGATTAACAGTAACATATATTGCGTAACCAGGAACTATGAAGAAGTTCCTTATTGAATCTTCTATGAATGTATTATCTTGAACTGACTGCAGATGTAGCTGTAATGCAAAAAGAAATATTCCACCCATCCATTCACCCATCTTCCAACCACTTTTACTTGTTTGGCCCTCAAACTCTTGTCATGTCTATAGACGCAATGTAGTTTATTGTTGGAGGCGTATTTCAGGTGGCCAATAGGATTATGGGTTTTGAGATTGAGGAAATGGGTAAAGGTTCTTAATTTACCATTCTCTGGGGAGAAGGAGGTCAGGGTCATTAGTTGAAGGACTTGAGCCCAGGTGGCTACTGGGTAATGTAGTTTGGGGGGCCTGCTCAGTAGTACTGGGATTTCCCATATGACATTTTGACAGGGGGGGGAAGGTTTGTGAAATTTATTATGATTGACATTTATGAAATGGTATTGGTCAATTTTAGAATATATTTATAGGGGCATAGTTGATTTTTTTTTTTAAAAGTTGTGTAGTATCTTTATCATTGATGTGCTTATTGATAATCACATGGTTTGATCCAGCAGGATATAAGGAAGCTACACCAGGTTACTAAAGACAGAGACTGGTGCGGTACGGTACTGTACGGTACGGATGAAGGACTTAATCCCAGTAATTGATTGCGGGAGAGTTTTGTGATTGTTAAGTTACTTTGGTTAGACTTTACTTATTTAGGATATTGGTTATTTTTTTTATTTTTATTTTTCTTTAATTACGTTTGGTTGTTTGGGGCCCATCGGCACTTTGAAGAGGGAGTAAAGGGACAATAAAGTATGTGCATCCGATCCTGTCTTGTGATGCCTCAAGTTTGTTCATTGGCCCAAGGGCCAGTAACCATCAGGGTGGTATAGGTGAGGTAAATACATGCCTTGTAAAGGTAGAAACTACATCACTGGAGAAAATGAGCATCGGTGTGAAAATAATACCTTTGCGCACAAGCATGTAAGTCAAATGTGTAGTAAGCATACAATAAGCAGGTTAATGCAGTCCAAGCCATGCCTTATATGTTTTTAAATGCACTACGCTGTATGTAGGGTGCTTCTTTCCCTCTGCAGCTATGCATTTAAAAATATGCAACCTGGCATGCATTATCACATATATACTGATTACATATTATTCATCTATTCAGTACATGAAGCATGAATGTGAAGGGTGTTAATAGAAATGTATATTTCCAGCTTATCTGAGACTTATGTAGTTATTCTAGATAATTTTCCTAAGTAATGATATTATTTCTTTTGGTTCCTTATGAAGATTTTTGTATGTAGCTGTTGGGTGTTTAATACTACAATTTTTGTCCGTGGTCCTAAGTCTGAATTTAACATTCTGAGGGATAGCCAACATGTATTTAGGAGAGGTAGGTCCTGTTTAACTAATCTACTTTGAGGAAGCTCTTTGAGAAAGCTACAAGAGAAAGTGATCACAAAAAAGGCTCCGACGTGATCTGCTTGGATTTCCAGAAGGCCTTTGATGTTGTCCCCCACTACGGCTCTTGCTTAAGCTCAAAGCTGCAGGGATTTTAGGAACTGTAGCAGCTTGGATCGAAAACTGGTTAACAGACAGGAAGCAGCGGGTAGTTATTAGAGACACAACGTCGCAGTGGGCCTGCGTTCATAGTGGGGTACTGCAGGGTTCAATTTTAGGACCATTATTGTTCCTAATTTACATTAATCAAATTAATGAAACACCAGTACATGCAGTAAACTGGTTAAATTTGCAGACGACGCCAAGGTGGATGGTGTAGCAGATACTAAATTAGCGGCTCAGAGGCTACAATGGGATAATGATTTAATTAGTGACTGGGCTGATACCTGGCAGATGAAATTTAATGTAGATAAATGTAAGGTAATCCATGCAGGGAGCAGAAATATAAAGTACAGATATTTTATGGATTCCACTGAAATAAAGGTAGCTGATTATGAGAAAGACCTCAGTGTGTATGTTGATGCTTCCATGTCCCACTCTCACCAGTGTGGGGAAGCAATAACAAAGGCCAATAGGATGTTAGGTTACATCTCTAGGTGTGTGGAGTTTAAGTCAAAGGAGGTGAGGCTACGATTATACAATTCCTTGGTAAGACCCCACCTAGAATATTGTGTGCAGGTTTGGTCACCATACCTTTAAAAGGACATTGCTGCCCTGAAAAACATTCAACGTAGGGCTACAAGAGTGATTCCTGGTCTTATGATGAGAGGTTAGCTGAGCTGAATCTGTTCAGCCTCACGCAAAGGAGATTAAGGGGGGACATGATCCAGGTATATAATATTCTAACAGGTCTGGATGCTGTTCAGTCAAATGGCTACTTTAATATTAGTTTAAATACTAGAACTCGTGGCCATAGGTGGAAATTAGCAGGAAAACATTTTAATCTGAATTTGAGAAAACACTTCTTCACACAGCGTGTAGTTAGAGTATGGAATAGTCTTCCTGCTAGTGTTGCGCAAGCTAAAACCCTGGGTTCCTTTAAATCAGAGTTGCATTAGATTTTAACAACTCTGAGCTATTAGTTACGTTCTCCCCAAACGAGCTTCATGGGCTGAATGGCCTCCTCTCGTTTGTAAATTTCATATGTTCTTATGATCCCAATCAATTTTTATAAAAATAGTTGCCACAGAAAATGAACAATCATTTGGTGAACTAATTAAACAGTGAATCTATGGACCACATATTTGAAAATGTGTCATTTCAAAGATATGTTGCTGACTAACAGAAGTAATAAGCAACTTGACATAATTGAGTTCAGGTCTTTGAAATGTGACTTGTTCCTGCTGATTAATTTGAGTTAACCTTGTTTTCTGTGTTTAAATAACACCTGAATAACTAAACTCTGAGGAAAATGCCTTTGAAAAGGGGAAATATTATATCTACACTGCTTATCCATCTTGAGGTAACTTTAAGAGCTATGGCTAAAAAAGAAAAAGAAATCAATAAATAAAAAAATCCTTGCAAGCTGTTTGGCATCAGCCTACAGTATTTGTCCTTCTTGCTGAAACATGCAAATGTGTGTAACTATACATTATGTACACTGAAACTAGATGTGCATTCCATCAGGTTTATGAGCCTCTAATGTCATGAGACCTATCGTGCGTATATAGGAGTGTATGCTTATCAATAGGCATACCTCAATCATTCATACTATGAAAGGAATATAGGAGGGGACAGTCTCACATTCACATTTAGTCCTTGTTATGTAAGCAGTTTTCATATTTTCTTTTTCTACCCTGTTCTCTGTAAATCTGCGCAAACCACAGGTTTTGCCATATGTCCTGATTCTGAGTCCCCCCCCGATGTTCATTCCATTACTTTTTAAGAGCCTCTAATGTCACAAGACCTATCATACGTATATAGGTGTTTATGCGTATCAACAGCATACCTAAATCATTCATACAATGAAAGAAATGTAGGAGGGGACAGGACTTTTGGAAATGAAGTCTCACATTCACATAACCCCACCCACTTCTCTGTCACCCTAGAATGGAGAGGCACATCCCCGGAAGGACCCCCATTCATTCTGCCGTCCCTTTGTTGCATGGCTCAGTCTATCATCCTTAATTTGAGTTGAGCTATTTGCCAGTCAAAACTCTAAACTCAGCTAATCGAAACTAAGCTGAAAAGAAACACTGCCAGAGCTTCATGACAGCAAAGACAGGGAAAGCCTTCAGTCCGTATCATTTCTGTCCTACTTCCTAAATTATTCTTTATGAAGAATCCAGAGTCATGATTTGATTCTGTATTAGGGTTTCCAGTGTACTTTGATACTGAATAGTTATTTATTACAATTTTAGATGATATTTTTCATGCAGAATTGTTACAAGAAAAACTGGTTAAGGCATACACATCATAGGAAATTTTATTGGCTTAATCCATTTCAGTATGATTTTGGGGCTTTATTGTAGCAGTATATTTAATAAACTGGGGTATTCTTTCTAAGTATTCTGTAACTTTAGACTTTTCTTTAGTAAAAACAGTGCAGAATGAGCTTCTGTGGGCCTGATTCTTATGTAAAGACCTGCCTGCTTGCCTGTAGGGCTTGGCATTTGATTAGTACGCCCATGTTTTTTGTTCTTTTTTTTCTTTATCCTTATGTGCAGAGCAAAGTTAACATCGTACTTCTTTGGCATTTTTCAGCCATGAAGCTTTCCGAGGAAGCAGAGAATATGGAGCCTGAGATAATCTATCCCATTACATGTGGGGACAGTAAAGGTGTCCTCATTTGGAAGAAGTTTGTTTGTCCCGGTATCAACATCAAATGTGTCCAAGTGAGTTTGACAGGTGACCTGTAGAATAAAATGACACTTTTTATTACTCTGGTATGAGGATATGTGTTTGTGTTAATTTCTTCACGCTCACTCTTATCATTTCTTCAGTACAATGAACATCTCATTAGCCCAAAAGAGTTTGTCCATCTGTCTGGAAAGTCCACGCTGAAGGACTGGAAACGCGCGATCCGCTTGAACGGAATCATGTTAAGGTGTGTTTTTCTACCTTTCTGTTCCTGTGAGTTTCTCTTTATTACAGGTATGGAGATAAGTCAGCCTTATCTGAATATATTTTGAATTTTACTGCACTCATACAACAGTCAGTTGCTGGGAGACCATTGCTCTCCTGCTTTTTTGTTTTTGTTTTTAATCACGCCAAATTGCTGTTTTACACTTTCCATTTCCTGATCTGTGGCTGTTGCATCAGACGTGGGAGTGCGGTGCATAATCTGGTATTTTCACGAAACAGGATAGGTACTGTTACTTGAGAACACTATTACTCCCCAGTAAACACATCAATACAAATAAACGTTTTTTTGGTCAGCTTTCTCAGATGCCTCTAACCGTGTCCTTCCAGCCATTGTGCTGCGTGTTTAGCAGTTTTCTAGCACTTTTGGGGTTATTCTTTTTAGGGGTCAGTGATGAAATCTTCTGTGTAAATTTTAGATTTGTATTTGTTTTGCTCTTGTAGGAAAATAATGGATTCAGGGGAGCTCGACTTCTACCAGCACTCCAAGGTATGCTCCAATACATGCCGGAGCACCAAGATCGACCTGGTGGGGAGCAGGGTGTCGTTTAGCACTCAGCAGTCAACAGAATTTGTACCAGTCACCCCCTCATCAGCTGATGGTAATCCTTTATCTATAATCCTCATTGTTTTCTTTGCAAAGTAGATGGGTTCTGTGGATGTTGTTGTTGTGTGTTTGGTACAGAGGACTGTGCCCTGATTATTTTAATTAATTATTTATTATTATTTTCATTGTAACTTTGTCAATCAGCCACCCTCACCTTCAGGTGTGATGAATTCATGTGAAATATGTGGAAGAGTCTTTATAGCAGTATCGGAACAGTGTTCCGATACTGGGCGAGAGAGGAACCACTAACTGAAACGTACCTGGACGAAAAAAAAGGCCTTCCTATGTACAAACAATGATACCCCCTTCTTTATCTTCTGACCAAAAACATTTTTATTTGCTTATGTGTAGACATCATTATTTAGCAAAACGATCCACTTTGAGTGACAAAAATTTATGGTTTTGTCTGTATGACCATTTTTGTGGCAAACTTACTCATCCAGTTTTCTTTTGTCAATAAAGCAGGTTTTAAATCTATTTAGTGAACATATTTTTTTATTATGCAATGCTATGCTCAAGGGCTTTGTCTCATTGCTTAAAGAAAATAATTGCTTTATGTTAATCAGATTTTCGATGCATATTTTTCACTTTCTCTTCTGGAATGTACTTGAAAGACCATTTCTTTATGTGGTGTGTAAATAGAGCATAAACAAACATTGTTTGTAGCCTGCATCCTTTTATTAGCACGTTAGCTTTGGGTGCTCATGTGTTTAAAAAGCTGTTGTCGTTTCCAGTGAATGGGTCGCCGACAGCCTTCACAATAGAAGCCTCCGAAGACAGCACAGAGTGGGTGACAACAATAGGAGGTGTGTCCCATATTGAGATTTGCTCATATGCCAAGTTAATGATCCTGTATCTTGGGTTTAGGTTTGTGTTGCCCGTGCTCACCAGGTTTTCTGGGTTGTGCTTGTAGAGGATACCGTTGCTTTTTGGCAAGGATTGAAGGAAGCAGGTCTTTTGGAAGAGGTCATTGAGGAGTTTCAGAAAGAGGTGAAAGAAACCTTGAAGGGCTTACAAGACCGAATTCAACAGCCCCCATTACAGGTCAATGGTCAGTGTCGCTTGGTTCTCATTTTAAGAAGATCATTGCATGTGTTGAATGTCAAGGTGGTTGTTTTGTTGTGGAGATGTCTCACAGCCATTACCGAGACATTAAAAGATTTAAAGATGCATTAATGGTACTTGCGCATGAGTTCAAATTTGCCTGTGTTTTTTCTCAACTTGTATGAAACCACTTGCTGTTTTCCTCAGATGCAGTGCTGCTGAACAACATAGTGCAGAATTTTGGCATGCTGGACCTTGTGAAGAAGGTGCTGGCAAGTCACAAAAGCCAAATGGATCGGTACCGGGAGCAGTACACGCGCAGCTTAGTCGGTGAGCAGAAATCCTGGCCCGTGCTCGACGCACCTGCAGTGTTCACCAGCTGTCTAAGGTTCTTATTCCTTTCTGTCGCTGTTCTTCCACAGCCCTAGAACAGCAGTGCGACGAGCACCGAAAACGTGCAAAAGAACTGAAGAGCAAATCTCAGCATCTGAACAACGTCCTCATGACCCTCTCGCCAGCACCCTCTCCTCCGACTCCCAAACGACCCCGGCTCACGCGGGCTGTCTCTGGACCAACACCCGTCTCCACGCATCTCCCCAGTCAGCCTGCGCAGATCACTTTGGCCTCAGGGCTCCCGCTGACTCAGCTGACTAACTTTCCCCTGGACAAAGTAATGACAGCCATTCAGGGCTCCACCATCGGCAGCTTGCCCCAAACAGCCACCTTTACGGCCACAAGCTCACCGCTTCTTGGGGGCTACACAGTCCTGGCCACACCGGCTACCGCCCTTCCCAGCACGGTGGAGATCCAACCTGATGCGTCAAACCTGACCGTTCTCAGTACGGCCGCCATTCAGGATGGAGGTACTATTGTCAAAGTGGTCAGTCCTTTCCAGCTGCTGACCCTGCCGGGCCTGGGGACCACACTGCAAAACGTGACGGGGGCTGGCAGCACTATCGTCGCCATGCCAACCGGCAGCATCGAGACGGTCGTCGCGCAAGCCGAGGAGACGGCGATCATCGAAGTTAAGGACATGGACCCAGCCCTGGAAAAGCAGTAGTGAATAGGGCCAACTGGTTGCTTTGGAAGAAAACTGCATTGCAGCAAAAAACCCAACCATTTTCAGTATAAACACTAAGTTTTATTGACTGTTCATTGTAGAATGTGTGTGACATGTTCAGGGAACATGAATGGTGGTCTATAGAATGTGGTCATTTGCCCTTGAAACTTATTTGGCCAGAGTGAACCTCAGCCTTGTATGATAACCTAATTTGTACAGTGCATTATTGTGTACAGTGCATTAATGTGTACAGTGCATTAATGTGTACAGTGCATTATTGTGTACAGTGCATTAATGTGTACATTAATGTGTACAGTGCATTATTGTGTACAGTGCATTATTGTGTATAGTACATTCATGTGTACAGTGCATTATTGTGTACAGTACATTAATGTGTACAGTGCATTAATGTGTACAGTACATTAATGTGTATTAATGTGTACAGTACATTAATGTGTACAGTGCATAAATGGCCTTTAAGTGATCAAAACTCATTTCTGTTAGATTTGGGTCAGTAACCAAGAGATGCATTAGTTTTCCATCACCTTTAGTCACACGTGAGTGTAGTTGACGAATACAGGGCACCTTCCAGTGTGGAATAACAGAGTGGTACATTATCTGCAGTCATACTTTGAAATATTTGACATTTTTATTTTGTACTTTCATCTGGTTATTGTTGATATCCATTTGTGGACAACTGTATAGAAAATGAATGAATCATAGATGTATATTCAACACTATTTTGTTCATTTGTCTTTATATACACGCTGTTACAAATTAACCAGAATAGTGATGTGTCTTCCCATAAGCCTGCTGGTCTTAATTCAGACCATTTCAGTAAATATACTGGAGTAATTCTGTTTGTATGTAAATATGTGATATGATTGACACTGTAAATAAAGTACATTAAATGTAAAATTGGTCTGTTAGGTTCACAGTAATTAAAATACTGTATATTGAAAGTGTAGTAATAAATTATTTACTTTTTTACCTTGCTACTATAGATTTTTTTATTCAACATATGAATACCTTTTTTTCTTCCTAGTGACAAATGTTTGTATTCACTGATGGTTTTTGTGAAATGTTTGAATTCACAAGTTGGTAAAAACCATTTCATATTAAAGATCGATACACTGTATTTTAAAGTGTTGTTCATATGCTTTTGTTTTCAGTCCATCTTAGTGTTCTAGGTTTTGTTTTTGGTCTCAGCACTCTGTTATCATTTACTTGAAAATGAAACCACTCGAGTCACGAGATCTGATGCAGGAAGTGGAGTTTGCAGTGGGTGTGGTGTGTGTACATGGTATAAATACAGAAAGTGTTTGACAGCTCACTGCCCATCTGTTCATCTTACTATGCTTGAATTATGAAGTCTGTTGTTTTTGCTAACAAATGTATGTTATGAAAATTTTTTAGCAAATCACTATGAAGATAACTGAAGGTAAGTTTTTCTTTTTTCTCTTAAGTTTGTCCTTCTACTTTAACAAATTTCATCAACAAAATAGTTCATCACAATTTAAAACTGTAACAACAGATCAGCTACAGTGATTTGATCATGGATGAGTGGGCAGTTCTGGCTACAATCTTGGTTTCTGTAACTTTGTGCCAAGGTTTCCGAAGTACCTTCATTCAGCATTTTCTTTGCTGCTTCGTAACAGACTTCCCCAAGTTGGCCTTCTGCCAACATTTTGGTGATACTGACTAGCAGGAAGCTGTTACTTATTCAAGCCTTGCGTCAGTGATTATGCTGCAGTTCTTTGCTTAGCTGGATGGTTCATTTTTGGTGTCAGCAAGTTTGTCATTCCATTAGTGTAATCTACTTTCTAAAATGCTCGTAGTATGTGTGGTTGTCAGATGTTATGCCTTTCAAAGTGTTTCAGCTTGCTATTTCTAAAACTTTCCTCAAGTCATATTTAAATGCTGTCAGAAATAAATGTAATGTAGTATCACAAATTAGACCATGTGCATAGTTTAATAATTTTCTATTTAGTAGTTAACTATTTATGGTCAAATTGATTACTGCAATAAGTACAGTTACCAGAGAAATGTTTTTGAAAATTTGAAGTTTTTTTTTTTCTCCTTTTTTTTTTTTAAAAAAAAAAAAAAATGTTCTCCCCCCAGAAAATAGACTTGGACTGATGAGATGAAAAAGCAGCTGAATTGGGTTACCATTTCAAGACATAAATTGAGTAACTCTATGCTGCATATAATTGCTCACAATGGCAAGACAAGGCCCAATTCAGCCTACTGTATCCAGAACAGTTAACCTTTATGTTGCATGCTCCTGCTGCTGCAAAAAAGAAAATGAAATAACATTTTCTGTAATCAGTCAAGACCACCCTCAGTGTACTGGAGATATTCTCTTGGCCAGGTGGGAAGGATCCCCTGAGAAATTGAGGCCTATAAAATGTCCCCCGGCATTTCCAAAGCCACGGGAGTATGTACCTTGTTGGTATTTCGTGGAGGGGTGCGGCTGCACAGTCCATGGAATACGCTGCGCCTTTGCAAGAAGTTCTGAGGAGGCCGCGGTTTGGAATTTTCTGAAGGAGCAACGTCTCAGCTACAGTCAGCTTATTAACCTAGTTAAAAGAGTCCAGTTTCTGAACCAGAACAAATCACTCAGGCATCCTCAAAATCAGCCAGTGCATCCTCAAAATCAGCCAGTGCAGCCTCCGGTCAGCGTTCCTCAGTTTCATTGTCAAGTATGTATTAAGTGGTTCTCCTCAGAGGAAAGATTCATGAACCACTGTTCTACTCCTGAACATGAGAGGATGATCTTCACTGATGCAACAGTGGAATGGAAGCATCGTGATCCACCTGAAAATGTGAACCAATCCTACAAGATATGTGAAAGGTAGCGAAACATACCCATGTAGCACGGCATTGTTGAATTCTCAGATCTGATTGGTCAGAAGGCTGTTCATTAATTTTCTATAATGGCATCCATAGTGCCAACCGGGCAAATCACAGAGCTATTATAATTAGACAATCTTGATCTAACAACTGGCTTTTGGTCATAGCAACGAACGATTTTTAACGAATGATGGTGGCTTGGGTAATATCTAAGAAAAATGTCTGATCGTTGACCAAAGCAGTTCTACTAATAGATGTGTTTTCAGCTTGTAAACGTAAAATTAGCATCTTTATGTACACACATGTAAGCCAAGTGTGTAGTAACCATGGTATATACCTGGTTAATGCACTGCAAGACATGAAATATTCATTTTAAAATTTACTTCACTGCACATCACATTGTTCTCAGCAATGAGTTAAAAAATGTTAAATGTATGGCTTGGTGTGCATTATACCTTAATTAATATACTTTTCAAAGTATTTAGATGAAGAATTGGTTTTATACAGGGTAGCAGCAGAACTTGAACTGTTTCATTATTGACAGTTAGACATGAATCTACATGTAACTTCTCTTCACAGACCTTCTACTTGTGTATATGGGGATAATTGTACCTCAGCTCACTCTTTAGAGGAGCTGATGGAATGGCACATGCGGGACAAGAATGCGCGAAAGAGGAAAATCAAAGCAGCCGAAGAGGGTTTGCTGTCCTACCAGGAGCGATTACTCCAGGAGTACAGGGAAAGCATCAGTGAAGTTCTCATTGTACGATCTCAACTCTTAATCCTGGCCATCCAGAACACCTATATTTCCCCAAATCGCTCAGAACTCATACTTTAACCTCAGATCTTCTTCTTTGCAGATGTCTGAGTCCATGCCTGGTGTCACTGTGCACTGTGACAGGGATCTATCTGTTGTTGGTCACTGGGAGGACTTGCCTTTAAAATGGACTTTCAAAATAATATCAGAGGTCAGTTATTTTTGACAAGTCCTGGTCAGAATTTGCCTAGCAAGTTTAGAATGCATTAATAAAAAAAAAAAAAAATGAAAAGTTTCATTTGATCATTTAACTATCTCAAAAAATCTAATGGTTCATTTGTATGTACTGTACCCGTTATACAATACAATGCATACACTGCATAACTCCCATGGTTGACTGTCTAATCCTTCATGCATGAATTATTTCAGATGCCTCTTGCTCAAGTTGCATTGATGAAAAAGGAAGCTGGAGCTACATTTAGTTTCACATGCAACAGCCCTGAAGGTCCTTGTACTTATGCAACAGGAGAGAGGTTTTGGACATTGGACAAGTCCTTTGAAATTCCAGTCTACTTTAGTTTGAGTTCAAACAGCACATTCAGCTCAGGTGTATATGACCAGTGGCTGGTGTTTGACTTTGATCAGAGGCCAGTGCTCTTACAGAAGCTTCAGGTGAGGGTGGGAGAGCAGATGCTGCCTTTACCAGAGGAGATGCCCACGA